>QRFJ01000065.1:4138661-4453590 GCA_006176705.1 Cocos nucifera | reverse complement strand
TTATCCTCTTTCAAGAAGGTTATAAAAGATATATATATAGAGTAAGTTGATTTAAACATCAAATTCATAGTTCCTACAATAATCAAATCTATGCTCAGGATTTATATATTACTAGTATCCTAAGTTGTATAGAGTCCCAAGTTGATTTAGACTTCCAATTTCTTCTAAAACTTGTTAAAAACTCACAACAACATTACTCAATTCACCTTAGTCATAGCAAATTTATACTTATCAAGAAACAAGTACTTGTGATACAGACTTAAGATGGTTCAAGGAAATAAACGCGAGTTTCTCCAACAAAAGCAAGCATGACATGAAAGACAACAGAAACTTCATAGCTGGTCACTAGCATAAGCAAAATTTACACCTTTGATCAAAGAGTCATTCGACCTTTCGACTATTGTAAACCGATAAATTACTTATTAACTTGCTGAGTTTGTCTTGCTGTTTTGATGACTCATTCACGAGGAATGCTCTTGTTGGAAAAAAAACAGCAGATGTTTTGGATATTAGGGCAGGAATGCATTCTTACTGGCGCCCTAACATTAATACCACAGAGGAACATCGTGGCCTATCATTTTGGGCATTCTTGTACAACAACAAGCCAACCTTATCATAGAGTTCAAGGCTTCAACCACAGAAATGAGTTTCTGAGCGATATCATCTTACCAGTTCCAATGCCATTATCTTCCATTCCATAAAACTCCATGCCTGAAAAAAATATCACAGCATTCTCATGATTTAATGACAAAGAAGAACATGAAAGAATAGACATCAACTATTATTTTCCTATCTTACGTGTGCTAGAAGGATTCCTTCGTGCTTGGATATGAAATTCTCCTCTATTCTATCTTGCACTAATTGATTTCCAGTACTAAGACACCAAGCTGAATTTACACCGGATTTCACTGAGAAAGGCACATAGCGATGGCAATACTTAGGAGGACATTTCCACTGCTATTTATTTATTAAGATTATTATAATCTTTTGTAAAGAATACATATCACAATTAATGACAGGTAAATAATACTTACTACGTCCCAACAGAGGCTCTAACTCTTCGAGTATTTAGTGCAGTCTCATCTTCTTTAAATATTCTTGCTAAGCCAAAGTCTGATATTTTAGGATTCATATCTTTATCAAGAAGAATGTTGCTAGCTTTGAGATCCCTGTGAATAATTTCTAAGTCTAGAAGTCTCGATGTAGGTAGAGAAGACCTTGAGCAATCCCTTCTATAATGTTGTAGCGGGTTTGCCAATTCAGTAATTTACCTTTATCTTTACCTGCCCAAAGTTTGTTTTATGTTAGCCTTACCTGCACAAATTATATTTCATAAAAAAAAAAAAAAAAAAACCCTACACAAATAATAAAGAATACGAAATATCTGTCCACCTCAGTTTGATTTTTTTTTTTTGTTAAAAAAAATGGTAGCAAGTAAAGCAAGCTTACACGTGTGTTTAGCTTGCAAGTAAAACAAATTACAATAAATATGCTAGGTAGAGTTAAAACCTGGCATTGAGTTGTCTTCAAATATTGATTACAATGTGGTGGTAGATTCGGAAGAATCAATATAACATGCTTAAGCTCCATGAAGTTGGCCATCTCCATGAGGTCTGCCACCCCCTAATTGTCATGACTGAAACTTTTAATTTTAGCCTAGATGGTGGTTTCTTAAGTGATCCTAATTAAAGGTTCATTTTCAGATGACTGTGCCCAAATATGGTTTTTGATTTCCAATACTCTTCCTGTTGATGCAGAAACTGATCATCGTCGGAGTTCGCTGGAGTTGAGGCCGATGAGGTCTCCGTCGGAGATCTGCAAAATAAAGTTCTGTCCGAAGCCGGTGGGAGGTGGCTCCGGCAGGACCCTCCGATGATCAAGTCAGCTCAGGCCAACAGGAATGGAGTACTCAAAAATAAGTTTCGGAGCTTGGAGAAGAAGAGGAGAGCTTAGAGATCAGAGAGATTCGAGTTAGCATATCTGAAGGGTCCTTTATAGGCGGAGCTTAGTTGATGGATGATGGCCATACTGCCTGACAGAGAGCCGTTGGGACCGCATGGAGTTCGGCATGGAGAGGAAGGCATCGTCAGGCGGATGGTGACAGCCATACTGGCATAGGTCATGGGCCACATGAAGTTCGATACGGAGAGAAAGGCATCGTCAGACGGTTGGTGACAACCATACTGGCAAGTTGTGGGCCGCACGGGACCGATTATGGAGAGAGTGGTGTTGCCAGCTATATCATCCGGTCTCGTTGTCCGTCCAGAGGAGTTCGGACTTATAGGAGAGTTCGGCTGAAGGAAAGGCTCGGGAGGAGTTCGGTTGTAGAGAAGTTCGGAGGAGCTTGGCCGACTGAAGGGACGGCCGCTTGGGAAGTTCGACTGAGGGATGATCGCTGAGGAGTTCGGGCGTCGGGGGATTTCGTTAAAGTCTGATCGCTTGGAGTCCAAGGAGCTCGATCGCTAAGCAATTCGACCGGCTGAACGGGTTCGAAGAAGCTCGGATGCTAGGAGTTCGAGGAGCTCGACCGCTAAGTAGTTCGGCCGACTTCAGGAGTTCGACTAAGGCCTGTCCGAAGGGTGTTTGGGATGAGTCCAGCTCTCAAAGAAGTTCGGCTGAAGAGAAAGCTTAGAGGAGAGTTGGGCTCTCATAGGCACCTGACTATAACGACGCGGAGAGAGTTCGGCTCTCGCGGGGGTCTGACTGAAGCTCGACAGTTGAGTTCGGCTAGAGCCGAGCTACTGGGGTCCATGGAGCTCGGTCGCTAAGTAGCTCGACCGGTTGAAGGGGTTCAGTCTTGACGTTGGAAGTCCGAAGAAGCTCGACGGCTGAGGAGTCCGAAGGAGCTCGGCCGCTAAGTGGTTCGGCTGGCAGAACGGGTTTGAAGAAGCTCGATCGCTGGGGGTTCGGCTGAATCCCATCTGCTGAAGCTCTTCTATCGCTACTGGCCACATCAGGCTGAGCACCGAACTTGACTTCAGTGGGAGTGGAATTTATCCCCAACAATAGTCCCTCCCACTTTCAAGCTCAAAATTTGAGGGAAGGGAGTGCAGAAAAGGTGACTGCCGAAGTCCTCTTCTGGGCTCCATGCTGGTTCAGGTCGAAGCTCAGAGGAGAGATTTCATCTCCAGCTAAAGTTGATGTCAAAGTTGAGGCCCGAGGGAGATCTCATCTTCCGTCGTGGTTAATATGGATGCTCGGGAGAGATCTGATCTGCTACTGGGGTTGTCTCCGATCTTATTTCTGATCGAGGTTGTCTCGGTCGCTCGTGAGAGATCTCATCTCTGGTCGAGGTTGTCTTGGGAGCTCTGGTCGAGGTTGTCCTGGGCCTTGTTTCTATCCGAGGCTTCTCGAGTGCTCTGGTCGAGGTTGTCGCAGGCCTTACCCATAGTCGAGGTTTCTTGGGTGCTCTGGCCGAGGTTGTCCCGGGCCTTATCTCTATCCGAGGCTTCTCGGGCGCTCTGGCCGAGGTTGTCTCGGGCGTCTTGGCCGAGGTTGTCGCGGACCTTACCTATATCCGAGGTTTCTTGGGTGCTCTGGCCGAGGTTATCCCGGGCCTTATCTATAGTCGAGGTCGTCGGTCGCTTCGGAAGAGATCTTATCTCTAGCCGACGTTGATGGAGATCCTATTTTCTACGGACTTCGGAGCTCGGACTTGGACTTTGCTCATGCTAGGATGAGGTTCTCCTCCTGCTCCTAACGTATTGTGGGGACGCATTCGGACCGTCATCCATCTCCCCCCATCTCGTCTAAGGTGGATGAGGCCTTGGACTTTGCTCGCGTTAGGATGAGGTTCTCCTCCTATTCCTAACGGGCTGTGGGGGCACATTCGGACCGTCGTCCGTCTCCCCCCCATCTCGTCCTTTGTGAATGAGGCCTTCGACTTTGCTCGTGTTAGGACGAGGTTCTCCTCCTGTTCCTAATGGGCTGTGGGGGCATATTCGGACCGTCGTCCGTCTCCCCCCATCTCATCCTTTGTGAATGAGGCCTTCGACTTTGCTCGCATAGGATGAGGTTCTCCTCCTGTTTCTAACGGGACTGTGGGGGCACATACGGACCATCGTCCGCACCTCTCCCTCCGTCTCGTCCTTTGTGAACGAGGCCTTCGACTTTGCTCGCGTTAGGACGAGATTCTCCTCCTATTTCTAATAGGCTATGGGGGCACATTCAGACCGTCGTCCATCTCTCTCTATCTCATCCTTTGTGAATGAGGCCTTCGACTTTGCTTGCGTAAGGACGAGGTTCTCCTCCTATTCCTAATGGGCTATGGAGGCACATACGGACCATCATCTGTGCCTCTCCCTCCATCTCGTCTTTGTGAACGAGGCCTTCGACTTTGCTCACGTTAGGACGAGATTCTCCTTCTATTCTTAATGGACTATGGGGGCACATTCGGACCGTCGTCCGTCTCTCCCCATCTCGTCCTTTGTGAACGAGGCCTTCGACTTTGCTTGCGTAAGAATGAGATTCTCCACCTATTTCTAATGGGCTATGGGGGCACATACGGACCATCGTCTGTGCCTCTCCCTCCATCTCGTACTTTATAAATGAGGGCTTCGATTGACTCGATCACTCGGGAGAGATCTTATCTCTGGCCGAGGTTGACTCATTGTTGCTCGCGTTAGGATGAGGTTCTCCTCCTGTTCCTAACGGAGGTTGACTCGATCACTCGGAAGAGATCTTACCTCTAGCCGAGGTTGTCAACGATCGCTCGAAAGAGATCTTATCTCTAGTCGAGGTTGATGCTCGCGTTAGGATGTGGTTCTCCTCCTATTCCTAATCGAGGTTGACAACGGTCGCTCAAGAGAGATCTTATCTCTAACCGAGGTTGTCCACGGTCGCTCGGGAGAGATTTTATCTCTAGTCGAGGTTGTTGCTCGCATTAGGATGAGGTTCTCCTCCTGTTTCTAATGCGGTAATTATTGACTGCTTCTTTCCTATCATCACATAGTTTTCACATCCAGAAATAATATTATCGAAAGGAAAGAATTTTATTGAAAGAAAGTTACTAGCAGTGCATCCCCAAATTCTGTATTTCAAAGTCGTAGTAGCGTTGTTCCTCCGCATTTCTTCGACAATAAATCCTGGGGTGGACGACCTCCTCATGCTGGCCTTCTCAATTTGGTGCAAGCTCTTATCGCTGGGAGACGATGAATCGCTGATGCACCAAGCTCCTCCCAGGGGCAATGTGGATGATGTCGTAAGGTGGCCGACCTTCTTGCAGTCTCTGGCTATGGCAGTGTCGAGCTCCTTGCTGTCTTTGGCTATGGCAGTGTCCTTGATCGATCTTTTCCTACTTCAGGCTGGTGCCGAAGGAATTTACCCAGTCATGCCTTTCTGACGAGCTCCTCAATTTCGTCTTGGAGCTGGATGCATTCCTCGATGTCATGGCCATGGTCGCGATGGTAGAGGCAGTACTTATTTTGATCGTGCTTATTTGGGGGAGACTGTAGCCCTTCTGGTCTTGGCAGCTGATTCTTCACTTCGGTGAGAATCTGAGTTCGAGGAGCGTTGTGGGGGGCATAGTCGCGGAACCTTCCGGGAGGAGGGCTTCTTCGCGCCCCTCTGTCGGAGCTTCCTCGGTGGCGAGTTCGAGGAGTTCGGACCTGCCTGCTTTTGAAGGAAGTCCGTGAGCGCGACCAAACTTCATTTCGTTTCTTTGAGAAACCTGCGGGAGAACTTCATGCCACTTCGTCGGGGCTTCCTTTGAGTCATACTCGAGAGGGAGTCCTCGCTTGCCCTGGGGCGGTTGTAAGCTCGGCCGAACTTCATCTCACCCCATGTAAAATCTTTGTAGGAGGTTTCCTTGGTGACATACTCGAGCGGGAGTTCGGCCTCACTCGCGCCGAACTTCATTCTGATGATGAGGTTTCAGGGGGAGTTCGACCTTGCTTGCACCGAACTTCATTCCGATGATGAGCTTCGAGAGGGAGTTCGGCCTCACTTGCATCGAACTTCATTCCACGGGAGAACTTTGTTCTGCCCTCGCTTGCGCCAAACTTTGTTCCGCTTTTATGCAAAAGCTTCCATGGGAGGACTTCATACTCCTCTATCGAGGCTTCCTCGATGACGGGCTCGAGGGAGAGTTCGACCTTGCTTGCACTGGGGAGGTCGTGAGCGCGGCCGAACTTTATTCCGTCTCCTTCTGAAACCTAGGAAAGAACTTCATGCCCTTTATCGGGTCTTCCTTGGAGTCATATACTCGAGAGGAAGTTCGGTCTCGCTTGCCCTGGGGCGGTCGTGAGCGCAACCAAACTTCATCTCGCCTCCTTGCAGAACCTCCTGTGGGAGAAGTTCATGCCCCTCTGTCAGGGCTTCCTCGATGATGGGCTCAAGGAAGAGTTCGACCTCGCTTGCGTCAAACTTCATTCCGCTTTTTCGTGAAACCTTTCTTGATATTTTCTTGATGACGAGCTCAAGGGGGAGCTCGGCTTTCCTCGCACCAAACTTTATTCCGCTTCTGTAGAAGAACTTCTGCTCTCCATTTCTCTCCTAAGGGCGATTGGCATGCCCAAATGCTCTTCCTTGAGGTCGGTTCCTCGCATTTTTCTGGCAAAGTCTCCGCCAAAGGTTGTCGCACGGCCCATATCACCTCGACGGAGCCACGAACCCATCCAGCAGGTTGAACTGCTCTACATCTGCAGTGGCTTCGGGTGGAGCCTGGGCTGTCGAGGCTGCAACGGGAGCCGGTGGCCGAGTCGAAGCTCTCCTGGAGGCATTTTCTCTTCGGAAGAGAAAAGGAAGATCTTCGGAGGGGGAAAGAAAAAATCATCGTCGAGCACTCCTTTAAGAACAAGGAAACCTCAGAGGTTCATGCCCTCCTTCTAGCGCCAATCTATTGACGCAGAATCTGATCGTCGTCGGAGTCCACTGAAGTGAAGGCCGATGAGGTCGCCGTCGGAGACCTGCAAAACAAAGTTCCATCCAGAGTCGGTGGGGGGCAGCTCCGGCAGGACCCTCCGATGATCAAGTCAGCTCAGGCCAACAGGAATGGAGTGCTCGAAATGAGTTTCGGAGCTTAGAGAAGAAGAGGAGAGCTTAGAGATTCGAGAGATTAGTGTATCTAGAGGGTCCCTTTTATAGCGGAGCTTGATGGTGATGGCTGCAGCCGCGTGCTGGTGGGCCGCTCGAGATTCGGTGGAGTCAGTCTCTTGAAAAAGTGCCGTATGCGGTGGGTTGATGGTGACAGCCGCGGCCGCATGCTGGTGGACCGTTCGAGGTTCGGTGGAGTCAGTCTCTCGGGGAGGCGCCGTATGCGGCAGGTTGATGGTGACAGTTATGCAGCCAGTCGAATGAAGGATTGAAGGCCTTCATCGTGTGCCCATTCCAGAGGAGTTCAGGCTCCTGAAGAGAAAGCTTGGAAGGAGTTCGGCTCCCATGAGCATCTGGCTGGAGGTACGCAGCTAAGGCTCGATCGCTGGAGAGTTCGATAGGAGCTTGGCTGATCGAAGGGGGTGTCAAGGAGGAGTCCAGCTCTTGAAGAAGTTCGTCCGAAGGGGAAGCTTAGAGGGATGCGGCTAGGGTTCGACCGTTGGGAGTTCGAAAGGAGCTCGATCGCTAGAAGTTTGGAAGGAGCTCGGTCGCTAGAAGTTCGGCTGAGGGACGATCGTTGAGGAGTTCGACTGCTGAGAAGTTCGAAGGAGCTCGGCTGAGGCCCAGTTGAAGGACTTCGGCTGAGGCCCGATTGAAGGACTTCGGTTGAGGCCCGACCATTGGGAGTTCGAAGGAGCTCGATCGTTGGGCAGTTTGGCTAAGGCCCGTCTGCGGAAGCTCTTCTACGGCTACTGGTTGCATCTGAGCATCGAACTAGACTTCGACGAGAGTGGGGTTTATCCCCAACATATATCATATATCTCATATATAAATTAGATCTAATCATGGCATATTTTGCATACATCTCATGTATCGAATCATATATATTTTTAGATCTAAATCATCTCATAATAATCTAAAAAATTAGATTTAAATTGATCTAATCAAAATAAATTCTAATCTAGATAATTATGTAGAACTATTCTACAACTAGTCTAGACATGCATCAATCATATCTCATATGATATTTAAAATTAAATATTTTTATTTGCTATTTTTTAGATATTATTATAATCATTATAATATCCAAAAATAGTAAATAAATCAATCTAAAATATGATTTAATCAAATTAAATTGAAAACATACAAGACTATTCTATAGAACTATTCTATTTTAGAACTAGTCATGCATATTTTCTAATCTTAGATTCAAATCATTTAATTTTAATTTTTTCTGATTTTAGATCTGATCACATCTCATGTGACATCATAGGTGCTAATCGTCAAACCCTAGTCTCTGTCATATGATGTAATCATTCAATTTCAAGTCCAATGTGAAAAGCTAAATAGAAACTCTTTCTATTATTTCACTCTGCCATGGCCATGGGCTTCTGAACTTGATTCTCATGATCATCATAGGGCTGCTCCTCTACCACCGAGATAGATAGATTCCATCTTGATGCTATCCAGTTCCTACAATGAACATGCTATAGCCAACATACACCTCAAAATTTCATATGGCTAGGAGATCGAGTAATGGTGTAGTCAAACTATAACACCCTCAAGGTAAATTGCCGATGCACCTCAGGTCAAAGAACCAGACACACTACTGTAGCATCGAGTCAGTCATTGACAAGAAGGTAGACTTTCTAATGATGGTCATGCTCAGTGCCCTCGTTCTCTAATGAGTACTTATACTCTCGCTCCGGTGTCTCCACACCATAGATTTAAGACTCATCTACTAAAGAGAAGCGATTGTACACCAACCTTTCAGATCAATCACCATCCTCGTGATGATCCTATGGTCGGGAGCATTTTATGAGTTAATAATGATTATTCATGTCTTAAATTTTCAACTCTTGAAAATATGAATTATCATTACCATTAACTCAAAGGATGTATCACAGACACTAAATACATATATATGATAGAAAATAACCCATTTTATTAATATTAGTCAAAATTATAATTTTGCCCCTAGAAGTATATTACAAGTGTCAGCCAATTCTGGCTTCTAGGGCACATATATCTAACAGTGATAAATCCTATAAAATTCATTAAAAACCTGAGGAAAAGGAAGAGAAGACATAGTGGTTTTGGGATACCAAGACTCTTAGAGGAGGACCTTTCTTTTGGACATTAAATAATGATGTCTTGATGAAGACAAGGTAAGAGAAGATTATCTTCTCTTGTATTTTTTTTTTGTTTCTCTCTTTCTATTTTATTTATAATTTTTATATAATAAAAATCTAAGAGAGAGAAAGTGAGATGGCATGGGGATCCATGCTTCAAGGCATTGAAGCATAGTGGTCATCTTTGGACATGATCTGATCATATCCTGATGAGAGAAGAACGTTTTCTCTTAAGATTTCTTTGAGAATCCTTCTTCTCCATATTTTTGTAGAAATTTTCTATGATAAAATTAGAGATATTAGATTTGAAAACTTAGAAAAAATTATAGAAGAGAAGGTCTCCTTTTATCCTCACATGGAGATGTTTTCAGGACATCAATCGTTGATGTCCTGAAGGAGAAGATCTATCTTCGATCTCTTAGGATATATTTTTTTATTTTATTTTTTATTTTTTTTGGAAGATCCAAGGGTTGGATTTCTTCCTTATTCTTCCTCATGTTCTTCTTCTCTTGGATTGTCCAAGAGATTCAGAGAATATGTATTTGATTAACCATCAGGAGGGATCCATGAGAAGCTAACACTTCGAGTAGATTTTCGTTTGATGAACCTTCGATTTATGTTGTAGGCACCTATAGAGGTCAGACGCATGTGCGGCTCTAAAAGCAACAACAAAAATCAACCATGAAGTTCTCGATCCGTGTAAAGGTAAGAGATCTGATCTCTTGGTAACCTAGATATGATCTAGGGTTAGATCTAAAATTATTCTAAATCTAGGTACTGATATGATCAATACCACTTATGATTAATTTAATTTTAGATTTATATTTGTATCATGACATATTATAAATCATTGATGTAGGATTTTGTAATCTAATTACATGCACATTGTAGATTAAACTATTTAATCTATATTTTTCGCTGCTTTAATTTCGAAAAAATTTTGAAATTTATGCGTGAAATTCTGCATGTTTTCCAATAGATTTTATTCTACTTTCAACTAGTATCTTACCTCATCAATTCAATATCATTTTGCAGGCCGATAGAGGAAAAAATAATATGGCTTTTTACCCCTATTCTCAGTGTCACCATGAAACTTAATTTTACTCTGCAAAGTAACATACTCACTTCATTTCTATTTATAACTGATTGGATAGGTGAGTCTCAAAACTGACACCTAGCACATGAGCATTTTATTGATAAAAGTAATCCTAGACCATTTCTACCTTCCTCTATTGTTGTTGTTGCAAAAATACTTGCTCTCTTATATTTTATACATCACTGTGGTGCTATTGGGTAGAGTACATGGGTCATATTCAAATTTTACCCAATTTACTATCACAATAATGGATTTTTCTTGACTCACAGGCAGCAACTTGAAATCAAATAAACAAAGAGGGACTTAGTATGAGTCTCATGAAAGATCTGTGCATGAATTCATTTGAAAGTATATATTGACTTATATAATGATTAATTTATTTAATGTATATCATATGATTATATGATATGTATTCATAAAAAATATATATTAAAAATTTTAAAAAATAAAATATTTTTAAAAAAAATTATTTAAAAAATAATTTTTAAATTATATATATATATATATATATATATATATATATATATATGACAAACTGTGATGTCTATCCTTCGTTCAACAACAAGCCCATTCCATGGTCAAGGCGAAGATTCCTGGAATGGCTTGGGCTGCCGCTCGAGTCATGGTACGAGTGGGTCCCACTTCAAGAAGAAAATGCATGTGACCGGCCTATTTCTCTGATTGATTCGTGCTGCAAAGCCCCAACATCCATCACCACGGGCGCGACGCATCGCCGTTCCACCGTCCGTTCTCGTTCCCAATTCCCCATCGCCAACCCTTATAAATAATTGAATAAATATATATAGATATATATTTAATTGGGGTTAACAGGTCCTAGCAAGTAGATGGATGGATCCATCGCCAAGCCCTGGTGCATAACGTAAAAGGGCACTGGCCCACTCAAGAGAACCGCCCAATGCGTGACCGACCGTCCACGTCCGGGATCATCATCCCAAGCCCATTGGGCTAAAAAAAGGGATCGATCGGGTCGCCTTCTCCTCTCATTCTCTCTCGCTTGCTAGGGTTTCCAATCCGCCGAGGGCCTCCGACCCATCATCATCTCTCCGTCCCTCGACCCACCACCTTCTCTTCGAGAGGCGAAGGGTCCAAAAAAAAAAAAAAAAGAAAAAAAAAATCTCAGGAATTGGAAAAATTTCCCGCCTTGGCTACTCCATCGCTCTCCTGGTCTCTCCGTTAATTCATCCTTCGCCTCTAAACCCTAGGGTTCGAGTTGAGGCGATCCCGTTGACCGCAGGCCTGTGATCGCTCTTCGAGCTTGTATCTCTGGTGAGATCGCTGGATCCTTCTCCCCTTTTGTTCTCTTATTAGATTCTTGTTGAATTGCCTGGTTTTTTCTGTGAAAGGTTTGATTTCTACCGCTGTTCGTATTGTTTGTTGCATCTCTTCGTCACCTGCTTGCGTTGGTTTCGCTATTGTTGCCATAAGCTCATGTTTCGGATGCTCTGGTTTAGATTCGGGGACTTCGGCTCCCTGCTTCTGCTTTCGGTGTTTGTTAGATCTATTTATGCAGTGTTCAATCGAAAAAGGGTGAGGAAAAAAGTCGCGATCCTGTGGCCCAAATTGTTATCGGATCGCATGGATCTTCCAGCTGCCAAGTTATTTCGATTCCAAAGGGCAATTCCTTCTGCTGGGCTTCTGATCCATAAGAACTCCAGAATTGGGGAGGGCTTTGTTTCTTTTTTATTTTTCTTTTTGGGATTAGGGTAGGGAAGATTACTCGCCTGGAAGGTCTCGGTTACATGGGCCTTCCTGCATGAGCCCAAATAAAATAACAGGTGCCTGGAGGGAAGCCCACGGCCGATCTCTCTCTGCTTAGGTTCGGGATGATTTCTGCCAGCTAGATGGGATACCGGGCCCGACGCTCGCAATCACTGGTGTATGCAGCGTATGGAAGCCCTGCAAGCCTCTCTTGCCATCCACCACCCAACAACAACAATAAATCCTCTACATGTTATGTTGGGAATCATGTGTTACCGATCGTCGGCTGAATTGCATGATTCTAAGCATGCTGATCTCTGCCAGTTTTTTATATTTATGTATTAAAAGTTACTGACAATTTTATCACTCAAATTCAATTATGCGTTCCACGATGTATACAGGATCAGAACATGATAACTTCTCCCTTTTAAGCATACTGGGTATTTGATTTTACTTCCAGGTTTGAATCTCGATTATAACACAATTTTTAGGCCTAATTGCATATTCTTTGAGAAATAATTAGGCCCTAGTCTGAGTTTTAAGGATACATACGAAGAATCTTGGTCCATATCCTGGCATCAAGAAGGTTTGTGGTCCATCTAGAGGTCCATGGAGCTCCCTTCAACCTTTTACATGTCTTCTATCTGGTGGCCTGTTCAGGTAGAAAAGATGTGGAATTTGTGTGAGATATGAAGCTGGTGAAAGCCATCCTAGAGAGTGTCAATGATTAGTACTTTGTAAAATATCCAAAGTCTATTATCAATAATATGATAGTTACAATAACATATTAATCATAACATATAAAATTAACTCCAATAAAATTAGATTAAATGTGAATTTGATATAAATAATTTACAGATTGATTATTTTTTTAATCTTGAAATAATATGATATGATATTATTTAATATATTTATTTTACATATTTAATATAATAGAATGTCTATAGGCTGAAGCTGTATTTGGTCCAATGCCTTGGGGTTAGGGAGATAGATGTGAGGCAGTTTATGGACTGTGCGGTGTTGGACTCAGTATATTTGGAATCAGAATGAAATAATATTTCTTTTGCACCTTAATGTTTAAGGATATCACCATCAAAATTTAGTTCGGTGTTACTACCCCCTTGCCCACCCTAGGCAAGGGGCGGGGATTCAATTCCAAAGGGCGTCAACCCTTCTTTGGACCCTGGTTTTGTGAGCATTAGACCCAGCTGACTGAGGACTTGTTTTCAGTTGGGGGGCTGTGGATATAGGGTCGGGAATGGGGTGGACAAAAAAAAAAGAGAAAAACAATTAAGGAAATCACAGTCACTATTTTTTAGAAGGAAAAGATGATCATTGCATTCCTCTATTTAGTTTCATAATGTCATTAATTAACAATAAAATATGCTTTCTCAGTTTCTCCCCATCCATAATCTTATCCTTGTTTTTGTGTCAACTTCTTTTGTAATTTTAAGTTCCTTCTTGCAAATCTTGAAGAGGCAAAGGTGCAAGGCCCACTATGTAGACTTCCAAAGAGGCATAGGCATAAGCCTCGAGACGTTTCATGCTTAAGTCTCATAAAACTGTAGAGAAGAATAAGAAAATTCATTTTTTTTTTTTTTAAAGCAGTGTTCAGGATGCACTTGTCCTTAGGTTTGTTTATTACTTAAAAATCTTGCTGAGATATTATAGCAAATATACGGAAATTGGTTGGCTATGTTTTGATATCACATATGCCCATGTAGAGCTTATAGTTCAGAATAACTTTTCTTCGGTGCATAAGGTAGATTCTTGAGATCATACATCTTCATGTCAAAATATATAAAATCTCCATGATCATAGTTTTTCTAACCACAATATAATGTGCGAAATGGGATGTGCGGTATGTTATACTGAGGCTTTTTGTGTATTCTGTATGTCCTGTTACTATTAATTGATATCATGAGATGTATTTCATAACATCACTGCTAGTTCTGGTTCATTTTATCCTCCTATACTTTCTGCTGGCTTCACACTTGCTTAATTGCTTTCTTATCTAATTAGTTGCTTCATTTTGTGGGACCAATTAATTACTTTTTTGGTAGGTCCTGGAGTTTACTTGATTTTTTTTTTTTTTTTGTTCCTTCAATTGATGCAAATAATCTCCTTAAATATTGTGTTTTGGTTAATTGTTGGAGAATTACAATAAAATGAATAAGCACAGGGCTCTTGTCCCCTGTTTTTGGAAGGTGGATAATAGCTTTGCTTTTCTCCCCCTATATTATTGATGTTTCAACAGAAAGGATAGGATTATATGTTTGGTTCTCTAGTCTGCTGCCCACATCCTTTTTGGGGATCCTTAATTGAATAAAGATGAGCTCATCCATGCATATATGATATATGGAACATGATTGACTGGTCAAAATTTTCTAGTGCTCCCATGTGTTAGAGAAGCAAACCAGGTGGCAGATCTGTTCGTCAGTTTGCCTACTGAGGGAAAATCTTTTGACCAAAGCATTCCCTTAGCAGTTGGTAGAATCTTGGCTGATGCCTATGGGATAAGCTTCGAGCACGTGTAATAGGCCACACTGCTCTTTCCTTACCAAAGAAAGCTCCTTTACTTTCCTTTCTTATTGATCAAAATACAAGAATTCAGAATTTGTACTCAAATTAATAAAATAAAGAATCCTTCCATTAATAGCTCATTGACCTTTTTAGCTTGTGTTCAAAAATTACATTGATAGGATGGAATCATGAATTTTAAACATAGTTATTTTAGTAAGAACCATATCTTTAAGACTGGATAGCATTCTTCCTCCTCACTCCTTCCTATCTACATCCATTTAATTCCTTTTTCTAATCAGATAATTGGGAGTTGTCCTTTGCCATCTTCATTTCTTTCCTCTGTGCCATAGCTCAGCCACAGAATTTCCTAATCTTTCTACAATCATTCCTTGTAAGACTAGATCTGCTGTCACTACAAGCATTATCATCCTTTCTCACATCTTGTGACCTTTCTATCTTAGGTTTCCTCTCCATGTTTGGGTCATTGAATGCAATTATGAGCCCTCTTCCTTATTGATGCTTTTGTAAATGATTGCTGCACCATGCCATCACTTTTCGGTTCTTCCCATCACTTTGACATCAGTCGGTACTACTTCTATGCTTCCTTGAATGCACTCTTTGATCATCTTAACCTCTCTGATTTTACCTCATATCAGTCACATCATTAATGTCAACTATAGCCATCTCATCTTCTAGCAATTCTGTCGAACATTCTGGATTGTACAATAATGTGGTCCATGTCAGAAATTTTTTTTCTCAGAGTCTAAAAATGCATGAACCCAATTTTTTTCCTTTACATGCAAAATCCAGGTCATCTTTGTTATTTGTTTTGCTTGATTGAATTCTCATTTACCATTCCTCTTTATAGAGTATGCTTAATTTCTCATTTATCTTTTTAGAGGAATTTTAGGCCTTTTGTTATCTTTTATTTTACTGAATGAACTGTTTGAAACTTATGGGATATGGGTGGTATAAATTACGATACATTATTATTATAAGTTTTGAATGTGTTTTTGTTCAAACAAAAGGTTGTTTTGGTAGCATCCAACTGAGTGTAGACTAAATTATTATATGGTATTTCTTCATTGTAGATTAATAATCCCCATTCTTCTTTATATGATAGACAATATATGTTTGAACTTTTAAGTATGTTTTCAGTCTAATAACCCCCATTATCATTTTTTTTTTTCAAAGAGCTATTTTTTCTCCAATAAATCAATAGAAGATTAGAACTTTTGTCGTGCCCTATTTTTAGCATTTTTGCAATTCAGTTTTTCTTCATCTTTTTTTAAAGAGCATTTTCTGTTACAACAAATCAGCAGAAGATTAGAATGATCTTCTTCTTCTTCTTCTTTCCTTCAAATGCATTTTTCTGTTACAATAAATCCGTAGAAGATTAGAATTTTTGTCATGCATTAAGTAACAAATTTCTTGGACTTTGATTGAAAACCTATTTTTAGCATTTTTGCAACTCAATTTAATTGAAAAAGATATTTCTTGACATTTTCTGCTAGTTCTTATCTTTGCAAGAGGATCTAGTTTTAGGATAACATGTGGTACACTCTGCAAGCAGTTTTCATGAAAGTTGTGTTTCAATGTGATATTTTATGCGGAAGTATGGTGCTTGATACACCAAGAAAATATTTGTATTCATGGCATTGTATTATTTGATTGGGTAGTTTTTTTTTACTTTTTTTTTTGGTCTAAGACTTCTCCATCCAATTATGTAATTGTTAGTAGGATATTTCCTCCTAACACTACTGAATGATTTCTGCAACTTCCTTTTCTTTGATTGATGCCTGCATGTATTTCTCCATTTTTGAAACTGACTTGAATTCAACATTTCAATTTTTATGGGTAATTATTTATTCTTTTTCTAAGTAGTAAATATCTTTTAGTTCATCATTTTGCCTGGATTTTTTTTTCTAGTCTCAGGTCAATTAGGTTGGCATTTTTAGCTTCTCTTGCTTGCCTATTCGTTGCTGCTTCTTTTGTCTGGGGAATTGCTCTTATTTAGTTTTTGTTTGGAAAAAATTCAGGATGATGCATCCCATGCATGTCGCATGGAGGTGACTGCATCTTGATAACACATTTTGTCATATGGTGAAAGAAACCTGGAACATATCAGAAGTGAAATGATTTTATCTGGCTTGGTTTTTATGAATATCATGGCATGCTTTTTTTTTGAGAGTTACTTGATGGGCATCGAGGTTGCAAATATAAATAATCAGTTTTTCGTTTTTCGTCTAATAGAATGAGAATGTCAGATATCGTCCTCAAATTTTGATCTCCTGCATAGCCTTCGGACAATTACCAGTTGTGTCTCTGTTGCATGCTTGTATATCAATCTTATTTGCATGGCATCACTCCCTACTTATAAAAATACATCATCTTCTTTGTTATGTTGTGAATTTCTTATTTTCTTTTTCATTGAATGCAGTCATATACTGTCTGCTTTAAGATGATTAGGGTAATTTTTTCATTATCTTGTCAAGATTTAAAATAGAAAGAAAAAGATTGATAAGAAATTTCTAGTTAATTTTATATCTGAAATCTGCACCATCAAAGGTGTATTTTTAATGAATTTTTTTTATGTGATTTTTGGTTTCTAGTTAAATATGTTCGCTTTTTAGGAATCAAATGACCTGAAAATCATGTTGGTCTGTGTTTTTGTTTCATTTAGTTTCTCTTTTAAGTAGTGTTCACTCTTTATTCAGCATGGCTGGAGCTAGTGACATTGAACCAGTCACTACAGAAACACCAATCCCACAACCTTCAAGGCGCAGGAGAAAGAAGTCATTGGTCTGGGAACACTTCACTATTGAAGCTGTGTCTGGAGGATGTACACGGGCTTGTTGCAAGTTGTGCAAGCAAACATTTGCTTACAGTAGTGGCTCAAAGATTGCAGGCACTAGCCACCTCAAGAGGCACATTGCTCTGGGCTCCTGTCCTAAAATCAAAAATCAGGAAAAGAAAATGCTTGCGCTTACTTCAGGTTCAAAAACCGATGAAACTTCCTGTGAACCACCTCCCAAAAGACGCTACAGAATGTCTGGCTTTGCAAATGCTGCATTTGACCAGGACGTCAGCTGTGTATATCTTGCAAAGATGATCATTGTCCATGACTATCCTCTTCACATGGTTGAACATCCTGCTTTCATATCTTTCGTTCAAAGTCTCCAACCTCGGTTCAAGATGGTAGACTTCAATGCCATTGAAGCAGAAATATTAGCCATTTATCAGAAGGAAAAGCAAAGCCTCATGCAAGTCTTTGGAACCATGCCTGGAAGAGTTAGCCTCACCATAGGCTTGTGGACAACAAGTCAGACTCTTGGATATGTTTGTCTCACCGGGCAGTTCATTGACAGTGACTGGAGGCTGCACAGAAGAATGCTTAACTTCATGATGGTATCATCTCCTCATTCAGAAAATGCTCTTAGTGAAGCTATCGGGGTTAGCCTTTCAGATTGGAACATGAAGTCTAAGTTATTCACCATCACTCTAGACAATAATTGCTCGTCTCATGACATCTACAGTGCAAATCTCAGGGACCACCTGTCCAACAAGAACACGCTCATGCTTAAGGGTCAGTTGTTTGTTGTCCGTTGCTTTGCCAATATCTTGAATGTAATTGCTCAAGATGTGATTGCTTCAATCCATGGTATTATATACAACATACGTGAAAGTGTGAAGTTCATCAAAGCTTCTCCAGCTCGTGAAGAGAAATTTGCTGAGATTGCCTTACAACTTGAAATTCCTAGCACAAAGACGTTGTCTCTTGATGTGACAACACAGTGGAACACAACTTATCTCATGCTGGTGGCCGCCTTGGAATATAAACAAGCATTTACTGTATTGGAAACATGCGATGATAACTACAATGAAGCACCATCGACTGAGGACTGGAAGAAGGTAGAGATTGTTTGCACGTATCTGAAGCTTCTATATGACTCTGCAAATGTAATTATGGCAACGGCTGATCCAACTGCAAATATATTTTTCCATGAAGCATGGAAAATCCAGCTAGAGCTGACCAATGCGACACTGAATGAAGATGTTCTTGTCAGCAGCTTTGCAAAAGAGATGCACGAGAAGTTTGACAAATATTGGAAAGACTGCAGCCTTGTCTTGGCAATTGCCGTGGTTATGGATCCTCGTTTCAAGTTGAAGCTTGTGGAGTTCAGTTTCTCAAAAATCTATGGTGCAGATGCTGTTAGATATATTAAGGTAGTGGACGACAGCATCCACGAGCTCTATCTCGAGTATGTTGCCCAGCCACTTCCGTTGACTCCAGCTTATGAAGAACAAGGGGAAGTCACCGTCAACAACATCAATGGCAATCAAAATTGCAGTGGCAGTGGCAATGACAACAACCGGCCAACAACCCTGGTTTCTAATGGTGATGGGCTTCAAGACTTTGATCTATATCTCTCGGAGATGGCTGTGAACCAGCCAACAAAGTCAGAGCTAGAACAGTATCTGGAAGAGTCCCTCGTTCCACGGATCCAAGAGTTCGATATCCTCAACTGGTGGAAGCTCAACAATCTCAAGTACCCAACTCTTTCCAAGATGGCCCGGGATGTCTTGGCCATTCCAATGTCCATGGTGAGTACAGGTTCCTCCATATTTGCCAGTGGAACAGGAAGCAGAGTGCTTGATGACTATCGAAGTTCGTTGCGTCCTGAGACAGTGGAGGCTCTGTTCTGTGCAAAGGACTGGCTCCAGTATTTGCCCACTATGGCAGAGCCACCATCAACAGCGATTGTCAAAATGGAGCTCTAGCTTGTGCACAATCGTTTTTCTTGGCAGCATCCTGGTTGGACTTTGGATGAGCACATATTGCTCAAAGTGCTGCATCAAGTTGTTTCCTCTGTAGGATAGTGGCAGGGCATCCTAGTATTCAGCTTTATTTTCTAAGATGAGAACTGGTTTGTTTTGGCTTCCATTTATCTTTGTTGGAATATTTTGAATGTTGTGTAGTTGCTTCATCTGCTCTGTTTTATCTGATGTAGCTATATGCTGTTGAATTATGTCAATTGTTTAGACTTGCTTGTGTTTATGGCTTTTTGCATTTTCCAAAATACTGTATTAGTAGCAATAGTCCTTGTTCGATGGATAAAGAGGAATGTGGATGGCTGGTTGTGTTTTCCTGATACATGCATTGTATTCCGCGGTTTACGACTACAGTGGGGGCATTGAGGGTGGGCTCAGTTTTCCCAATGTTTCTGCTTATCTCAAGCGGAAAAAATATGGCATTACGAACGCTTATCAGGCTATTCGCAGAGACCCGGGCGAGTTGGTGGTGGTTCTCGATGATATTGTGGCGCATGGTGAATGGAGTCAACAGGAAGAAAATACTTTCTTCTATCTTTCTAAAACATTTATCACCCAAGTTTATCCTGCTCAACATGGGAGTTCCTCTGTACGCATTAAATTAACGTTGACTCTAGAAATGTTGGCTTCCTTGTTGGCTATTCCTTTAGCATCTCCCATGGATGCTTCAGAGCCCACTTAACCTTTGGGTGGTAAGGCTTACTACTTGTCACCAATTCATCTTTTCTCCCATCTAGATGGTAGCCAGTTGACATGACAATGAGAGTGTCAAATATATAGCATCATACCACGTGTTAGAAAGGCTTGGTTGTGGCAGCATTTGCGTTTCTCCTTTTTATAGTTTCTCTCTCTTTCTGCATCATGGCTATCTATTAGGCCATTCAATTTTTATTTATTTTTAGATTTTTTTGATGAAAGGAGAGGCTAAAAGCCACCCAAGTTTATTGAGGAGAATGAATCAAATGGTACAGGACACCGAGAGAGCTGAAAAACTCAGCTTATAACAAGAGGAAAGGGGAAGAAAAGCTTGGTATGATGTTAAGGGAGGTACACTAGGCATATAGTCCAATTAGAATAAGGGAGCTCAAGTATCTTAAGTTCAAGTTCCTCAAATAATCTTCAAATTTACATCCACATCTTTGCAAAAGCAGGAAGGTTCTTTGGAGAGCATACGAGCGACTAATGAGGACTCGTTTGGTTCACAAGAAGTGGAGAAGAAAAATGTGGTCAATAGGAAGTGAAAAAAGTCTCTCTTGTTTAATTAGAGTTTTCAAAGAAAATATATTGAAAAATGTATTCCCGTGGGAATATAATTTTCATATTTTATATTAAAGAAAAACTCATGTAGAATATGGATTTTGGAATTTTCATGGGATGTGAATTTGGGGCTCTATCATAATAAATATTCTCTCTATCATAATGCCTCAAACTTTTGATTATTTTATCAAGTGGATGGAAGTCGAGTCACTGACCCCTTCATCGAACCAAAATATAAGATTCCGTCTGAAAGTCCATTGTATACCGATTCAGCCTTCCCCATATATTAATCATAAATAATGGCCGCTAATTTACTGGTGCTCGATTTGCCGAGTTTTGTTGTGAATTAAGCCTCTCGCACTATATTATATCGATAGGCCATCCCCAAGCTAATGGGAAAGCCAAGGTGACTAACTGGACTTTTTTATAGGATATTTAAAAGCAAGGCTGGATCGTGCCAGAGGATTATGGGCTGATGAGCTGCATCATATGCTTTGGGCATATTGAACCACACAAAGAATCCCCGCCAGAGAAACTCTCTTCAACCTTGCCTTCGGGACGAAGGCGATCATCCCCATTGAAGTCGGGATCCCGCTGCCACGGGTCAAGAATTTTGATGAACAAAAAAATCTAGAGTGGCTCCGAACGAACTTGGATTTGCTCGAAGAAGTTCGAGAAAGGGCCAAGATGAGAATGATAGCCTATCAATGCAAAGTCGCATGATACTACAACTTCCATGTTAAAGGCAAAATGTTTAGGATCGGTGACCTAGTGCTACCCCGAGTTAAGGTATCCCAGCCAGTGGAGCAAGAAAAGCTATCCTTTAACTGGAAAGACCCCTATCAATTGGACAAGGTCATTAGGCCCGGAACCTATCATTTGAAGCAGCTCAATGGAATCCCATTACCACGGCCATGAAACTCTGAAAACCTCTAAATGTACTATCAGTAATGTACTGGATATTATCTCAATAAAGAGTAAATTTTGCTTAGATGGACTAATCTTTCAAATGAAGCCAACTTCATTTCATTCGCCACCACTTTTGAGCTGAAGACCTCGGGTGACCAAGAAGCGAGGGATAACTCTAGAGGATCCTTGGATAGCCCCTTGTCCCTAAAGCGAGCTGAGCCAAAGAAAACCTTGGCATTCAAGAAATGAGGGCTAACCTTAAAGGACCTTTGAAGCTACCGAAGCACCCTTGGGCCGAAGACCTCGGGTGACCAAGAAGCGAGGGATAACCCTAAAGCATCCTTGGATGGTCCCTCGTTCCTAATGTAACCTAAAAAATATTCTTGGCCATTCAAGAAGCAAGGGCTAACCCAAGAGGACCCTCGAAGCCTCTGAATCACTTTTGGACCAAAGACCTCAGACGACCAAGAAGCAAGGGTAACCCTAGAGGACCCTCAAATGGCCCCTCATTCCTAAGGTAAGTTGAGCTGAAGAAAATTTTGGCCCTTCAAGAAGTGAGAACTAATCCTAGAGGATCTCGAAGCCCACTAGATGTTGACATAATCAGTGCAACCTTAAAGCTTGGCCGAGGATTGAGTTATCCATTCCCACAATCCAATCCTCAACTAAGCAGATCGATTAACCTAAGGCTTAGTCTACTCAAGACGGACGCTCCCATCGGTAGAACATCTTAAGAACATCAAGGCTAGGGATTCCCATGAAGATCATAACGAAGAAGCTTACTACCAAGAATAATAGGTCAGTTAGCCTCATGAGTTCTACCCACACCTAGCTCCCGAAGCAAAGTCGACGTTAGTCATTACCAAAAGTTATTAAGAAGTACTGAAGCATGTGGTGTTCAGATAAAGCTCCTAAAGGTCAGTATAGCCAAACCAATGAATATGACATCAAAAATTTAGTTGAAGTCAAATGTATTTCATTAATCAAAAGGTCAAAATGACCAATTACAATGTTCTCTTGGTGACTGCCAAGCTAAAAATGGTTAGAGTACACGGCAAGAAAGCCTAAGCACGAAATACTAGAGTAACTTCAACAAGCACATCCTTGGCGACTTCAGCCCTATTGTCCTTCTCGACCCAAGGAGTACAAGGGTCGGCTCTTACCGAAGAATAGAGCCTCTCGATGGTACTAATGCATTCGTTGAAGCCAAAGTTGTAAGCCATAAACAAGCATCGATGAACTCAGTCAGGAACTAATCCTTCTCTATGGTAGTATTTTCTATGCCTAATGCTATTTTCTTCTTCTTGATTTCTTCCACCATCATATCCTCAAGCTCGATTGCATGGTCCAAAGAGGCCATCTATTATATGCAAATATTAAGTTCGTCCCTAAACCGATTTGATTCTTCAACCATTTCTTTCTCAGAAACTTGAACTTGGACACCAATTGCTCAAACCCTACTCTTTGACAAGGCTTCAGCTCAGTCATGCCTAGCTGAGCACCTATAGAATTGACAAAAAGTTGACTACATAAAAATGGGGGTAAAATAGCAAAAGAAATTAGGGGGACAAGAGATTTGAGATGAGGAAGGTGAACTTTTTCATTAAGAAAAGAATCTTTTTACAACTTTCATTATACTCAGAAAAAAAAAAAGCAAAATACGAGGATTACACTTCGGTTGAGGCACCGACAACGACCTTGGGTTGAGGGTCAGTTGAGGAGTCTGTAGGTACATCAGCTGCCAGCTCATTAGTCTCTTCAGCAACCACAAGCTCCAGCTGAAATTGCCCTTCCACAACTTTAGCCTATGGCTGAGGTTGGTCTTCACTGGTGTCAGCATCCTCTTCATCTAGGAAGGCCAGGTCTAGCTCAGGGAAGTGACTAGCTACCCTTTGGTTGATCTTCTCATCAGTAAACTCCTTCGAAGTGCGAAAAGCCTCCACTGCTAAATGAGCTTCCTCGATGACCTGACCTTCAACTCTCTTCTCAGTCTTGGCAACCTTTTTTTAGGTTGTCTGATGTTTCTTTTTCTCCAAGATGAGATCTGTCTCGACCTTTTTTAGCTTAGCCTTGGCTTTTTCTAGCACCTCCCTAAGGCATTTTGCTTCAGCCTCAGCAACCTTCGCCTTAGATTGGGTCTTCATTGTAGCATTGTTTACTTCAGGGGCCTTCTTCTCAAGCACATCGACCCTAAAGTAGGCCTTGTCAACCTCTAACCGTGCCAACCTTGTGTTGAAAAATGTATCCCAAAGTCAATCATCAGCCTATTGATGGTTGAGCTATATGATAATTATAATTAATTTATTTATTAATAAAATATATTTTTGATATTTTTTCATCATAAGTTTTTCATCTTCTTACGAACTCTATTATTGTGATGAAGTACTTAAAACTATTTAGGTTTGATAAAGAGAAGATTTATCGATTAGTCATTAAAATTATTTACGATCAAATGATAGGCTATTAATAAGGACGACAGCATCTATCGAGCATAGGTTATTGTATGCTATATAGATTGGTTGTCCTCTTAACCAAAGAGTATGAAGATACTGATATGGCATACAAGTGAGATGTAAGGATACATCATTACTGAACATGACCAACTCCAGAGCATTCTGCTATTGAGAATATCTCTAATAGGATATAGGCATAAGTGTTTCTTAGATCTGAGATCATCTCAGTGACTTACAAACAACTCATTGTGCTTTGGTATCAGACTAACTGAATTTTTAATTCAATAACGGAAGGCTTCTGGGCATAGTCAAGTACTTGCAAAGTCAGTATGTGATCAAGATAAAATTGACTACTCCAAGAGTTGGAGAAGAATGTATTACTATATCTCAATATAGCAAAATCTTGATCAGGATAATCCATGAGATGGATTTGATATTTTAAAATATAATATAGATAGCCTGATTAGAGTTAATAGTTAAACTCTGAGATATCCTATGAGCATTTTAATCAAGGAGATGAATTATATAAAAACTATATCCATATAGGTTCTAAGAATATTTTTCTATACATTTGACCTATCCAATTGTCAGGTACTATTGCTAGATGGTCACTTCGACTAGTACAAAAATTTATTTCTATGCTATCGACTTAGGTTCGAACCTATGAGATCACATATATTAGAATTCATGATCCGATCGGATGATTGATCAATGATTGAGAATCATTCTAAGGTTAAACAATCAATACGATTGATGTTTAACCTAGTACAAATATTACAGGAGGATCGATTAGCAATTTGATTGCTAATTAACTTAATTTGATTAAGCTAGAAAGTTGAGATTAAGTCTAATTAAATATAATTTAATTAAATTTAATTTGGATTTGATTGGATCAAGTTCAATTGATTTATTGGATAAGCCAAGTACAAGAAAGAACTAGTCCTAGTTCAACTAGGACTTGGATCAACCTAATTTTTTAATTTGATTAGAAAATTAAATCTAATTTAATTAAATTTTTAATTAGATTAAGACTTAATTTAATTGAGTTGAGTTACTTTTGGTTTGATGTGGTTTGAGAAATCATATTTGACCAAGTCAAATATGAAATCCTAGTAAGACTAGGATCCATCTTGCTTGCACCACCTACACCCCATGCCTCCCCACACCCACTCTTCCTTTATTTTATGAATGAAACCTCCTCTCCCTAGTCTTCATGCATGCCCACTCCTCTCCTCTCTTTCTTGTATGGCAATTAGTTGTGGACCCAGTCAAAGAAGGAAGTTTGAATTTTTTTTTGGATAGAGTTTTAGGAAACTAAAACTCCTCCTATCCATCCTGCTCATTCTTCCTATATTCTCTCTAATTTATTTGATGAAAAAGAAGGATTTTTGTGCAGATTTCTCTGGTGGTCCATGCTAAAAAGAAAGGAGGGGGCACCCAAGTATTGGGTGCCCAACTAGTTGCCATATTTATTCTTTCCTAGTCTAAGAATTTGACCCAATAAGGACTCCTCTATATCTCATTATATAGGATGAATTTTGGATTGATTTTTGGAGACATTCTAGATCTTAGAGAGGACTTTTGGGCGTGTGAATACCAGGATGAGAGACCTCTTGGGCGTAGGGTTTTCATAGATACTAATCTAGGTGTCTAGGTGAGAGAACAGAGAAAAAGAAGAGGATCTTCTTTTAGGATTATTTTATTCTTCTCTTCTCCTCCTCTTTTTGAGATTATTTGAGAGTGTCTCAAATCTAAAATCTCTCCTCTTCCTTTTGATCTTTGGAAAAGTCTAAATCTAGAAGAAAAAAGCATCAGATCGACTATCGAAGAAAGATCAATACAGTACTAATATACTGTGCTGATTTCCTGCATAGAACTTTTGATCGAGATTCGTAGGCTCATGTGGATATCTCTTAGAAGTTGGATATGTGTACAGCTTAGAGCATCATCCTCAAGTTTGAATTAGCAAGTTAATTAAAACGTCTAACTTACACAGATAATATAGATCTGATCTATTATTACATACCTACATTAGATGTAGTGTAGATGCATATTGATATAATCAACATGATTTTTTTTTTATATTTTAATTTTTAATTTAATCTCATGCCATAATTATATAATAAGATCTTAGATCTAGGGGTTTTCTATTTTTTATAAATAAATTTTTATTTATTTTAGTCTTTTGCTGTCTGATCTTAAAAAATTTCAAGATTTAGTCCTGAAATCCTAAATCTGATTTATTTAATTGGTATCAGAGTTTAGGTTGATTATTACATGATTATTTATGCATATTTAGATTATTTCTTAGATTAGATCTAATTTATAATCTAATTATTAAATCTAAAATTAAAAATCATGATCATAAGAACTGCTTATAAGGTTGTCCTTCTGTAAGATTTATCCCTTATAGTAGAGAGGTTGTCCTAGTTCGTGTAGATCTATTTTTTATCATAAATTTATGAGATATGATCTGATCATATTTATAATTTATTAGATTTAACAAAATTTTAGATCTAAAAATAAAAATTTTAGATTGCACGAAATATTTATAAGGTTATCCTACTATAAGATTTATCCCTTATAGTAAAGAGATTATTCTAATACGTGCTGATTTAAAATATTGATCATAAAATTTTAGATTAGATCTAAAAAATTTTATGATCTAATTAAAAATATTTTAATCTAATTTTAATCATCATAAATATATTAGATTTGATCTAAGATAATTTATGATTGATTGGAATTGAAATTATTTCAATTACATGAACCTATTTATATTAGATCTAAAGTAGTTTCATGCTTATCTTACTTGCATATTGATTATAAATCAAACATGCAACTTGGTTGGTAGAACTATATTATAAAAATATTTTATAAATATAAAAATTATGTTTGAAAAGTCAAACTCCAACCCTCAACCTAAAACTTAATTAAGAATTAAAAAGTTATTTGATTAGGATCTAGGATTATAAATTGAAGATCGTAAGATACAAATCATAACACATTGGGTTAAATAGATTAGTGAAGATTAGATCCATTAATTGAGTTAGACCTAGGATTAAATTAAAGAATGGATTTAATTAGAGAATTGATTAAATCTAATCAATTATTATCTTAGATTAGATTAAGAATTCTCTAGATCAATTATGATAGTTGTAGTTGGTCAAGTCCATATCTTTAACGAGATCCAAGATGGACTTGATTCTTGGCTATGTGATCTAGCATGAACTGTTAGGTTAATCTAATCAAGACTAATTAAATCAGTTAGTGTCAAAGATAATTCAGACCAGTAGTCTTTAATTGGCTTCGCTTATCTAGCTATTTCTGATGGTATCTAAGGCAAGCTTTGGCAGATCTTTCCACTGATTGAACTTACCTAGCCTCTTAGTGAAATTATGTTTTGATCAGATTACTAGACTATTTGAGCTGACCCATATCAACTAAGTAAATCAGTTTGACTGATTTAAGTATTCCTAGATTAGCTAATTAATGGTCTTCCTTAAGCTGACTTGGTAAAGTCAGTGGGAGAATCATGATAAGCTGATTCATCTGATTCTTTTTTAAAAATTAAATTCTCTAAAATTATTTGGTCCTTAAAATAAAATAATTATTGTGATAACTAGATTATAGTCTTCCATTAAGTGAGTGATAATGGGTCCATCAGTTAGATAATCATTGAAGATCCAAAGGCCTAGTACTTATAGGCTAATGAAATTATCATTCATTATATGATTTTTTGATTGCATCTTTCTTAATGGTAGTTAGATTAGCCAACAAAAGTTAGGCCTAATCATTTATTGATCTGATGGACCAAATATAGTCATGTTAATAATTAGACCTAATTGGATCTTTTCAGTGGAGGCCAAAGCCTACTGATTAGAAACTAGGATAAAAATTTAATTACTAAAAATTATTTAAAAAAATAATTGATTATGAACCTATCCTTAAATGTACATGGATTAGTCAACCAAATTTAGACTCGTGTGCAGTCTATGTGGATTCTAGTACCCACTAAGAAATTAGAGTAATTTCTCGAATTGAAGATAGAGGCTACCAATTCGAATAAAATAGTGAAAGAATTTTTTGATTAAAATCCAAATTTTTAAATTTAATAAATTAATTACTAATTAGGTTATGATTTTTCTTTATGCAATATGTCCACTTTTCTATCGTTTTGATTATTGTTGGATAATGATAAATTGATGGGACCCAACTTCGGTAGCTTGTACCAAAAGTTGAAGATAGTTCTAGAGTATGAACGAATTCTGTATGTGTTGACGAATTCTGCACCTAAAGAGCTAGCTGTCAATGCACGTGGAACAATTAGAGATACTTACCGAAAATGGCTCAGTGATTGAACCATGGTGTGCTACATTATACTAGCTGTCATGAGCGATGAGTTCAGTCGTGGATTCAAGATAGCTCAAGCAAAAGATATGCTTCAAGTGTTAGAGGATTCTTTTGGCACACTCGATGATGTTGAAAGGCATAAGACTAGTTATGCCATCTTCAATTCCAAGATGCAAGATGAAGTCTCTATCACTGATCATGTACTATACATAATCGAGCTGATAGAGCGATTGAGCAAGCTTGGCTTTTTCTGGCATAAGTTGCTTGGAAAATATGCAATACTGAACTCGCTACCCAAATCCTATCTTCCATTCCTCACTCATTATAGAATGACAAAATTTGAAGTTGACTACCATGGGTTACTAGAGTTGCTTTAGAACTTTAAGAATGATTATCAACTCCACAAGGCGTCGGTGAACTTAGTGGAAGGTTCATCTTCTAGTTCTCGATTATTTAGGAAAGGAAAGAAGAACAAGAAGAAGAAGGCAAAGAAGATGCAAGTTCAAGCTGGAACATCTGTGCAAGGCCAGACCAAGAAGATCAAGCTTGATAAGAGTCAAGCTGAATGCTTCTTTTATAAGAAGCGGGGGCACTAGAAGAGAAATTATCCTTAGTATATTGCCTCTCTAGATTTGAATAGGCAAAGAAAGAAGCAAGCTATTGCTGGATAAGATATTTATATGATAACTCTTTGCAATTTTTC
The DNA here is from genome assembly GCA_006176705.1 of Cocos nucifera. Classification (NCBI taxonomy): domain Eukaryota; kingdom Viridiplantae; phylum Streptophyta; class Magnoliopsida; order Arecales; family Arecaceae; genus Cocos; species Cocos nucifera. Next base: position 4,424,580 of record QRFJ01000065.1, on the reverse strand, counting down.
TATTTATGATTATACTGATTAGGTATTGGATACTAGTAGCCCTTATCATATTTATAATTTATTGTAGGGGTTGTATGTCAGTAGGAGATTCAAGTAAGACAAGAGGTTTCTGAGATAAAAGATCAGTTTCAGTTCTAGTTTTAAAAATTTTAAAATTTATATTTGAGTCCCATACTATTATTCTTGATGATTGTCATTTCTATCCAAGTTTCTTTTTAAATATCATTTCTATAGGTCTTCTGACCAAAAATAATTATAAAATTTTAATAAAAAAATAGTTTTGTAATATCATTATGAATGGTGTTACTATTTTTTTGGATATTTGAATAATAGTGTGTATATATTATCACAACCTATTAATATAGTCTATTCAACTAGCAAGCATCCTAGATTAGATAGTATGTTAGATATCTACTTATGGCACTGTAAGCTAGATCATATAAATAAGAACAGAATAAACAGGTTGACTCAAGAGGAAATCATCAAAATCAATGATTATAAATCACTTTCAACCTGTAAGTCATGTCTTCTTAGTAAAATGACTAAGTCATCTTTTACTGAAAAAGATGAGAGAGCCACTGAGCTCTTAGATTTAGTACATACTAATGTATGTGGACCAATGAGCATAAGTGCCAGAGATGGATATTTCTACTTCATCACTTTCATAAATGATCTATTCAGATATGGATATGTCTATCTGATAAAACACAAGTCGGGTTTATTTAAAATATTCAAACGATTCCAAAGTGAAGTAGAAAAATAAACTGAAAAGAGTATTAAAACTCTCTAATCTGATCGAGGAGGGGAATAACTTTTCGGTGAGTTTCTCACATATCTAGAAGAGAATGAGATTCTTTTCTAATAGACTCCTCTAGGAATACCACGACATAATGGTGTGTCTAAAAGAAAAAATCAAACTCTGTTAGACATAGTCTAATCCATGATAGGTCTTGTCAATTTATCGATATCCTTCTAGGGATATGCACTCAAATCGACTTGCTATCTGTTAAATAGAATTTCAAATAAGTCTATAGTTAAGACTTCATATGAGATATAAACAAAACGTAAGCCAGCACTTTCACACCTTAGGATTTGAAGATGCCCGACTTATGTCAAATAATTAGTTACAGATAAACTTAGACCTAGGTCTGACAAGTGCACATTCATAGAGTATCCAAAAGAGACCAAAGAATACTATTTCTATCATACTAATGAATAAGAGGTGTTCGTCAATCTTAAGACAATCTTTTTTGAAAAAAAAAAATTTTGGTAAAAAAATCATTGTCTCTAAGGTTGAACTTGATGAAGTTCAACAGATAGAAAAATCGATACCTATAGCTAAACCTAAATCAAATTTGATTAGATCAGATCCCGAGCCTAGTGTACCTATACCATTAAGGCGATCTGATAGAGTATCACATCATCCAGATAGATATTACGATTTATTGATCCGCGATGGTGATCCCATCAAATTCAATAAGAACGATGAGGATCCGATCACCTATATGGATACTATGTAAAGATCTGATTTCAAGAAATGACTTGAGGCCATGAAATTCGAAATAGAGTCTATGAAGATCAATGATGTGTGGACATTGGTTGATCCATTCGAAAGGGTTAAATTCATTGAGTGTAAGTGAATCTTTAAGAGAAAGAGAAGTGCAGATGGGAAGGTGGGGACTTATAAAGTCCATTTGGTTGCCAAGGAGGACCATCAATATTATGGTATTGACTATGATGAAACGTTCTCTTCTGTGGTAATGCTCAAATTCATTCGGATAATACTTTTCATAGCTGTCCATCTAGATTATGAAATCTGGTAGATGGATGTAAAAATAACTTTTTTGAATGGAAAGTTGACCGAAGAGGTATATATGATACAACCTAAGGGATTCACATCCACAGATGAGTCCAAGATGTATAAGCTTTAGAGATCCATTTATAAATTGAAGTAGGCTTCTCGGAGTTAGAACATGCATTTTGATAAGATGATCAAAACGTATGGCTTCATTAAGAACAGAGAAAAATTCTGCATTTACAAATGGACAAATGATCCAATAGTGGTATTTCTTGTGTTGTACATGGATGACATTCTCTTAATCGAAAATAACATTTCCGCACTACAGAAAATAAAAATTTGATTGTCATCTCAGTTCTTCATGAAGGACTTAGGTGAAATATCTTACATCCTAGGGATGAAGATTTATAGAGATAAATCTAAAAGAATGCTTAGATTATTTCAGTCCACGTATATAGATACTTTGCTAAAGAGGTTCAGCATGACATGGAAGAGATCAAATGTGGCATACTCACTAGGAGTAGTGAGTTGATACCAGTTTGATCCTGAAGAGAACCACTGAAAAGTGGTTAAAACCATCCTTAAGTATTTTAGAAATAATAAGAACCAATAGTTGGTTTATGATGAGTCAGATCTGAAACTTATGGGGTTTACGGATTTCAGCTTTCAATCTGATCATGATGACAGTAGAAGCATGTTAGGATCACTACTACAAAAAAGGATTACAGCAGTGGTTTATAACCGCTGTCCAAAAAATTGCTGCCATAGGTTATGGCAGCGATTTTCTAACCGCTGCTACTGCGGTCGTCATCGTAGCTCTATGACAGCGATTATTGTAGTGGTTGTTAGAATCACTGCCATAGATGGTGTATTGCAGCGATTTATAAACCATTGTAAGAGATCGATCTATCGCTGCGGTTATGTAACCACTACTATAGATATCCTATGGCAGCGGTTATATAACCGCTATCATAAGTCATCTATAACAGCGATTTCTTAACCGCTGCCATAGGTCTAGTATAGCAATTAGCATCGGACCTATGGCAACGGTTGGCACGGATATGGCAGCGGTTATAAAATCGCTGCCATAGATCTTGAATAATTTAAAAAAATAAAATTTTTATTTTTTTATATATTTTATCTGATAAATATAGATATATAACATAAAAAAATATAATAAATATAAAAATTATTCTAAAATGCAAAAATTTTATTATCAAATAAAATTTATTATAATATTTTTTTAAAAAAAATAAAATATATCAAAAGTCTTCTAAATCTACATCGTCGTCGTTGTCGTCATTAGGAGCTGAAGTCGGAGCTGGAGTCGAAACTGGAGGTAGAGCCAGAGCTGAAGTTGGAATGCGGGTCAATATATCTTCGAAGCTTGTGACTCCAAAATGCACACTGAGCATCGACATCATATCTCTTACGATGCCCTCCAGATGAGATGCGCACTCCTCAACCCGATCTGCCCGCATCGTAGCATGATCTGCCCGTGCCAATGCCTCCTCAAGCGTCTTCCGACTGACGACACTGAAAGTTTATGAGGAGATGCTTGCCTCGGACTAATAACTCATCGGCATATGTTCGGATCTGCATCGGATCCTCCTAGAGTGCTCAGGCGCCAAGACCTGAGATAGATGGTCATGGAGCCCAGAGGTATTCGGGCCCTCACTCGTGAGCGCATCTAACTGATCCTGTAATTATAAATTAAAATAAAATTTTATAAAAAATACTATAATACTAATTATATATACTAATATATTTAATACTTACAAAAATATGCTCGATCGCGGTGTTCATCAGCTTGCCTGTCTTGTCCGTGCGGCTGGATGGGAAGATCTCACTATGGCTAGACATTACTCCATCTCTCATCAACTATAACAAAGAATAAATTTATTAAAAATATGATAAAAAATATAAATTTAATTTATCTAGTAAGATTTAGAATTAATTACCTCTCTATGCACATAACTGGCTATAGACTCGTGGCCTAGAGTGTGCGTATACTCCTGGGCTGCACAATTCTTTCGATTCTGACGAAAAATAGCCTAACAAATATTTAAATAAATAATAAATATTTAAAAAATATTTAAATAAAATTTTAAGCATATTGAAAAATTTAAAAGTTAGAAATTTTACCTCGAACTCCTAGCTCCTCCAATGTCTGACCATCCTCTCTCATTGATTCGAAGGACAGTTCTGTATCCAAGGAATAAGCTCCTCCGAAGTATCTTGTCAGTGCTCGAATCATCTTCTATGGAGCTTAACCTTATAATCCTGGTATAAGTCTTCGATCTTCTTCAGTCAGGCATCTCGAATCCTCTCATGATCGAAAAAGTCATACCTTCTCTACACAAATTTATCATAAATCAATTATAAAATTTTTCTAATCAAACATATATAGTATAAACATATAAAATATATAAATATAATTAAGATGTGCATACTTACCCATATCTTCTTTCATATCTGATCCCTGATGGCAGCATCCATCAAACGTCAGTCTCTAGGCTCTATGGGAATGATGTTCGACCATCTCACAAGCACTCCAAAAAAGGAATGCATCTTCCATGCGATCTCCCCTACCGACATTCCCTCCACATCATACTGCACCATTACCTAATGCTGGCGGTTCCACACGTATGCCATACATGTGGGACCGTAAAATATCCGATTGGATGATGCACCTGTAATGCAAATACGTTATGCAAATATATAAGTGTACAAATACTATATAAAAAATAAAGTTATGCTAATATAATAAAAATATACACTCAGATGCCTGCGACGGTAGAGGCTCAGCTGTCGGTGGAGTAAATACCGTTGGTGGAGTAGATATCGATGGTGAAGATCCCTGAGCAACTGATGTCGAGGTAGATGGAGTATGCTCTGACTACTCCTCGGATGCTGAAACTATGCACGTAACCCATCGAGAGGTAGGGGTGAAAGCTAGATGGCATTTCGGTGCCATTATGATCTACAACATTAATGAACATTAATCAATATAATATCGTGACATATCAAATTCTATTCGCTTGGAAGCCGAGCTGACTCGATGCCTGAGACAGTCTGTGCTTGAGACAGCCGACTCTGTACCTTGAGACATCCGACTAGGGTCCTCCCCCGGCCAGCTGGCAATCATGACTCAAATCGGCCTCGACTACGTATTCGAGCCAGCTCGGCTGTGTGCCATCCCTCGATCACTCCCTCTCTCTCTCTCTCGATCTCTCTCACCGATGATGGTGGCGAGGCTCGAACCCCTCCCTTCCCAGCTTTTTCATCTCTCGATCTTCCTCTCTTCTCTCGTCGGTCGACGAGGTTGGACCCCATCCCTTCCTCTTCTCACTCTCTCGATCTCCCTCGTAGGCAAGGCCAGACCCCATCCTTCCTAGTGATGCCGATAAGGCCGGACCCCCTTCCCTCCCTCTCTCGCTCTCTCGATCTCCCACTCTCTCTTCTCTCGATCTTCCTCGTCGGTGAGGTCAGACCCTCTCCCTTTTCAATGATGGCGGCGAGGCTGGATCCCTTCCTTCCTCTCTCAAGTATAGATCCATCGGGTATTCGAATTCAGATCCGGTATCAAGTAATTAAAATTAGATCTGGATCTAAATATCCAGATTTTGATCCGAACTCAATCTGTTGACAGATCTATTTCCACAGCCGCCGACATGGCACGGTCCAAGGCTACCACCACGGCATAGCCCAAAAACTATGACATATAGATAATTATAATATTTATAATAAATATTTATAATATTTATTATAAATATTTTATAAATTATTATAAATATATATGATTAATAAATAATACTATAAAATTAAAAAAAAATTATACCTATGGCTATAGAGAGCGGGTCGCACCGAAAGCTTCGAGGATCGCCGATGATGCTAGAGGAGGACGACGGTACTAGAGGTAACCTATGAAATAAAATAAGATAGTGAGATAGAGAAGAGAGAAAAAGAGAAAAAGAGAGAGAGAGCAGGGATGGTTGGGGATGGAGGGTCAGGGAGAGGGGGCACAGTGATGAGGAGGCCGAAGGAGACTTTGCACTCGGCTGGGGGAGGGTTAGAATGGTGGTGGTGGTGGTGGTGGGGTTTCGTGGGAGGGGGGTGGGGTTTCACCGGGTGGAGGGGTCGGAGGGAATGGAGGAGGGAGGGTCGATGGGGGTTCGTCGGAGGGAGGATTTCGTGGGCCGAGAGAGGGGATAGAGGGGTGGGGGGCCGGGTGGGGGTGGCGGGTGGCGGAGGAGGGGCGGCCGGGGATGAGGGGGCCGAGAGAAGGGGGAAGGAGGGGCGGTGCCAGTCGGGGGGAGGAGGGTCGACGTCGGTCGGGGAGGAGGGGGATGTCAGTCAGGGAGAAGGAAAGGCGACACCGACCAGGGGGAAGGAGGGGTGATGTCGGTCGGGGGGGAGGAGGGGCGACGTCGATCGGGGGGAGGAGCCTCACCGACGACGAAGAAGAGAGGGAGAAAGAGAGCGAGAGAGATTGAGCACGCATGGAAGAAAAGAAAAAATTTAAGAATTTTTATCCTAACCTACGACAATGATTATCGAACTGTTGTCATAGATCTATGGCAGTGGTTATCGAACTGCTGTCATAGATCTACGACAGTGGTTATCCAAAATTACTGCCATAGATTTCGATCTATAGCAGCGATTTTTGATAACCACTGCCATAGATGAAAAATAATTTTTTTCTTATTTTTTTTTAAATATTATATAATTTTAAAATTTAATGCTCATCTTCATCATTCATTATCTAAATAATTATCATTAGAGTATCGTTGCAAAAGATCGTCTCGATCCGATGGCCCTAGCTTCATCGATTAAAAAAATTTGATTTTGATGATCACGAACGATGATACGATAATCTGATAGATGAAGATCTTCGATGAATTCAAAAATCTGCAATGATAATTTTGATGATGTTTGTAGCATACTATCAAAGTTTTACTTCAATCGGATATCGTTATTATGGTCAATTTAGTATGGAATGATTTTGATCGTTAAATTAGAAACAAGCGATCAAAGGATTAAACGACGTCCGATTATGAGATAATTTTTTAGTTAAATGATCTTTGTTATAATTTTAAATATTTTATATGATGATGATAGTAAAATTTAAATTATTTTCATATAAACTATTCATGTCAATCGGATATTGCAAAAGCACGAGCATAACAACCAGTGAAGTTTCAGAATGGTTATCAGAAGATGTATAATTTTAGATCGTTCTTCATCTCACGAGTTAAATTTTATAATCACCATCATAAAAAATAATCAAAGTAGTAGTCAAGATCGTTTATAAAAAAATTATCTCATAATTGGACATCGTTTGGTCCTTTGATCAATCGTTTATCATTTAACGGTCGAAACTAACCTATACTAAATTGACCAAGATAACGATATTCAATTAAAATAAAATTTTGATAGTATGCTACAAACATCATCAAGATTATTGTTATAGATTTTTAGATCCATCGAAGATCTCCATCTATCAGATCATCGCATCGTCATTCATGATCATCGAAATTAAATTTTTTTGATCGATGAAGCTAGGACCATCGGATTGAGGTAATCTTTTGCAACAATACTCTAATAATAATTATTTAGATAATGAATGATGAAGATGGACATTAAATTTTAAAATTATATAATATTTAAATATATATATATATATATGGCAGCGATTACAATTAATCGCTGCCATAAATCAGATTATAGTAGCGGTTCTTACTAACCGCTGCTATAGGTCCGACTTATGACAGCGGTTATAATGAACCGCTACTATAGATTCAACCTACGAAAGTGATTTTCGTTAATCGCTGCTATATGTCGGACCTATAGTAGCGGTTACAAAAATCGCTGCTATAGGTTCGACCTATGGTAGCGGTTAACGAAAACTGTTGTCGTAGATGCTATGATAGTGATTTCGAAAATCATTGCCATAATAAGTGCTGTCATAGGCTATTTTTGTAGTAGTGGATATATCTTTACTCTAAATGATGGAGCTATCTGCTGGAAGAGTTCTAAGCAGTTGGCAGACTCTATTTACAAAGTAGAGTATATCGCAGCATCAGATGCCACGAAAAAAATTATGGCTGAGAAAGTTTATCATCGAGTTTGGAGTAGCATCCTCTCTTGATGGTCCGGTCCTTCTCTATTGCAACAGCACTGGTGCCATAGCTCAGATAAAGGAACCTAAGGCACACCGACGGATGAAGTATATTCTATGCCACTTTTACTTGATTCAGAAGATCATGGATCGAGATAACGTCAATCTTTAGAAGATTAATGAAAAGAAGAACCTGACCGACTCCTTCACTAAAGCCCTAGCAATAAAAAAGTTTAACAACCACAAGTCGAAGATGGATATTAGATACTTTATCAAGTGACTTTAGGATAAATGAGAGTTGTTGAAAAATATGTTTCAAAGTCAATCGTCAGTCTATTGATGGTTGAACTATATTATAATTATAATTAATTTATTAATTAATAAAATATATTTTTTATATTTTTTATCATAAGTTTTTAATCTTCTTACAAACTCCATTATTGTGATAAAGTCCTTAGAACTATTTAGGTTTGATAAAGAAAGGATTTATCGATTAGTCCTTAAAACTATTCACGATCAAATGATAGACTATTAATAAGGACGACAACGTCTATCGAGCATAGATCGCTGTATGCCATATAGGTCGATTATCCTCTTAACCAAGGAGTATGAAGATATTGGTATGGTATATAGATGAGATGTAGAGGTACATCATTATTGAACATGACCAACTCTAGAGATTCTACTATCGAGAATGTCTCTGATAGAATATAGGTATAAGTATTCCTTAGATCTGAGATCACCTTAGTGACTTATAAGCAAAACACTCTACTTTGGTATCGGACTAACTGAATTTCTAATTCAGTAATGAAAGGCTTTTGGGCACAGTCAAGTACTTGCGAAGTCGATGTGTGATCAAGATGAAATTGACCATTCCAAGAGTTGGAGAAGAATATATCACTGTATTTCAATATAACAAAATCTTAATCAGGATAATCCATAAGATAGATTTGGTATTTTGAAATACAATGTGGACAACCTGATCAGAGTTAACAGTTGAACTCTAAGGTATCCTACGAGTATTTTGGTCAAGAAGATGAATTATATGAAAACTATATCCACATGGATTCTAAGGATGTTGTTTTATATATTCGACCAATCTTACTGTCAGATACCATTGCTAGATGGTCACTTCGACTGATACAAAAATTTATTTCTATGCTACAGACTTAGGTTTGGACCTATGGGGTCATACACATTAAAGTTCATGATCTGATCGAATGGTTAATCAATGATTGAGAATCATTCTAAGGTTAAATGATTAAAAATCATTCTAATGTTAAACTATCAATACAATTGATATTTAACCTAGTGCAAATATTATAGGAGGATCGATTAGCAATTTGATTACTAATTAACTTAATTTGATTAATCCAAATGATTGAGATTAAGTTTAATTAAATATAATTTAATTAGATTTGGTTTGGACTTGATTGGATCAAGTTCAATTGGTTTATTGGATAAGTCAAGTGCAAGAAAGAACTAGTCCTAGTTCAACTAGGACTTAGATCAATCCAATTTTTAATTTAATTAAAAAATTAAATTAAAATTAAATTTAATTTAATCTAATTTAATTAAGTTTTTAATTATATTATGATCTAATTTAATTGGATTGAGTTACTTCTAATTTGATTTGGTTTGAGAAATCATATTTGACCAAATCAAATATGGAATCCTAGTAAGACTAGGATCTATCTTGCTTGCGCCACCTACACCCCACGCCTATTCTCCCTTTATTTTGTGCGTGAAACCTCCTCTCCCTGGTCTTCATGCATACCCACTCCTTTCCTCTCTTCTTATATGGTAATTAGTTGTGAACCCAGTCAAAAGAGGAAGTTTGAATTTGACTTGAATTTTTTTTTGGATAGAGTTTTAAGAAACTAAAACTCCTCCCATACATGCCACCCATTCTTTCTATTTTCTCTCTTATTTATTTGATGGAAAATAAGGATTTTTGTGTGCCTTTCTTTGATGGTCTTGGGCGCCCTGACTAGTTGCTATATTTATTCTTTCCTAATCAAAGAATTTGATCCAACAAGGACTCCTCTATATCTCATTATATAGGATGAATTTTGGGTTGATTTTTGGAGACATTCTAGACCTTAGAGAGGATTTTGGGCTTGTGAATACCAGAATGAGAGACCCCTTGGACATGGGATTTTCATAGACACTAATCTAGGTGTCTAGGTGAGAGAACAAAGAAGAAGAAGAGGGTCTTCTTCTAGGGTTGCTTTGTTTATCTCTTCTCCTTTTTTTTGAGATTATTTGAGAGTGTCTTAGATCTAAAATCTTTCATCTTTCTTTTGATCTTTGGAGGAGTCCAAATCTAGAAAAAGAAAGTACCAGATCGACTATCGAAGAAGGATCAGTACAGTACTAGTATACTGTGCTGATTTTCTGCATAGAACTTTTGATCGGAGTTCGTAAGCTCGTGTGGACATCTCTTAGAGGTCGAACATGTGTACGACTCAGAGCATCATCCTCAAGCCCGAATCAGCAAGTTAGAATGTCTAACTTGCATAGATAATTAGATCTAATCTATTATTACATACCTACATTAGATGTAGTATAGATGCATGTTGATATGATCAACATGATTTTTTCTATCTTATGTTTTAATTTTTGATTTAATCTCATGTCATAATCATGTAATAGAATCTTAGATCTAGGAGTTTTCTGCTTTTTATGAATAAATTTTGATTTATTTTAGTTTTTCATTGTCTGATCTTGAAAAAATTTTAAGATCTAGCCCTAAAATCCTAGATCTGATTTCTTCACCTTGCAGAGTTGGCAAATATTGCTATATAAAGGCTAAGCTATGTAGATAAGGGAAGGTCGGTTAGCTATAACAAATATACATATAAATAATGGATCAAGGAGAAGCTAACCCAAATGATGGAGTCTAGTGCATCCCTTTGCTAAATATTGAAACTTTGGGCTTCCAATTTTTTGGCATCTTCTGGAATGAGAACCCCTTGGATTAGGTCACAAGTGACTCATCAGTTTTTCAAGGCAGAGTTCGAAGGTCGAATCGAGAAAGTACTTGACCACTAATCAACCAGAGTAGGGACTGGGACCGAGCCAACTAGTTCAGCTCGGGAAGAGGATTGGTGAGACCCCCCAACTTTGGGGGTAGGTGATGGAGTTGGGGATGGCAACCTGACCCCTAGTGCATGAACCTCGATTGGAGAGACAAGGATGACCCCAGTTGGAGCAGACGAACCTCCTTTGGCAGGTTGTCCCGATGATTGCTTGTCATCGGCCACTCGTTGCCTCTTTTGCCGAGCTTTGGGGGTAGCCGAGATCTTTTTTCTCTTTTGGGTGGCATTTTTTAGCTTCCTAAGCTCTTCTGGCCTCATATCTGCACTTAGTTGAGGTAAATTAGTTCAAAAAAATGGGATAAGAAGCAACTCAAACTAACGCTCACCTCGAGTGTCGACTATACTAAGTCCAACATTGAAGAGTGTCCGCACTGACAGCAACTCCTAAAAAGAGTGATAGTTGGTCAAACTTTGGCTAGAAAAAAGTAGTTATAAAGCTGTAGATAAAATGTCATAAGTTCAGCATAACTAAACTCAAGTACATGTCAAGGAACTTGAAGAGTTGGACAATAAAAGAATGAAGAGGAAGCCTAAGCGCGACCCGAAAGGATTCTTCGTATAGCCTGAGCCGATCTGGGGGAGGGTCATAAATCTGACTACTCAGCCTGATGATTTCCAACTTATATTTGAATGAAACCCCAAACTAAGCTCAGATTAGACTCAAGTCATCCAAGCCCAGCATAGAAGTACCTAGGTACAAAGGTCTCTTCCACCTCGTGCATGATGTCTGTCTCATCAGGGCTGTACCATGAGGAAGAAGAACTGGAGGGCCAGCTCTTTACTGAGTTCTCCAATTCACCCATTCCAAGGCTAAAAAGCTAAAATAATAAAGGAGAATAAGAAAGCAAATAAGAATAAGAAGGATGAAGGAGGCAAATGCAAAGACGAAGGAAAAACAAACTTGGGACCAAAAGAGAGGATTAGAAAATCGAGGAATGCTCGAGAGACCAACTTGTGATTGGATTGATCAATGGAAGTGGCTGGAAGGTCTACCAAAAATTGCCAAGGAAGCCTTTGGATTTTTCTTGAGAATGCTATCGCCCCAGAGCATAGATGGTGAAAGATAAAGGAAAAAGTGGGAGAGATGCTGTGCAGGATCCCTTGACGTCTTGTTGCGGCTGAAGGAAGAATGTTCATGTAGGAGAGATGGGGCGCACCTTCTTTTTCTTTACTTGGAGGCATACCCCCTAGGGCACCTTGGCGTGTGAAAGATCAGAGAAAGAGATATATGAGAGAAAACAGCTATATTGATTCTTTCTTTTAAGATTTATAATATACATGTATATATATACCTATACATGGACCAAAATCCAATTTGTAAAAAACTTTCTAGGTTAATTCAATCCGAATGCACTCACTCAAACTCATATACACCCATGGTCTAATCATGTACTCAACTCCATGGATCCAAACCTGATCCAAACTTAGATTAACTTCTATGAGACCCACAAATCAGGGCCTTATGACCATGGAGGGCTGAACCTTTACCCTAAGACCAAATCAGTCCTAGCCCGAGGACCACACCTATCCTAGTCTATTGGAGCCAACATCCCGACTTCTTTCATGATCTTCTAAGGCTTGGAAGCACTACTAATCCTTATAATCTCCACCTTGATGCCTCCAAGCTTTGGCAAATCTTATGTGAACCATCTGCACCATCTCGTTGCCTCTAGAGCTGACACTATTCCCTCGAAACCATCCCACCTTCTTGGCTATAACACCAAACTGTGCTCACAGTCCTTGAGACTCGTGCTCTACCGCACTCCTTGGTCTCAAACTGATGTCTTCCTGCTCTGATCCTATGGCTGCAACACTAATCTGTGCTTTGTAATGTACCCAGATAGCTTCTTGTGCAAACTCTAACACCTCTATCAATCCTCTTCAATTGCTATGCATCCTTGGAGACCTTTGGGATGACCGTCTTCACTTCTAAAAATCTTAGCTTGCTCCTTTGCACCATGCTGAAAATTATAGAATCTTTTTTTCTTGGCAATTGCATCATTTTTTTTGGACTTTTCTAGAGAACCTACAGCATTTTTGTACCGGCACTCGCTACATATCCTGACATGATCTCCTCAGAACTATGCCTGTCCTCCTACACACGCTGCTTCATCTGAAACTATGCATCTCCGATGCTGGTGCTGGGATATCGCTCCTCCCTCTGCACCTCTCCGCTCTAAACTCGTACCAAATTGTCTCCACTTATTAAGCCATGTCTACCTGATGCTACACCTAAAATCGAAATCCACTTGATGCCACAGAAGGCCCCGAGGCCAACAATCCAACACTATACTATTGGGTCTGTCCTTGCATCTCAATTACCATCGCTGCTCTTTCGAACCCTCCACACTTCATGGACCTCTCTAAAGTCATCTCGAATATGCTGCACCCTGCAGGCTCCTTCGAAATATATGGAAGTTCATCCAACTCCTCTAACTCAACAACTAAACTCTAAGAATTAACCATCTCCATCACCCTAAGGGTTCAATCGGTTATACTACTGAATGCATCTAGGTTGAATAGTTATTTCTTCAGCTCCATCTCGACCCAATCCCTTAAGTGATCTCTTCTCTAACATGCCAAACAAATAACTAGCTTAGTCTTCACATTTTTTTTTTCAATACCCTGCGAAGCCATAGTCATGAGAACAGTCATGAACAATAGAGAAAAAAATAAAAAAATAAAATAAAGCTTTTTTTCTCTCTCCTATTGGAACCTTCTAGATGCTCCAAGCCATGCTCCTCCTTACTTTCATCCAAAAACCCGACCACTGCTGCCTCCATGAAACGCTGCCGACCACCTTTGCCCGTGCACCACTGCAAGATCCTTGCGCCACCACGACACGCCGTGGCTCCCAAATGCATGCATGTCATTGCTAGATCCACATGCTATAGCCGGATCTGTGCTCCATCGCCAGATCTATGCACCACCGAGCAACCGCAACCACTGGACCCCATTGCTTGCGCCACCTTCTTCCTCGGGGCCTGCTCCAACACCGTGAGGCACTTCACGGAGCAAAGAACCCTCTCCATGGGTTCGCCATCGCCACTATTGCTGGCCTTAGCCACGACATTAGAGACGAACACCTTGGTTGACCGCTACATCTCGATCGATGACATCGATGCCGGCAGCACTCGAAAGGGGAAGATCCTCGACCCGATCTCTGTTGCTTCCTCCACCTCCCTAGCTAGCTCCCGCTGCACGCATGCCACCTCCCACGAGTCACTAGCCACCGCGTCGACTTGGTTGCCGCTGGTCGCACGCATGCACCACTGCCCATGCGCCACCATCGGAGTCGATGCCGTGACCGTCCTATGACATTCTTGCCGAAGAAGAAGACCATTGTGCCGCAAGCCCCCCCTCTGGAACTCCACCATCCTACATACGCGCACCACCACCAACCACCCATGGAAAGCTACAGTGTTGTTTCCACCTTCCCACGGCGCACTTGACTGCCTGATCACTGGAATCGACCGCCAGTGCTTGCGATTGGCGGTCGATCTAGCTTGCAATTGGCGGCCAATCACCAGATCAGCCACCAATCGAGAGGAAGAAAGGAGACCCTGTCGGTCCAAAATACTTTATTTTTTTGTCCGCTGAAATTTCTTATTCCCTTCTTCCTTCACGCCTCCTCGTCAAGAAGGCTCTGATACCAATTGTTGTGCGGGATCTCTTGGCGTCGTATTGTAGCTAAAAGAAGAACATTCATGTAGGAGAGATGGGGTGCGCCCCCTTTCTCCTTGCTTGGAAGTATGCCCTTTGGAATACCTTGGCATGTGAAAGATCGGAGAGAGATATGAAAGAAAATAGCTGTATTGATTCTTTCTCTTAGGATTTACAATATATATATACCTATACATTGACCAAAATCCAACCCGTTAAAAACTTCCTAAGCTAATCTAATCCAAATGCACTCATCCAAATCCATGTACACCCATGATTTGATCATGAATTCAACTTCATGGATCCAAACCTAGTCTAAACTTGGATTAGCTCTCATGAAACCCACAAACTAGTCTTATAACCATGGAGGGCTGAACCTCTATCCTGTGACCAAATCAGTTCTAGCTCTAGGATCATATCTATCTTAGTCTATCGAAATCAATATCCTAACTTTTCTCATGACCTTGTAAGACTTGAGAGTACTACTAATCCTTATAAGAGACAATTCAATTCGACTAGAATCATCGTATGACTGCCATTTGACATCATTCCATCAGTCTTACCCAAAGGATTCAAATGGCTCACTTACGAGGGCATCTCAAATGGCGTATGTGACATTTTGGACTTGACATATTCATTAATGGCGATCCTTGATTAATCATGCTGACCTTCGATGTTTCACCCATCTTATGGGACTCCCACGACATGTGTCTTGTACTATCCATATCGATGACCTAAGATACTTTTTTTCATTCAATCTAATACTGATTTGGACTCAAAAATAAGAGGTATATAATATAGGTGAAAAAAAAAAATTTTGATCTTGATCGGCTGTGGCTCTAATCGAACTTAATTTTGATTGACCTTAACCCTGACCGACCATGGTTCTGACTAACCTGAGGAACCTCCTAACTTGATCTTGATTGATGTGACCAAAAAAAAGTTGACTTTCAATTTTGTACGAATTCTCAAATTCTGTGGTCACCGGTGATAACTAACGATTATAAGATAAGATAGCGAACAACCTCCAAATCCCATCAAACCAATCCAGTAATATTGGGGATGTTGCGTCCGAAATGGCAAGAATAATGCCCTGATGCTCCTGCCCTTTTATAGTACATCGATCTCTATTTATAAATGCAACTTCATAGAGTGCCTCAAGTACAATTTTGTTCGTACTCACGTCCATTTATTATAAAATTTTAATTAAAATATTAAAATTTTCTTATTAAAATATTTTTTTATTAAAAATTTATTTTATAAATATAATCATCATCCTCCTGCAGTCATCATCGTCTACCTCCAATCAGGTCGATCCGGGCTCGGAGTTTCGTAGCAACGGTATGTATACCGTTAAGCAAATTAGGTGACGGACTGACTTGCGACGCATGCATGAATGATCACTTCTCTTGTCAGCAAGAGGATTTATTTTCCGCTTTTTTACAGATTTTATGGGATTTGCTTTTGTACGATCTTAATTATATTATTTTTTTTTTTTGAATTGTGACATTTTAATTTATGTTTGAGGCTATGCCTCTTACTGTATTAAAAAAAAAAAAAAAGAAAACGACGTTTTCTTGCCCAGCCGTCGAGTAGAAAATGTTCTTTCCGTCGAGTATCCTCTACGGGCCAATCCAGCACGACTGGCAACAAGGAATCTTTTACTGTATTAATATAATTTTAAAAATTATTTATATAAATAATATAAATTTTAAATTTAAAAATTATTTATATAAATAATATAAATTTTAATTTTTTTAATAAATTAATATAAAATAATAAAATACTATTTAAAATAATAATTTTTTATATATAAAATATCATTTTGAATGATATTTCTCTAATTCAATCGGTATCTATATGAAAATTAGTTTAAAAATAAATAAATAAAAACATCATGGCACTTTTAAAAATGCTATTTTAGATGGTAATTATTTTTTTTTTGCTAGCTGGGCCATTGGAGGGGGCGCCTGCAAGGGCGCGGGCTGGTAGATGGAGAAGGCCGCCTGTGGAGGGCCGCCTGCATCGAGTTAGGAGGGTTGGTGCTGCCTGCAGGATGGGTGGGTGGGTGCCGGGGGGGCATGAAGGCGTGGACCGAGGGGGGGCAGGGGGTGTGAAGGCGTGGACCGAGGGGGATGGCCGCCCACGAGGCCGAAGGGGAGGCCCGACCAGAGGGGGGTATCACCTACGGGGGTAGGGGAGGGCCGCCTGCATCGGAGGGGGGTGTCGCCTACGAGGGGGAGGGGTGTGGGCATTGGGCCGGGGAGGAGGCAGTGCAAAGGCATGGGCTGATGGATAGAGAGGGGGATGGTCGCGCCCGTGGGGCTAGCGGGGTGTGGGCATGGGGGACGGGCGGGCTAGGGGGGAGGCCTGATCGGAGGAGGGGTGTCGCCTGGGGGGGGGAGCTATCAACGGGTCGGGTTCAGATTCGAGATTCGTGGGTATTTATCCGAAGGATCCAAATCTAGTATTAGCATCATACCCGTTTACTCAAAATCGAACCCAATAAATTATAACATAAACGAATAGGATCCGGATATTTAATATCCAGACTCGAATAATAAAATAATAAAAAAATTTATTTCTTTTCTTTTCTTTTTCTGAGATCTCTCTCGATCTTTCATCCTTACTGAACCCCTCGCTCCCTCAATCTCTCATCGGACCCCCTCCCTCTCTCTCTCCATCTCTCGATCTCACTCGTCGGTGACTGGTGAGTGACCGATCCCCTTCCTCTCTTCCTCTCTCGATCTCCCTCTCTTCCTCTCTCAGTCTCTCCCTCTCTCGATCTCCCTCGCCGATGGTTGGACTCTCTCCCTCTCTCGATCTCGCTCGCTGGTGGCTCCCTGTGGCTCTCCTAGCACCCCCGCGGTACGTCGCACCGCTCCATCCCCCTATGGCTCCCCCAGCACCCCCGCACGACCGTGCCCTCCGTGGCTCTCCTAACACCCTTGCAGCTCCCCCGGCACCCCCATGCGGCCATGCCCCCCGCAACTCCCCCAGCACCCCCGCAGCACTCTCGACACCTCCATACGGCCGCGCCCCCTGCGGCTCCCCCGGCACCCCTCCACGGCTATGCCCGTTGCCTCCTCCCTCTCTCCCTCTCTATCTCTCAATCTCCCTCTCTCTCTCTCTCTTAGTCTCTCCCTCTCTCTCTCTCTCCCGATGTCCTTCACCGACGGCTAAACCCCCTTCCTCTCTCTCAATCTCACTCGTCGGCTGCCGGCGAGCAACTGGACCCCTCCCTCTCCCTCTCTTTCTCCTAGTCTTTCTCTCAGTTTTGGATCTCGAAATCGGATTTGAATACCCAGGATCCATTAGGATTTGGATCTGGTACTTCAAAGCCAGACCCGTCGGGTATCGGGTCCGAGTCCAATAACTAAGATGGGATCCGAATCTAGATATCCATGTTCCGATTCGAATCCGACCTATTGACTGGTCCAGAGGGCGCCTGTGCCAAAGGGGGATGGGGTGTGTCGCCTGTTGGGGGGGCCGCCTGCACCAGAGGGAGGGTGGGGGGTGTCACTTGTTGGGGGGTGGGTGGGGGCGGGCCGCTTGCGCCGAGGTGGGGTGTCGCTTATGAGGGGGAGGGGTGGGGACGACGGAGGTATGGGCTGGTGGATGGAGATAAGGATGGTGGCCCATGGGGCCAAGGGGAGGGGGTATGGGTGTGGGTGATGGGTGGGGTTGGGAGAGAGGTGGCATGGAGGTGTGGACTAGCGGATGGAGAGAGGGACGGTCGCCCGTAGAGCTAGGGGGAGGAGGATGTGGGCATGAAGGACGAGTGGGGTCGGAGGGAGGCCCAACTGGGGGCGGGAAGGGCGTGCTAGAGGTGGGGGGTGTCGCTTGTAGGAAGAGGAAGACGGAGCTACATGATGCTAAAAAAAATATTTTAAATAAACTTTTTAAAAACATTATTTTGAATAATATTTTTTTCATAGCTTTTTGATGACTCTCTAGATAATAAACATCATTGTCAATGATTTTTTATCTTCTAAAAAGTATCATTTAAAATAATTTTTTATATCAATTTTAATAATAAATTAAAATTTATATTATTTTAATAAATAATTTTTTTATTTATATTAATATGATAAAACACTCCAACAACAACAAGCCCGTTCCATGGTCCGGGCGAAGATTCTTGAGAGACCCTTGGTACGATCGCTTGGGTGCCGCTCGAGTCATGGTACGAATGGTTCCACTTCGAGAAGAAAATGGATGTGACAAGTCCGCTTCTCTGATTGATAGGGCCTCCAGTCTCCGTCCAGCAGACTTTTGGATGCCGTGGTGCAGGCCAGATGCTGATCCCACGCGGATGTTACATCATCCGGTTTCGTGCTACAAAGCTCCGATAACCAATATCCATCAGCCGGACGCATGGTTGCTCCGCCGTGCGTTCCCGTTCCCAATTCCCAATCGCCAACCCGTATATATATATATATATAATTGGGTTAATAGGTCCTAGCTCGGATGGATAGACCCATTGCAAGCCCTGGTGGATAGCGGAAAGGGGCACTGGCCCACTCAAGGGAGCCGCCCAATGCGCGATCGGCCGTCCACGTCCGGGTTCATCATCCCAAGCCCATTGGGCTAAAACAATCGATCGGGTCGTCTTCTCCTCTCTCTGTCTCTCTCTCTGTCGCTAGCTAGGGTTTGCAATCCGCCGAGGGCCTCCAACCCATCATCATCTCTCTGTCCCTCGACCCACCACCCTCTCTTCGAGAAGAGAAGGGTCCAAAAAAAAAAAAAGAAAAAGAAAAAAAAAGCCAAGGATTGGAAAAATTTCCCGCCTAAGCTACTTTATCGCTCTCCTGCTCTCTCTCTTAATTCATCGTTCGCCTCTAAACCCTAGGGTTCGAGCTGAGGTGATCCCGTTGATCGCAGGCCTGTTCTTCGAGCTCGTATCTCTGGTGAGGTTTCTAGATCCTTCTCCCCTTTTGTTCTCTTTTTAGATTCTTGTTGAATTGCGCGGTGCTTGCGTTGGTTTCGATATTGTTGCCATAAGCTCATGTTTCGGATGCTACGGTTTAGATTCGGGGACTTCAGCTCCCTGCTTCTGCCTTTTTTTTTTTTTTTTTCGCTTTCCGGTTTTGTGGTGTGTGTTAGATCTATTTATTCAGCGTTCCATCGAAAAAGGGTGAGGAAAGAAAAAACACGAACCTGTGGCCCAAATTGTTATCGGATCGCATTGATCTGCCAACTGCCAAGTTAATATTTCGATTCCAGAGGGCAATTCCTTTTGCTGGGCTTCTGATCCATAAGGACTCGACAATAGGGGAGGGCTTTGTTTCTTTTTATGTTTTTTGGGATTAGGGTAGAGAAGATTTCTCGCCTGGGAGGTCTCGGTTACATGGGCCTTCCTGCATGAGCCCAAATAAAATAAGAGGTACCTGGAGGGAAGCCCACGCCCGATCTATCTCTGCTTAGGTTTCAGGATGATTTCTGTCTGCTAGACGGGATAGCAGGCCCGACGCTGGCAATCACTGGTGCATGCAGCATGTGGACGTTCTCTTGCCATCCACCACCCGACAACAACAACAACAACAATAATAAATCCTCTACATGCTATGTTGGGGATCGTGTGTTACTGACAGGCTGAATTGCATGATTCCAAGCATGCTGATCTCCACCAGTTTTTTGTATTTATGTATTAAAACTTACTGAGAATTATGTCACTCAAATTCAATTATGATGTATACAGGATCAGAACATGATAACTTCTCCCTTTTAAGCATGCTAGGTATTCGATTTTACTTCCAGGTTTGAATTTCGATTATAACACAATTTTTAGGCCTAATTGCATATTCTTCGAGAAATAATTAGGCTCCAGTCTGAGTTTTAAGGATACATACAAAGAATCTTGACCCATATCCCGGCATTAAGAAGGTTTGTAGTCCATCTAGGGAGGTCCATGGAGCTCCCCTGAACCTTTTACATGTCTTTTATCAGGTGGCCTGTTCAGTTGGAAAATATTTGAAATTTGTGTGAGATACGAACCCGGCAAAAGCCATCCTAGAGAGAGTCCATGATAAGTACTTTGTAAAATATCCAAAGTATATCATCAATAATATCATAGTTACAATAACATATTGATCATAACACAAAATTAACTCTAATAAAATTAGATTAAATGTGAATTTGATATAAATAATTTACAAATAGATTAATCTTTTTAATCTTTAAATAATATGATATGATACTATTTAATATATTTATTCTACATATTTAATATAATAGAATGTCTATGGGCTGACGCTGTATTTGGTCAAATACCTTGGGGTTAGGGGGATAGAGGTGAGGCAGTTTATGGAATGTGCGGTGTTGGACTCGGTACTTTTAGAATCAGTATGAAATAAAATTTCTTTTTGCATCATAACGTTTAAGGATATCACCATCAAAATTTAGTTCGGTGCTACCATCCCTTGCCACTCTAGGCCAGGGGCGGTGGTTCAATTCCAAAGGGTGTCTACCCTTCCTTGAACCCTGGTTTTGTGAGCGTTAGACCCAGTCTGACTGAGCACTTGGTTTTGGTTGGGGGCTGTTGATATAAGGTAGGGAATGGGGTGGATGAAAAAAAGAGAACAATAATTAAGGAAATCACTGTCGCTATTTTGTAGAAGGAAAAGATGATCATTGCATTCCTCTTTACAGTTTCATAATGTCGCTAATTAACAAAACACAATAACATATACTCTCTCAGTTTCTCTGCATCTATAATCTTATCTTTGTTTTGTGTCAAACTTCCTTTGTAATTTTAGTTCCTTCTTGAAAATCTTGAAGGGGCAAAGGTGCAAGGCTCACTATCTAGACTTTCAAAGAGGCATAGGCTTAAGCCTCGAGATGTTTCATGCTTACATCTCATAAAAATGAAGAGAAAAATAAGGAAATTCTTTTTTTTCCCTTTTTAAAGCAGTGTTCAGGATGCACTTGACCTTAAGTTTTTTTTATAACTTAAAACTTGCTGAAATCTTATGGAAAATATATGAAAATTTGGTGGCTATGTTTTGATATCACATATGCTCATGTAGAGCTTATTGTGCAGAATAACTTTTCTTAGGCAGGTAAGGTAGATTCTTCAGATCATGTATCTTCATGTCAAAAATACATAAAATCTCCATGATCATAGCTTTCCTAACTGCAAATCTTTTGACCAAAGCATTCCCTTAGTGGTTGGTAGAATCTTGGCTGATGCCTATAGGATAAGCTTCGAGCACATGTAATAGGCTACACCACTCTTTCCTTACCACAAAAAAGCTCCTTTACTTTCATTCCTTATTGGATCAAAATACAAGAATTCGGAGTCTGTACTCAAATTAAGAAAAGAAAGAATCCTTCCATCAATAGCTCATCAACCTTCTTAGCTTGTGTTGAAAATTACATTAATAGGATGGAGTCATGAATTTTAAGCATTAGTTATTGTAGTAAGAACCATATCTTTAAGATTGGATAGAATTCTTCCTCCTCACTCCCTCCTATCTACGTCCATTTAATTCCTTTTCTAATCAGATAATTGGGAGTTGTGTCCTTTGCCATCTTCATCAGCCCAGCCATGGAAATTCCTAACCTTTCTACAATCATTACTTGTAAGACTAGATCTGCTGTCACTACAAGTATTTTTGTCCTAAGACTAGATCTGCTGTCACTACAAGTATTTTTGTCCTTTCTCACATCTTATGATGTCTATCTTAGGTTTTCTCTCCTTCTTTGGGTCATTCAATGCAATTACGAGCCCCCTTCCTTACTGATGCTTTTGTAAGTGGTTGCTGCACCATGCCATTTCTTTTCAGTTCTTCCCATCACTTTGACCTCAGTTGGTACTACTTTTATGCTTCCTTGAATGCACTCTTTCATCATCTTAACCTCTCTGGTTTTACCTCACATCAGTCACATCATTGATATCAACTATAGCCATCTCATCTGCCAGCAATTCTGTCGAACATTCTGGATTGTACAATAATGTGGTCCATGTCAGAAGATTTTCCCCAGAGTCTAAAAATGCATGAACCCAATTTTTTTTTTTCCTGTACATGCAAAAACTGGGTCATCTTTGTTCTTTGTTTTGCTTCATTGAATTTTTATTTACCATACCTCTTTATAGAGTATGCTTAATTTTTATTTATCTTTTAAGAGGAATTTTGGGCCTTCTATTATCTTTTATATCACTGAATGAACTGTTTGAAACTTATGGATGGTATAAATTTTGATACATCTTTATTAGAGGATTTTGCTCTTTGTATTATGGATTGTGGTTTTTTTTCAAACGAAAGGTTGTTTTGGTAGTATTCAACTGAGTGTAGACTAAATTGTTGTATGGTATTTCTTCATTGTAGATTAATAATCCCATTCTTCTTTATATCATAGACAATATACGTTTTAAGTATATTTTCATCTAATAACCCCCATTATCCTTTTTTTTAGAAGAGCAATTTTTGCTCCAATAAATCAGTAGAAGATTAGAACTTTTTTCATGCCCTATTTTTAGCATTTTTGCAATTGAGTTTTTCTTCTTCTTTTTTTAAAGAGCATTTTCTGTTACAATAAATCAATAGAAGATTAGAATAATCATCTTCTTCTTTTCTTCAAATGCATTTTTCTGTTACAATAAATCAGTAGAAGATTAGAATTTTTGTCATGCATGGAATAACGAACGCCTTGGACTTGGATTGGAAACCTATTTTTAGCATTTTTGCAACTCAGTTTAATTGACAAACATACTACTTGACATTTTCTGCTAGTTCTTATCTTCACAAGAGGCTCTAGTTTTAGGACAACATGTGGCACACTCTGCAAGCAGTTTTTGTGAAAGTTGTGTTTCAACATGATATTTCATGTGCTCGATGCACGAAGAAAATATTTGTATTCATGGCATCATATTATTTGGTTGGGTAGTTTTTTACTTTTTATTGTTTCAGACCTTTTTTTTTTCTTCTCCACTTCTCCATCCAAGTATCTAATTGTTAATAGGATATTTCCTCCTAGCACTGCTGAATGATTTCTCCAACTTTTTTTTCTTCTATTGATGCCTGCATGTATTTCTCCATTTTTAAACTGACTTGAATTCAATATTTCAATTTTTATGTGTAATTATTTATTCTTTTTCTATGTAATAAATGTCTTTCAATTTATCATTTTGCCTGGATTTTCTTTTCTAGTCTCTGGTCAATTAGGTTTGGCATTTTTAGCTTATCTTGCTTACCTTTTCGTTTCTGCTTCTTTTGTCAGGGGAATTGCTCTTATTTAGTTTTTGTTAGGAAAAGATTCAGGATGATGCATCCCATGCATGTCGCATGGAGGTGACTGCATCTTGATGCATACATTTTATGTCATATGGTGAAAGAAACCTGGAACATATCAAAAGTGAAATGATTTTATCTGGCTTGCTTTTTATGAATATCATGGCATGCTTTTTTTTTTCAGAGTTACTTGATAGGCATCAAGGTTGCAAATATAAATAATCAGTTTTTCCTTTTTTTTTCCTCTAATGGAATTAGAACATCAGATAAGGTCCTCCTCAAATTTGATCTCCTGCATAGCCTTCAGACAATTACCGGTTGTGTCTCTGTTGCATGCTTGTATATCAATCTTATATGCATGGCATCACTCCCTACTGAATAAAAATATATCATCTTCTTTGTTATGTTGTGAATTTCTTATTTTCTTTTTCATTAAATGCGGTTATACACTGTCTGCTTTAAGATGATTAGGGTAATTTTTTTCATTATCTTGTCAAGATGTAGAATGGAAAGAAAAAGATTGATAAGAAATTTTAGTTAATTTTATATCTGAAATCTTCACAATCAAAGGTGTATTACTTTTCTAATGAAATTATTTTAATGTGATTTTTGGTTTTTAGTTAAATATGTGCACTTTTTGGGAATGGAATGACCGGAAAATCATGTTAGTCTTTGTTCTTGTTTCATTCAGTTTCTCTTTTAAGTAGTCTTCACTCTTTATTCAGCATGGCTGGAGCTAGTGACACTGAACCAGTCACTACAGAAACACCAACCCCACCACCTTTGAAGCGCAGGAGAAAGAAGTCATTGGTCTGGGAACACTTTACTATTGAAGCTGTGTCTGGAGGATGTACACGGGCTTGTTGCAAGTTGTGCAAGCAAACATTTGCTTACAGTAGTGGCTCAAAGATTGCAGGCACTAGCCACCTCAAGAGGCACATTGCTCTGGGCTCATGTCCCAAAATCAAAAATCAGGAAAAGAAAATGCTTGCGCTTACTTCAGGTTCAAAAACCGGTGAAACTTCCTGTGAACCACCTCCCAAAAGACGCTACAGAATGTCTGGCTTTGCAAATGCTGCATTTGACCAGGACGTCAGCTGTGTATATCTTGCAAAGATGATCATTGTGCATGACTATCCTCTGCACATGGTTGAACATCCTGCTTTCATATCTTTCAGTCAAAGTCTCCAACCTCGGTTCAAGATGGTAGACTTCAATGCCATTGAAGCAGAAATATTAGCCATTTATCAGAAGGAAAAGCAAAGCCTCATGCAAGTCTTTGGAACCATGCCCGGAAGGGTTAGCCTCACCATAGGCTTGTGGACAACAAGTCAGACTCTCGGATATGTTTGTCTCACTGGGCAGTTCATTGACAGTGACTGGAGGCTGCACAGAAGGATGCTTAACTTCATGATGGTATCATCTCCTCATTCAGAAAATGCTCTTAGTGAAGCTATTGGGGTTAGCCTTTCAGATTGGAACATGAAGTCTAAGTTATTCACCATCACTCTAGACAATAATTGCTCGTCTCATGACATCTACAGTGCAAATCTCAGAGACCACCTGTCCAACAAGAACATGCTCATGCTCAAGGGTCAGTTGTTTGTTGTCCGTTGCTTTGCCAATATCTTGAATGTAATTGCTCAAGATGTGATTGCTTCAATCCATGGTATTATATACAACATCCGTGAAAGTGTGAAGTTCATCAAAGCTTCTCCAGCCCGTGAAGAGAAATTTGCTGAGATTGCCTTACAACTTGAAATTCCTAGCACAAAGACATTGTCTCTTGATGTGACAACACAGTGGAACACAACTTACCTCATGCTGGTGGCCGCCTTGGAATATAAACAAGCATTTACTGTATTGGAAACATGCGATGATAACTACAATGAAGCACCATCGACTGAGGACTGGAAGAAGGTAGAGATTGTTTGCATGTATCTGAAGCTTCTGTATGATTCTGCAAATGTCATTATGGCAATGGCTGATCCAACTGCTAATATATTTTTCCATGAAGCATGGAAAATCCAGCTAGAGCTGACAAATGCGACACTGAATGAAGATGTTCTGGTTAGCAGCTTTGCCAAAGATATGCACGAGAAGTTTGACAAATATTGGAAAGACTGCAGCCTTGTCTTGGCAATTGCTGTGGTTATGGACCCTCGTTTCAAGTTGAAGCTTGTGGAGTTCAGTTTCTCAAAAATCTATGGTGCAGATGCTGTTAGATATATTAAGGTAGTGGATGACAGCATCCACGAGCTCTATCTCGAGTATGTTGCCCAGCCACTTCCTTTGACTCCAGCTTATGAAGAACAAGGGGAAGCCACCACCAACAACATCAATGGCAATGAAAATTGCAGTGGCAGTGGCAATGACAACAATCGGCCAGCAACCCTGGTTTCTAATGGTGATGGGCTTCTAGACTTTGATCTGTATCTCTCGGAGATGGCTGTGAACCAGCCAACAAAATCAGAGCTAGAACAGTATCTGGAAGAGTCCCTCGTTCCACGGATCCAAGAGTTTGACATCCTCAACTGGTGGAAGCTCAACAATCTCAAGTACCCAACGCTTTCCAAGATGGCCCGGGATGTCTTGGCCATTCCAATGTCAATGGTGAGTACAGGCTCCTCCATATTTGCCAGTGGAACAGGAAGCAGAGTGCTCGACGACTATCGAAGTTCATTGCGTCCTGAGACAGTGGAGGCTCTGTTCTGTGCAAAAGACTGGCTCCAGTATTTGCCCACCATGGCAGAGCCACCATCAACAGTGATTGTCAAAATGGAGCTCTAGGTTATGCGTAATTGTTTTTCTTTTTCTTGTGCACGTGTTGCTCAAAGTGCTGCATCAAGTTGTTCACTTTGTAGGGTAGGACAGTGACAGGGCATCCTAGCATTCAGCTTTATTTTCTAAGATGAGAACTGGTTTGTTTTGGCTTCCATTTATCTTTGTTGGAATATTTTATATGCTGTGTGGTTGTTTCATCTTCTCTGTTTTATCTAATGTAGCTATATGCTGTTGACTTATGCCAGTAGTTTAGATGTGCCTGTGGTTATGGCTTTTTGCATTTTGAAAGATACTGTAGAACTACCAATGGTTCTTGTTTGATAGATAAGAGGAATGTGGATGGATGGTTGTGTTTTCTGTCTACATGCACCGTATTATGCAGTTTATGACCATAGCGGGACTGTCAGGGTTGGCTCCCTTGGGAAAGAAACAAGGTGATTGGTATGGTGCACGGAGGGGTATAATCTCTCTTATCCTTGTGAAAATTTACCACCCTCACTTACCCTTCTTAAGATGGGAGTTCCTCTCAGAGTGCATACCAAATCCCAGAAGTGAGAGGACAAGCGACAGGTAGATGGTCAACAGATTCAAGAGGCCCATCACAAAGGATGCATCCACCAAAACACCTTCCTGGTTGCTTCGGCAAATTGGTGTTGAGCTTGTTCATTAGGGCTAATGAAAGGAAGCATTTAATCTTGCTTGGCACTTTTGCTCTCCAGAGAGATGAAGCATGAGTTCGCTCGACTCCTCTGGAGATGAGATAGATGGAAGCAATGGAAGAATTTCCAGACCCATCTAGTCTCCAAGATAATAGATCTAGCTCCTTGTTGAGATGAACATTTGCAAGAAGGGATTGAAGGAAAGTGAGTTCCTCTCGAGCAAGCTAGGATAATGAAGTTGGGGAAGGAACTTTGAACTATGGACTCTTGAATTGAAATAGGTAGCAACACTATCCACTTTGTTCCTGTAAGACAAATAAAGGTTAGGAAACATAGATTTTAGAGGCGCTTCACCAAACCAAACATCCAACCAGAAGAGAGCCTTTAGGCCATCGCCACGCCAATCCTGCATGGAGATGGGGAAGAGAAGCGACAACATCTCTCCATAGGTTGGAACACCTTCTTGATGGCTTCATACCGCTGAGAAACTTTTTTATCAGTAGATGCCAGCCCCATGTAGCCAGTAGAGATGGATTGAGGATTTTAAGATCCTTCATACCCAGACTGCCTTCTTCCTTGAGCATTAAAACCTTCTACCAATTAATTTTTCATGATAATCGATCCGGAGGCTGAGCCAGAACCACACCGTAGAAAAGCCCTTCTAGTTTTTTATTACCCAGACTGGAAGTTTGTAGATCGACGTGAAGTATTGGGGTAATGCCAAAAGAACTGCACTTACTTACTAGTGTGAGTTTGCCACTGAAAGAGAGGAACTTGCTTGTAAGCTGATAACCTAGACAAACTTCTTTCAATAAGAGGCATGGAATCAGCCTTTGCCCCAGATAGGTGACAGGTGATGAGTGAAGGGGACAATTTATTTATAATTAAGCCAATCAGCACATTTATTAGCACTATTTGAGTCATCCCGAACTCTTATGGAAGTTGATGGAGAGAGAAAAGACCAACTCTATAGGATGACTTTGAGATTAGAAATATCCGAGGTACCATCGGTATATTGGAGTACTATTGTGTTGTCTTTGCAAGCAGCTTTCTCAGGAATGAAAGCAAGTGATAGATGAAGTTTTAGTAGAGATCTAGATGGAGAAGTTTTTAGTTAAGAGGCTAATTAGCTGTTACGTGGCATATTACCCTACATTGATGAATTGATCTCTCTTCATAAGGAGCTGTCCCTGGTTTCCTTAATGTGATTTCTTTAATAAATAGATTAGTATAGCCAATTGCCAAGATAATGACTGCTTACTACTTCTCAAAGGGAGGGAGCTCTTTAACTTGTTCTGGAAACAATTTTCTTGATAATTCAGAAACAAAGTTTATAAGACTCTTGCGAGCTCTTCCTTCATGCTTATTTGGTCTCAAATAGGTTTTTTGCCTTTGGTTGGCTTTCTCCAAGTTAGCAAGACAATCTTATTTGTAATAAGCTTTGTTTTATTCAAATAACCAACTAGTTATAGTGTTTCTAGGTAACTTGGTTTCGGCCGCTGATGCTTTGTAATTAATTTGATTAACAATACATGGTTTGATGGTTAAAATCCAAGGAAAATATAACTATCAAAGCTTGTTCTTGTTTAGTCCGGGTCAGCCTCTAGCTTGAAGTACATATCATTATCTTACCCTCTGTTATAGTGGGGAGAATGCTTAAATTGTTTAAACAATCAATAAAATCATCGATCTGTCATAAAAAATAAAATACACAAGCTAAGAAGTAATCCAAAATTAGAGACATAGCCACTTTATATTTCAACAAAATCCATTAAAAAAAGAGTCGAGCAAAATATTCTCCGATTGGTAGTGTTATCATAATCCAAAAATCTCACCGTCCCCAAAAGCAGTTCTCGAATAAAAAGTTATACAATGTATTACTTTCATTAATTCTCTCACTGGCAGCCTCCAATCAATAAACCAATATGATGTAGGTTGTCTAGAATTTTCCTGGTAAAGGTGCATGCCAAAGAAAAGAAAAAAACATGATGTAAGTTAGCATTATTGATATGAGTAGAAAAATGGCACATCAAATTTTTGAGAACAAAGCATGGCTCTGACGAATCCCTTACCCCAATGGCCGACTAATGCTGGCCGACCGCCGGGCCGCTCTTCGGCAAGGCTATCTCCTCCTTTCTTTTCTAGCCATCTCCTCTTTCTCTTTCTATCTCCCTCCTTTCCTCTCTCGTTATTCCCCTTTCTCCTCTTCTTTCTCTTCTCCTGCTTTTCTCAAGAGCTGGCGAGGCCTGGCTTTCTTCGATGAGATCATCTTTGACTTTCTCATCTTCTCTCCTTGCTATTGGAACCCTTCTCTCTCTTCTCCTCCGATGGCCGGTGCTGGGCCCCTCTCTCTGCTTCTTTCTCTCTCTCTCTCTCCCTTCTCCAACTTAGCTTTCTACCAATCTCTCTATCTCCTCCTCTTCTTCGGCACTGGACTGTAGATCTGGCTAGTACGGCTATCGCCCTTTCAATGCACTCTCTTTCCTCTCTATCTTCTTTTTTTCGGTATTGGATGGCCGATCGGCGGCCATTGGACCCCTCTCTTGATCTCTGTGATTCAGTCTGGACCCCCATTTCTTTCTTTCCTCTATATTTCAGTCCAGGCATTTTCTCTCTCCACCAAAGGGACTGTCGTTTCTTCCTCCTTCTGACGGTCGGCATCAAACCCGATTCCGTCTTTCCCTCCCTCCTCTTCTCCTTTCTCTTTTGCTCCCTCCCTCTCTCTCTCATCCTTTCCTCTTATGGGCAGCGAAAGGTGGAAGGCTTGCCCCCCTTTCTATCTCTCCCTCTCTTCGCAGGTTCTTTTTGGTGGTGGAAGGTCGGACCAGCCCTCTCTCTCTTCTATGTGTTCGGATTCCCATCGATAGGTCCATCCAATGGGCTATGGATGGTAGATCTTCCTATCCCTCCTCACGGCCAACGTCATGCTGTCACCCCCTCTCTCTCTTCTCTATGTTCTAGCACCCTTCAGAGGCCATGGACTGAATCTTCCTTTCCCTCTTCTTTTAGCGGTCGAATGGAGGCCGTGCCTCTCTCCCCCCCCCTCTTTCATCTACCTTCCTCTCTCTATTTTCTCTCGCCTCCCTCTCCCATTTCTCTGTTCACTAGTAGCCCCTCCTTGGTCGGGTGCTGTGATTCACCACAGTCGGCCAACCATCATCTCTTTTTTTTTTGAATTATTGGACTCTCTTCCAGCACTGCTTCCAAATCTCTTCGACATGTGTGATCCTCTCCTTCTGACGTGGTGGTCAACATCGCTCTCATCTTCTTTTATCACAATGGTCTTCAATCAACATTCCTCTTCGATGGTTAGCATGGCGTCATCCAGCGGCAGCATGATGGCATCATTTTTATTTTAAATGTTAATGTTGGTTGTTAGATTAGTAGGGGAGAATTTTAAATTCAAATTTCAAATTCGAATTTCTGTATTATAAGTTTTGTGGAAGTTTCTCTTCTTTTTTTTTTATACTCTCTTTCTTAATAAATTTTGGTGACTATTGTACTATAGCACATTAGTTTCCATATATATTATATATATATATATATATATATATATATATATATATATATATATATATATAAAAGTAGCATATCAAGAAATTTTTTTTTTTTGAGTTTTTTGTGTTATTTAAATATTTTTCTTCTTAAAGTGTCATTGATTTATAAATATTTTTTTAAATATAATGTTATTTATGTATATTTTTTAAAAGATATTTGAATTATTATTTTATTTTTTTTAATTAGTTACATAAATGCCACTTTTAAATACTATGATCCATAAAAAAGAAAGATGAGGAGGGAGGGCAAAGTATGAACCTTCTCCATTTTGGATTAAAATAAAGGAACCGGTTTGCATCTTTTGTGCGAAAAAAGGATTCATCTTCCTTTGTGTGAAAAAAGATCCATCTTTCTTTCATACGATGGATCTTAAATTACTATCATTTTTTTTATACTATTGAGAGAAAAAAATTCTTGCATTTTTCTGGATTGATGCTCCTTTTGCTCATCTATCATTCATAAATTAAATCTTTTATCATCTCAACTGGTCTATCCTCCATGGACCAAGGAGGCTCCATATTTTATTAAATTGTGGAATAGGATCCAAAATATCTTGATAGTAACGGCCTCCTCTAATTAGCTCCTTTATCGATTTCTTTTGGCCTTCAATCTTAGCATCATCCAGCTTGTATAATGTAGGTTTCTTATTTTCTTGGGAGCTGTTTTTGGATTGGGACCTTAATCTCTCTTCCATAACAAATATTTATTCTCTTCTATATATCCTTCTTTTTGTAGGTTTTTTTTCTTTGTTAATAAAATTCGAGTGACTAAGGTTCTAACGACCATGGTCTCCTTCCCTTAATAATAATAATAATAATAATAATAATAATAATAATAATAATAATAATAATAATAATAATAATAATAATAATAATAATAATAATAATAATAATAAAACTTAAACATGGATAATAAAGGATTTATAGTTGAGGGGGAAATTAAGAAGGCGCTAACATGCATCCCTCCAACGGCCTGTTTGGATTGGGGGTATACGAGAGTTTATAAGGGGAGAGGAGGGGGGGTAATGGCGGGGAAGGGAGGAGAGGATGATGAAATTAATTAATCCTTGTTTGAAAATGAAGGAAAAAGATAAAGAAGGATACATACCTTACTCTTGTTTGAATAGAGGGGTTAAGCAAGAGGTAGAAGAACTTTTACGTATAAGAACTTTTACATATATTTTGATAAATATACTCTTTCTCATTAATATATATACTATTTAATATTTATGATATTTTTTATTATTTAGAATAAATTTATTAGATATTTTCATGTAAGATTCATTTGTTTCATATACCAAAAAATTTTGTACTGAAACTATGAGCTCATAAGAGCCTCGCTGCATATATAAAATCTCATATTGCTTTTCAATAAAATCTATCATAATGACTCGATATGTTTAGATCTCTACATTAAAAAAAAAAAAAAATCTAGATGTATTGAGGGGAAAAAATGGCATATTAATAAAAGCATTCACATCAAAAAATATGGAGATACCAATGCCAAAAGCTAAAGTCTAATTATGAGAGATTATCTCTGTCATCAAAATCTGCATTTTCAAGATCGTAATATCCGAATTAACGTGTGAAGGATAGCCTGCGGGCGAAGGGATGGCTAAGATTTTTGACTTGTGTAAAGAGTAATGAGCTAGTTTGTATGATTAGGAAGATAAAGTATGTAATGGTGTAGTTGTAATTTTAAAATTTTATTAAAAATAAATTGGGAAAGTAAAACTTAAGTGTCAACCTTCTCCTTCGTTATATCCCAAATCGGAGGGTTTATAAAATTAAGTGAGGGGATCGGAGAAGTTGAGAGAATTTTTTTTCATCCTTCTTTATCTCTCAAAAAATTTTATCAAACAGGGTTCATTATTTATCTTTCTCTCCTCTTATGAACCCTCATGTACCTTCAATCCAAACAAGTCGTAAGTGTTTGGACTCGGATGACCGTGGTGGATGATTTGGGCTTTTCCTTGCACCCCCCAAACCCAAAAAAAGAAAAAGAAAAAAAAGGAAGAGAGGGAGAGAGAGAGAGAGAGACCAACATATAAAGCACAAAAATGGAGATATATTTTTGTTTTTATTTATGCCTTATAGAATATATATATATATATATATATCTTTCGTTATTGATGAGTAATATTTTAAAAGATACAGAGAAACACTAGAGCACAAAGTCTTCTAGCTAGGATAACATGCAATCAAGGTATTCAAAGTGAATCAGCAACTATAACATTAACATATATATCATGCTTTCTAATTATTACTCCACCATATTTGATACAACCATCCTATGTATTTGGGAAAACAACAACTCTATGCCGAGGGGAGAGGCTTCATCTCTTGCTTAATAGCCGCCACCAGCTGGTCATAGGCTTCTGCCCAAGCGGTTTTCATCTTAGGGCTCCACATGTCCGGGACTGCCTCCTTTATGGTGTCCAAAAGCGCAAACCTGGTCA
The DNA here is from genome assembly GCA_006176705.1 of Cocos nucifera. Classification (NCBI taxonomy): domain Eukaryota; kingdom Viridiplantae; phylum Streptophyta; class Magnoliopsida; order Arecales; family Arecaceae; genus Cocos; species Cocos nucifera. The sequence continues at coordinate 4,391,205 of QRFJ01000065.1, read as the reverse complement.
CCTGTTTGCGAAAAAGAGTCATCGATCTCATCCACAATTAATCCTCCTTTCATGCATGCTTTGTTCGTCGATTAATTAAATCTCCGCCAAACTGAAATGGAACATCTAGCTCATGAACCCATCCTTAATTACCTCGAAGTGTTCATTGACCACACCACTCTTGAAATGGGTGGCACCCAGCTTCTTCAGAGTCGTCTCCCTCACCGTAACCTTACCCGCTTTCCGCAGTTGTGCTGCCGACTCGCAAGTCTAACAGAGATTAACAAATTACTGTATATACTTAGGCAAACCAGAAGAAGTCAAGCTAGGTAGCAGTGTACGTACGTTCTATGGTGGATGGATGATTAATGATTCATTTTGGAACGTAAACTGATGTGAATTATTAATGAAACAAGGTGGAACTAAATTAAGAAAGCAGAGAGATACCATGACAAAGACGGACATGGCATGGATTTTGAGCTTGGGGTTGTTTTCGAGGGGCACGTCGGAGTCACGCAGGAAAGAGAAGAGCCGGCTTGCTGAGGGCGCGATCTCAAAGATTCTGCGAAGATAGCAACCGAGCATGAGAGAGAGATCATGAGTAGAAACAACAAGAGGAGGAGGAACAAAGGGGCGGGTGAAGACCTCAAGAAGAACTTGAGCCCGAGGGCGGTGGCATCTTTCTTCATGGCATTCCAGGATCGGAGCACAAGAGCCTCCTGCTCTTCGGTGAAACCTTTCGCTTCCGAGTCCCCGAATGCCTCGTTGGACTCGGCCATCGATGCGGTTTCTGGTATGAATTGGTTGGTGAAGATTAGATGGATTGATAGATGGGGGATGCGAGGTTCTTTGGGTGCGCGAACAAGGGCTTAAATAGGTGGGTTGCTGGCTTGGAGCTCGGACCGTGGCACACCCCTGGATGCCGAGACGGAGACGGGTCAATGTTGCATGTTAAAATTGGCCCTTGGCCCTTGGCCCTTGGGGGATGCGGGGAGCCAACTCCGCACCCTTTCAAAGTCTTTCAAAACGACTCAAATGGGATCCCCGGCCGCAGCCTGGTGCAAAACCATGGGCTCTCGACTGTGGGCGCACATCTCATATATATATATATATATATATGGAAGGCTGAGCTTTCCTTGCGTCATGCATGCAATCTCTTCACATACTATACGTTTAAATAGCACATATATACGATGGGGAGACATCCGGAGGAGCGCAAATGGAATGATCCACGCATGATATTTATGGATGTTGATTTAGAAAGATCCAGTAACCTCATAATTAATAACATTTGACTAGCACATCTCAAACATGACACGTCATGCTCTCATCTGTTGAATGCAATGTGATGCTCCTTTTAGAAAGGATCTGCTGCCTGATATTGGACGGGGGGAAAATTGGTGGATATGATTAGTACACCAAATGATCTGCCAATTAAATTCTTCATTGAAAATTATGATCGGTGCACCATGCCGTGCAATTACGAAGGTCACACATTAATGAAATCTACGGCATTAAACCGGTACATGAGGCACAAAAGGTTAACAAGAAGGTTATGACGGCCTCTAATTTTAACTTTGGATTTAGCAGCCGTCAAGTATTTTGCATGACGTTCTTGCTCCTCCTTTTCTCCAAAAAAAAAAAAAAAAAAAAAACGAGAGAGGTATTCACGTGACACTCAAGCAGATATATGAACAATTAATTGCATCTCTTTTTAGGCATCATATATGACGACAACGTGACTTCCCATTTTCAATGACAAGAGCTTTGCCAGAAGGACACTGAATCGGGAGCTGCTGTCGATCCTTCCCTGGTGGCTTATTAAACAGCTCCACAACCTTGACTTGGGTGCCCCATTTAATTAGTATCCGCTGTCTCAGAGCCAGCCGAACTAAGGGAAGCCACAATGCTAAAATCTATAAGAACAGACCTACCAACCAATCCAATAAGTTGTCTCATCCCCTTTGGACTGTTTCCATCCACTGGTCCACAGGGCTGCTTATTTGCTGATTCATCCATGCTCTTGGCTTCATGCATGAGGTCATCTTTCAGCCTATTTCTAAAAGGATTTATACAGAAAATAAGAGTCCAGGAAGGTAAAGGTTATCCAAAACGAAGGAGATAGGAAGGTGGCTTGGTTATGGGGATGGTAGCAGGTCATCATCATATATAGCAAATGGTTCCATACACCAAGCAAAGGCTGAGCTCATAAAAAACTTCCAAGTCTTTTGGAGTTCGCAAGTTTTCCAAGCAGCATCATGAGGCCGTGATCAATCTTGGCTTGGGTTCCTTCTCTCTCGTATCTTTGTTTCTGTTGGGATCCCACACACAGCACAAGGAGAGAAATGTGTCAAGATATGGGAAAATTTAGCTTCTTTTTTCAGTTTATTAAATACTTTATGTTATCAATTTGACCAATTTTGAGAGCCCACACGAGTGCGCATTTATTGTTATATCATATATGTGTTGAAAAGATCTTACATACTTATATAAGATAAAGAATTGAAATAACATGTTCGAGATTATCACAAATCCTATGAAAAAAAATACGATATCCCATGGCTCATCTAGACTAGAAGAAACTATAGCATCAGTCTTTTTGAGACTCACTACAATCACTACTACAGAATAGGACTATGACAGCGATTCGTAACCGCTATCGTAGTCTAAAAAATGGCTATTATAGATTATGACAGCGATTAGCTAACCACTATCATTGCAGCCATCACCGTAGATTTATAGCAGCAATTGTTGCAGCGGTTCTCGAAATTGCTACCAAAGAGTGCCTATTGCAACAGTTCCTAAACCGCTACTATAGGCTTATCTATAACAGTGGTTATATAACCGCTACCATAGATCTAATGCAGCGGTTGGTACGTCTATGGTAGCGATTGTAAAACCACTGCCGTAGCTTCTAAATAATTAAAAAAATATAAAATTTTTAATTTTTTATATATTTTACATAATAAATGCAAAGATATATAACGCAAAAAAAAATTATAAACCTAAAAATATTTTTGAAATGCTAAAATGTTATTGCCGAATAAAATTTATTACAATATTTTTCAAAAAAAAAAGCATCAAAAGTCTCCTAAATCTACATCATCGTCGTCACCGAAAGATGGAGCACGAGCCGGAGCCGGAGCTAGAGGAGCTGGAGCTAGAATGCGGGGCAACATATCCTCAAAATCTATGAAGGCACCTCCAAAATGCATGCTGAGCGTTGACATCATGTCTCTCATGATGCCCTCCAGATGAGATGCGCGCTCCTCAGTCCGATCTGCCCGTGTCGCAGCATGATCTACCTATGCTAGTGCCTCCTCAAGCTCCTTCTGACTGACGATACTGAAAGCCTATGAAGAGATACTCATCTCAAACCAATAGCTGGTCGGCATATATCCGGACTTGCATCGAATCCTCCTAGAGTGCTTAGGCCCCAAGACCTGAGACAGATGATCATGGGGATCAGAGGTATCTGGACCCTCGCTCACGAGCGCATCTAACTGATCCTATAATTATAAATTTAAATAAAATTTTATAAAAAATACTATAATATTAATCATATATACTAATATATTTAATACTTATAAAAATTTTTTTGATCGCGGCATTCATCGGTCTGCTCTTCTTGTCTGTATGGCTGGATCGGAAGATCTCACTAGGGCTGGGCATCACTCCATCTCTCATCAGCTATAACAATGGATCAGTTTATCAAAAATATAAAAAAAATATTAATTTAATTTATTTAGTAAGATTTAGAATTCATTACCTCTCTATGTACACGACTGGCCATAGACTCACAGTCGAGAGTGTGCGTATACTCCTGGGCTGTCCGGTTATGATGGAAGATAGCCTAACAAGTATTCAAATAAATAATAAATATTTAAAAAATATTTTAATATAACTTTAAGCGTATTAAAAAATTTAAAAGTTAATAATTTTATCTCGAACTCTTGGCTCCTCTAATGTGTAACCATCCTCTCCTACTAACTCGAAGGACAGTCCTGTATTCGAGGAACAAGCTCCTCTGGAGTATCTCATCGGTGCTCAAGCCATCCTCTGTGGAGCTTGATCTTGTAATCTCGATACAACTCCGTGATCTTCTTCAATTGGGCATCTCGAGCCCTCTCGTGATCAGGAAAGTCATACCTTCTCTGCACAAAGTTATCAAAAATCAATCATAAAATTATTCTAATCAAATATAGTATAAATATATAAAATGCATAAATATAATTAAGATGCACTTATCTATATCTTCTCCCACACCCGATCCCTGACAGCATCATCCATCAATCGTCAGTCGCTGAGCTCTAAGGGAATAATATCTGACTGCCTCACAAGCACTCCAAAAAAGAAAAGTAAAATCAAGAAATTTTTGAAGTCCAGCCTCATATTCTGGTGAGAGCCTACTAAACTTCATCTATCCCTTATCCATTTTTAAAATGATGATACTAAAATTAAATTATTTATAAAATTTAAATTTTATACTAATGCATTATAAATAAATATGTATTATAAATAAAAAATGCATCATAAACAAGAATTAAAATAAATATCATATGTGGAACTCACATTAAATATCATTTTTAGACATACAATAAATGCAACATATCACCAACTAATAGATAAAGATAGGTTCTATCCCATTCAGATATTGCATTAATTCTATAGGTACAATATAGTAATCAAATAATATGAAACAGGAATCGAAAATTTTGGCAGCATTTTTTTTAGTTCTTCCATATAGAGAGAATAAAAGAAAAATATTATCCAAAATTTTATTCGAAATTCTTAGCATACTGTTTAATTACTGCAACTACCTATAGAATTATCTATAATTTTCAAACTATCCAAATTGGACAATCAATTGATCATTGTACAAAATTCTCTCATCCATATAATTATATATAATTGTATGGATGCTGAAGATTATGTACACTAATCAATTGATAGGTCTATCGTTATGCAATGCAATAAACAAAAGCAACAAGATATAAACATCCAAAAAATATTATCCAATAAATTCTATAACATGAATTATATTCATAAATAATTAAGGATGAGCAACAGTCGTAGACTCGATCTTTTATGCAAACTTGGATGTTAATCCAAAAATCTGAAAGAAGAACAAAGTAAATGATGGCAGCACTTTAGAGCTTAAAGTTGGAACCTTAGAGAGACATATCAAATTATGTTCGCACCCATCAAACCAGCTCGCTCAAAAGCTGAGCCGACTCCATGCCTGAGACATCCGGCTTGGATCCTCTCCCAATCGGCTTGATTTTGGCTCGAGCTGACTCGGTTGTGTGCCATCTCCTGTTCTTGACTGTCTCCGCCCTTCCCTCATCTTTCCAATAATCCGTCTCCCACTCAATCTCCATCGTCGACGAGGCTGGATCCCCTCCTTGATCCCTCTCTCCCTCTCTCGATCTCCCTCATCAGTGAGGCCAGACCCCCTCCCTCCCTCTCTCCCTCTCTCGATCTTCCTCGCTGGCGATGGTGGCGAGGTGAACCCCTTCCTCCCTCTCTCACTCTCTCGATCTCCCTCGTCAGCGAGGTCGGATCCCCTCCCTCCCTCCCTTTCTCTCAGTCTCCCTCACCAGCGACGGTGGCGAGGCTGAACCCCTCCCTCCCTCTCTTCCTCTTTCTTTCTTAATTTCGGATCCCAAAATTGGGTTTGGATACTCAAAATCCATTAGGATCTAGGTCTGGTACTTCAAGTACGAATCCATCGGGTATTCGAATTTGGGTCCGGTACCAATAATTAAAATTGAATCCAGATCTGAATATCCAGGTTTTGATCCGAATCCAACCCGTTAACAGATCTAGTCCAGTGATTAATAAATAATACTATAAAATTAAAATAAAAATTATACCTGCATCTACAGAAAGGGGGTCGCATCCAAAGCTACGAGGGTTGCCGACGACGATGCTAGAAAAAGATGATAGTGCTAGAGGTAACCTATGAAATAAGAGCAAGATAATAAGATAGAGAGAGAAGAGAGAGAAAAAGAAAGAGGAAAAAGAGAAAGGGAAGAGAGAGGGAGAGGGGGCCCGGAGGGGCGTTGTGATGGGGAGGCCAGGGAGGGGGAGGGCAGGGGCGGGCGGTCGGGATGGGGAGGCAGGGGTGGTGGAGGCCGGGGATGGGAAGGGCAGGGGATGGGCAACGACAGCCAAAAATGGGAAGGGCAGGGGGCGACGATCGAGGAGGGCAAGGGGCAGTGACGGTCGGGGATGGGGAGGGCAGAGGTCGGGCGATCGGGGATGGGAAGGGCAAGGGCGGTGGGGTGGGCGGTGACTATCGGGGATGGAGAGGGGAGGGGCGATGGGATGGACGGCGGTGGTCGGGGATAGGAAGGGCAGGGGGTGGTTGTCGAGGAGGGCAGGGGATGGGCAGCTAGGGATGGAGAGGGCATGGGGCTATGGTGGCCAGGGATGGAAAGGACAGCGCGGGGGTGGGATGGGCGGGGTTGGACGGACGGAGGTGGGCGAAGACCGTCGGGGAGGGGCTGGCGCACGGGGTGGGTGAAGACCACTGAGAGGCGGGGCTGGTGTAGGGGGTGGGTGAAGATTGTTGAGAGGCGGGGGCGGTCGGGGGGAAGGAGGGGCGGCACCAACTGGGGGGGAGGACTTGGGTGGAGTCTCACCGACGATGGAGAGGATGGGAGAGAGAGAGAGCGCACGGGAGGAAAGAAAAGTTTAAAAATTTTAACCTAACTTATGGCAGTGATTTTCGAATCATTGCCATAAATCTATAGCGGTGATTTTCAGTAACCGTTGTCATAAGTTGAAAATAATTTTTTTTAAATATTATATAATTTTAAAATTTAATATTTATTTTTATCATTTATTATCTAAATAATTATTATTAGAGTATCCTTACAAAAGATTGCCTCGATCTGGTGGCCCTAGCTTTATCGATCAAAAAAATTCGATTTCGATGATCATGAATGACGATGCGATGATCTGATAGATGAAGATCTTCGATCAGCCTAAAAATCTGTAACAATGATCTTGATGATATTTTTAGTATACTATCAAAGTTTTTCTTCAATCGAATATCGTTATCATCATCAATTTAGTACGAAATGATTTCGACCGTTAAATTAAAAATAAGTGATCAAAGAGCTAAACGACATTCGATTATGAGATAATTTTTTAGTTAAATGATCTTTGCTATAATTTTAATCATTTTATATGATGATGATAGTAAAATTTAAATCATTTTCGTATGAACTATTCACATTAAGCAGATATTACAATAGCACGAGCATAACAATCAACGAAGTTTAAGAATGGTTATTAGATGACGTATAGTTTTAGATCATTCTTAGTCTCACGAGTTTAATTTTATAATCATCACTATAAAAAATAATTAAAATAGTAGCCAAGATCATTTATAATAAAAATTATCTCATAATCGGATACCATCTGGTCCTTTGATCACTCGTTTATCATTTAACGATGGAAATTAACCTATACTAAATTGACCAAGATAATGATATCTGATTGAAGTGAACTTTGATAATATACTACAAACATAACCGAGATCTTTGTTGTAAATTTTTGGATCTATTGAAGGTCTCCATCTATCAGATCATTGCATCGTAGCTCATGATCGTCGAAATCAAATTTTTTTGATCAATGAAGCTAGGACCATCGGATCGAGGTGATCTTTTGCAACGATACTCTAATGATAATTATTTAGATAATGAATGATAAAGATGGGCATTAAATTTTAAAATTATATAATATTTTAAAAAAAAATAAAAAAATATATATAGCAGCGGTTATAAATAATCGCTGCCATAGATCGATTTATAGCAGTCTATGATAGTGATTTTTTATAATCACTGCTATAGGTCGATCATATAGCAGTGATTTTTTTTAATCGCTATCGTAGATTCTATTGCAATGATTTTGAAAATTACCGCCATAGTATACGTTACCGTAAGCTCTTTTTATAGTAGTGAATGGATTGATCGTGGCGTTGATGATTTCATTTGATTGATCCTATAAATTGCATTAGTTACTATTATTCAATTAATAATTCTTCTATAATTATATTATAATCTTATTTTAATGCTAGTATTTTATTTCATTAAAAAATAAGATAAATTAGAAGTAATATATTAAATAATTTTATAATATAAATATAAAATATAATGATATATTTTTATTATATTTTTTATTGGTGTAAAATCTGGTTGTCGTCGGAGAAGTGCTGGAGTCGGAGAAGACGAGGTCGCCATCGGTGACCTACAAAATAAGTCTCATCCAGAGTCGGAGGTGGCAGCTCTGGCAAGATCCTCCAACAATCAAGTCAGCTTTTTCGGCCAATAAAAATAGAGTGCTCCGTCAAGAAAGTTGCTGAATCTTGGAAAGAAGAAGAGAGCATAGAGAAAATATATCTGGAGGGTCCCTTTTATAGACGAAGCCTATAACAAATTGATATTGACAGTCATAACCATCTGATAGTGAGCTGCTCAGACCATACGAAATTTGTTTTGGAGAATAATATCTGTTATCGTGACTTGCCGATCAAAAGTGGTATCCATTGTCGTGATTTGCTAGTCTGTTGAGATTTAATAATTAAAATTTGGATGGAATAGACGTCGGTTGGTGAAGAACTTTGAGTTATATCAATTTCAGAAGAGTTCGAACTCCTCTAAGGCAGTTTGTGTGTGAGTTGATTCGTGCTGTGTATGGAGCTGGATTCGAGGAGAGACCTTTTTGAGTGACTGTCGAAAGTTTGGTCAGAAAGGATTCAAAAGTCCTACGATTGGAAGAGTCTTTGAAGAAAGTCTACCGAAGATGTCCGAACGTGGATCTGCTGGAGAGATCCGGAAGTAGGTCTACTGGAGGAATCTGCATGTAGATCCATGGGAGGAAAGATCTAAAGAAAAATTTGTCTGATGGAGGGATCCGATCGAAGGCAAAGTTTGGAAGAAGTTTGGCTGCTGGAGAGGTTCAGAAGGAGCTCGACTGCTGGAGAGGTTCGAAAGGAGCTTGGCTGCTGGAGAGATCCGAAAGGAGCTTGGCTACTAGAGAGGTCCCAAAAGGAAGAATTCACGATCGAAGTTCTTTTACGGTTATCAGTTACATCAGGCTAAGCATCAGCCTAAACTTCGGCGGGAGCGGAATTTATCCCTAACAATAGTCTTCCTACTCTCGAGATCAAAATTTGAAGGAAGGGATGAAAAAGATGACTGCCAAAGTCCGATATTGGATTCTTACGCTTGTCAGAATGAGATGTTTTGATGTTTACCGTGTTGGTACCAAAGCTTTCTAAGTCTGAAATGAATTCAAAAAGACGGTCCTTTGAATCTTCCATCGAAACTCTACCCCAGATATGGTGCCATAAAGACTCCATCCATCGCCACTCTTATGATTTTAAAACATCTCTTTTGCATCTATCGTACTGAACTCCTTTCGGTTCGTCATTGATTTTCTTTTCCTCTGTCAATTGGCCGAGGTTCAGTCGATCATTTTGCTCTTTAGAAATTTCTACACATTCAAGCACCATCCTTCTGCGAAGGATTGATGGTACTTTTTTTCCTAATTCGACAAGAAGGGGTTATTGAAAGGTGCCCCTTCTTTCATTCATAACTGAAAGAAAAAGTATTTTTTTGTGCATTATCCGATCCTGCTCTTAGATCTTCCTCCTTGGGGTTATATTAGGGAGTCAGTTCGTCGAGCTCCCAGCTTAGACAGAGCCGACCTTGATTCCTCCAATAAACTTAAAGCATATCGAACTCCTCTCCTTCCCATCCTTTTGAGAGAACAGACCTTGTTCAACCTGGGTCTGAGTCTTCTTGACCCTGCTGGTACATCTTTTACTTTTCGAATTCATACACTTTTGCATATGCGTATTGCCACTGACCGCACTTCTTTTTCTATTGTAGAAATGGATACCAAAGCTGTCAAAATGCTTACCAAAGGGCTTTACACCAAGAAGAGGAAAGGAAAGACATCAAGCGATAGCTTGAAGAGGATGAAGATCAGCACTTTCAGCTCCATGGTCCCTACCTCCATTGCCATTATGCCCGAGGTTATCGCCAGCATCGAAGTTGTCTTAACTGTCGAGGTCGGCACCACTGGTGCGGGCTCCATGCCTCCCATGTCCTCGGGTCCTTCTAGTGGGGATCGGGCTTCGGAGCCCCCTACCGAGGGAGAGATAGGGGAAGGAAGAAAAAAGAAGAAAGCTATCGTTAAGATGTCCCGCAAGGCTTGCCTTAGCGGGTCGGATGGCGACTGAAGGAGAAATCCTAATTTTTTGAGTCAGGTTCGTTCAAATCTGATTGGATCAAGAGAGATATTTCAAAAATTTTTCTTTTAAATTTAGATTAGATCTAAGATATTTCAGATCTAATTTTATAAATATAATAAAATAAAAAAATTAAATTTAATTTAATTTTATATTTTTTATTGGATAATCAGATTACTCTATAATGATCCTACTGATTGCCTGAAATTTTGGATCTAGCCACGCAAGTGCCTGACCTCTACCGATATCCACTCGGGCTAGATCTAGAGATCTTCTTCTTCTTTATCATCTCTCCAAATATTAGATCTAAATCTGATTTAGAGGATCTTCAAAATTTCTTTTGAAGATCTGAAATCGTCTCTTGCAGCAGTGCTGCCTTCTTCCTTTCTCGTTATCTTTCTCTTACCTAGATCACACCAAACTGGAGCCCAAATCTCCTTAGGCATGGAGAGGAGAGAGAGGACTAGAAGATGGCATGAAGGAGAGAGAGGGGCTGCCTTGGGGTGTGGGCTAAGGGAGAACTTCTGTAAAGCTTGGCACAGATAGGGTTTATATAGACCCTGCTGTGCCATGCAGTGCCACATCATCCTGACCAATCATGTTGCTTCATACAATCAGATTTAAATCTGATTGGTGGAATGACATCACCTAATCCAATCAGATAAGAGCCTCCTCAAATCATCCTTAGGTGGCGTCAAGACTGATCAAAGCTGAGTTTTAGGCACCTACCTAAGTTGATTCCAAGAAGTAACCTGAAGTCCCATCTGTATGGGACTCTAGGTGTCCCTATCCATGGGCGCATGCCTCCCTAGGCATGCGCCCCCTCCTTTCCAATTTCTTGTTAGATATAGCATGCGCCCCCTCCTTTCCAATTTCTTGTTAGATATATGTGCCCTAGAAGCCAAAATTGGCCGACACTTGTAATACACTTCTAGGGGCAAAATTATAATTTTGACTAAAATCAATAAATGAATTATTTTCTATCACATATGTGTATTTAGTGTCTGTGATACATCCTTTGAGTTAATGATAATGATAATTCATATTTTCAAGAATTGAAAATTTAAGACATGAATAATCATTGTTAACTCATAAAATGCTCCCGACCATAGGATCATCATGAGGATGGTGATTGATCCGGAAGGTTGGTGTACAATCGCTTCTCTTTAGTAGATGAGTCTTGAGTCTACGGTGTGGAGACACCGGAGCGAGAGTATAGATACTCGTTAGAGAACGAGGGCACTGAGCGTGACCACCTCGAGTAGTCATTAGGGAGTCTACCTTCTCGTCAATGACTGACTCGATGCTGCAGTAGTGTGTGTCTGGTTCTTTGACCTGAGGTGCATCGACAGTTCACCTTGAGGGTGTTATAGTTTGACTACACCATTACTCGGTCTCCTAGCCATATGGAACCCTGAGGTGTATGTTGGCTATAGCATGTTCATTGTAGGAACTGGATGCATCAAGATGGAATCTATCTACCTCGGTGGTAGAGGAGCAGCCCTATGATAATCATGAGAATCAAGTCCAGAAGCCCATGGCCATGGCAGAGTGAAATAATAGAAAGAGTTTCTATTTAGATTTTCACATTGGACTCGAATCGAATGATTACATCATATGACAGAAACTAGGGTTTGACGAGTTCACCTTAACCCTAATCTGATCGGGGCTCAAGATAGAAGAACTTAATCACACAGGTAGCTGCACCAAGAGGTTCGCATTCAGCTCTGATGGGTTGCCACCATATACTGCTAGGTGTCACTGGTGGATTTTGGGAGCAATTAGAATGATTTAGATGATCGATCATTCTAGCTGTTCGAATCAGAAGAGTTCTGATCCATCGAAAGGAGTTTCGATGATGTCGATGATAGAGATCATGACATATCCCATTACCATACAGAACTGAACCTAACTGGGATCACACAAATAAGGGTTTGAATCTGGTGATCATCAATTGAACTGATCTAGTTCAATTGATCTGAATGAGATTCAATTAGGTTCAAGAAAATCGTGCTAGCACTCGATTGAACCTAACGTTCTTCTTTTACTATCATAAATAAGTTGTCCTGTCTGAGCCAAAGGAGTTTGTGCTCAATCAGAGGCCTTCATATGGTCTGACTGGAGGTTGTCCAAGTCAGAAAAGGTTGTCTTATTTTGTAAGACATTACCTGCCATTTTTGGTCACCTGCCATTTCTTGTTCTTTGACTTTGGTCAAAAGTCTACCTTTGACTGGTCAAACGTTGACCATTGATACTTTGACTTTTGACCACATGTCATGCACCTATTGGAGAGCTGGTGGGGGCCTGTCCCCCTACCAGAACCTAGCAAGGAAGAGGGCGCACGCCACCCTAGGCGTGTGCCCAAGTTGGAGGCGCCTAGGAGTCCTTGTTGGACAAGGACTCCATCTCCTTTTTGGATTCCAATTAGAGTTCTTCTAAGAACCAACTTTGACTGGTCTTAGGTGCCCTCTAAGGAGGAATCCAGGGGACTCTATTCCCACCAATCAGATTTAGATCTGATTTCACAAAGGGTTGTGATTGGTTGGAAAGAAGAGGAGTTGGATCACGCTTAGTCTATAAATAAGACCCTGCGCCCAACCCAGATTGTGATTGGAAGTGATTGAAAGGAATCACAATTCCCATGCCCCAAGGCTGTCTCTCCCCTCCTCCTCCATGCCAAACCACCTTCTCCCCTTGCTCTCCACATCCAAAAGGAGTTTTGGATTTTTGGTTGGTGCGATTCAGAGCAAGAGAAAGGCGATCAAAAGCAAGAAGGCTGCGCTGCTGCAAAGGACGACTGCTGATCTTCAAAAGGAGTTTTGAAGATCCTCCAGATCAGATCCAGATCTAATTTTTGGAGATGTGATAGAGAAGAAGAGGATCTCCAGATCCAACCCGAGTGGATACCGGTAGAGGCCAGGCACTTGCGTGGCTAGATCCAGAACCTTCCGCTGCATACAGGATCATCAACAGGGTAATAGGATTACCCAAATCAGGTAAATTAAATTTGATTTAATTTATTTTTAATTTTTATTTATTAAAATAATAAGAATTAGATCTAAAATATCTTAGATCTGATACAGATCAAAGAAAAAAATTTTGAAATATATCTCTTGATCTGATCAGATCTGAACGAACCTGGACCGAAAAATCAGGATTTTCCTTCAACTGGTATCAGAGCCATGGTTCTAAAAATATTTAGATCTAATTTTAAATTTATTTTAATTAGAAAATAATTAATTTTAGATGTCACATGAGATGTGATCAGATCTGAAATCAGAGAAAAAATTAAAATTAAATAATTTGGATCTAAGATTAGAAGATATGCATGACTAGTTCTAGAATAGAATAGTTCTATAGAATAGTCTTGCATGTTTTTGATTTAATCTGATTAAATCATATTTTAGATCTTTTTATTTACTATTTTTTGATATTATAAGTATTATAATAATATCTAAAAAATAGTAAATAAAAATTATTTAATTTTAAATATCATATGAGATATGATTGATGCATGTCTAGACTAGTTGTAGAATAGTTCTACATAATTATCTAGATTAGAATTTATTTTGATTAGATCAATTTAAATCTAATTTTTTAGATTATTATGAGATAATTTAGATCTAAAAATATGCATGATTTGATACATGAGATGTATGCAAAATATGCCATGATTAGATCTAATTTATATATGAGATATATGATATAGATCTAAAACTATTTTGTAGTATTGAATGTTCCTGATTAAGGCGTTCCTCTTGGCCGTCCGGTCATAAGAACGAAGAAGGATTTAAAGGCCCTCTCTTCCATTCGATGGGGTGTTCTTATGATGTGTAGGGGTGCTGCGTGTTCGTCCTTAATCAGAAATCCAAAACTTACTTTCTGCAAAACCCTAGATCCTGAAATCCTAGGATTTATTGTGCATATTTTGTTTATGAACCCTACTTAATTAAGAATTAAGTTTATGGAATATTAATTAGGTCTAAAATTGAGAATTTCAGATCTAAGACATATTCATAATACTGGGTTCGGGCTTGGGTAGCTCAATTAGGTCTAAGCGGTTGATCAAACCGAATCAAGAGTTGGTTAGATGGGATCAACAATGCTTAAATTGACCAGCCTAATAGGATTAAGTCTGGGTCAAGATCGAGTCACGATCAAGCAAGACCTAATTAGGCTCAGAGGTTAGAGTCTGGATTGTAGGCTAACCCAATTGGTTCTAGCTCAACAATTTGGTGTCTAAGGTAAGTTTGGCACATACGACCGACTGGTTTTTAATTGGAAGCTACTCGACCTGAATGCATTCTTGTACGAGTTAATGGCATATTCCTTCCACCGATCTCACTTACCTGGCCATATCTGTTGACACAGTTCTGATCTGAGGTGGTCAATAATCCGAGCTAACCCATGCCACTAGGTTAGTCATAATTGTTATGACTAAGCCAAGTCTAGTTTAATGAGACCTGAATCAATTCTCCCTAAGAAAAGATTAAGTCTGAGGTCTTCCACCATTGTAGATGTGCGGGCCCTTCCCGGGTTGATTGTTCTCGACTGGATACAGTGGCTCAGTTGCACCGGGAAAAGACGCAACCATGTCTATTAGGCATTGGATGCTATGGGCTGGAGGATGAGTTGGGCTCAATATTTCGGATACGGTGAGAGACTCAATTAGGAACCCAGTCTATGCAAATGGTGGGTCTGACTTAACTAAGGAGTGGATCAATATTCCGGATACGGTGAGATTCATGAATTAGAGACCAAGTTTGGGTGCACCATGATTAGAGAATCATTGAACAAGAGTTGTTCACTCATTGGCTAACCCATCACCAATAACTGTTAGGTGAGGTGATGAGTCAGTTGGTGAGACCGCACCACCCACTAGAAATCATTAATCGTGGAGATTTTTGCATCTCTACAGAGGGAGTGTAGGGATCCAAGAAAATAGTGGGAAGCTAATTTGTTTAAAAATAAAATTTCTAAATAAATTGGTCAAGTCATAATTACAGTATCTAACTAGAATCTTTGACTCTCTATAAGAAAATATCTGCGTCCAACCCATTGGCACGTATCCTGGACACACATAGACTGACTGGACCCAATTATAAAGATTGGCTCAGGAAACTACAAAATTAGTTTTGGATTTTCGAGAAGTTAACCCATGTATTGGACCAGGACCCTCCCACCTTACCAGCCCGTCCATCCATTGAACAGAGAGCGTCTCTGAAAAAATGGATAGACGAAGATAATAAGGCCAGATATTACATGTTGGGCTCGATGTCTGATGAGCTCCAGCGCCAACATGAAGATATCGGGACTGCTCGCCAAATGTTGGCTCACCTGCAGGAGATGTTTGGTGAACAGAGTCGCGCAGCCAAATATCAAGTCACGAAATGACTTTTTAAGGCTAAGATGCGTGATGGGACAGTCAGTCCAAGATCACTGTCTGACAATGATCAAGGACATGGAAGAGCTTGAGAAGCTCGGTGTGAAGTTAGACTTGGACCTGCAGAATGATATTATTCTGCAATCCTTGACTGATGCATATGGGCAATTCATCATGAATTACCACATGCATAAACTTCAAAATTCCTTGGCCGAATTAATGAATATGCTGGTTACCGCTGAGCTTTCTATGAAAAGGTTCTAAAGGCTCAGTTCTTGCTATGGAAACGGACTTCTTCCAAAAGAAAGTCTTATGGAAAAGAAAAAAAAAGTCTGTGAAAAAGCAGAAGGATGGAAGGATCAAAGAAGAAGAAGGCAGAGCCGAAGATGAAAGGTCGATGTCAAAAGAAAAGTATTTTCCATTGCAACAGCGACGGCCATTGGAAGCGGAACTGCCCTACTTACCTGGCCACCCTGAAGAACAAGAAGGAAGGTCCTTCTGGAGGTATGCTCGTTATTGAGTCTAACCTTACGATTTCTTCTGCATCCAGTTGGGTGCTTGACTCTGGTTCTAGTGCTCATCTGTGCACTTCTATGCAGGGATCTTGAGGATAGCAGGAGGCTGAGGGATGGAGACATGATCCTACGCATCGGTAATGGAGCAAGAGTTGCTGCAGTAGCCGTGGGAACATACCCTCTTCGATTACCATCTGGTTTAGACTTAGTTTTGAAAGACTGTTATTTTGTGCCTGCAGCTAGCAGGAATTTGATTTCTGTTTCATGCTTAGCACAAGAAGGTTATGTGATCACCTTCTTTAAGGACCATTGTAACATTCTTTATGAAAGAAATAAAATTGCAAATGGTTTTCTTATTAATGGTCTTTATCAGCTACATATTGATGTACCTGTTTCTAACTATCGAGCAAAACGTGAATGCCAAACGACCTAGGGATAGTCCAAACGACAGATATCTATGGCACCTGAGATTAGGTCATATAGCAGAAGATAGGATCAACAAATTGGAGAAAAATGGGCTATTGAGTCCATTGACTTTCGAGTCATATCCAACTTGTGAATCTTGTCTTCAAGGCAAAATGACTAAACTTTCCCTTTTGTTGGACATGGGGAGAGGGCCACAGATCTCCTTGCCCTAGTACATACTGATGTGTGCGGCCCATTTGATGTGCCGGCTAGAGGCAATTTTGTCTACTTCATTACCTTTACCGATGATCTGTCTAGGTATGGGTATGTGTATCTTATGAGACATAAGTCTGAAGCTTTTGAAAAGTTCAAAGAATTCAGACATGAAGTAGAAAAAACAAACTGAAAAAATCCATTAAGGTTCTTCGATCAGATCGAGGAGGTGAATACCTTAGCCGAAAATTCCTAGACTATCTAAAGAAAAATGGCATAGTCTCTCAATGGACTCCACCAGGAACACCTCAACTCAACTAAAGTTTAGAACGGAGAAATCGGACTCTATTGGATATGGTTCGATCCATGATGAGCTTCACAGACCTCCCTGATTTTCTTTGGGGACACTCATTATTAACTTCAATCTATCTACTGAATAGGGTTCCCTCTAAAACCGTTCCTACCACACCGTATGAGATATGGCACGGTAAGAAACCAAGTCTGAGTCATCTCAGAATTTGGGGTTGTCCGGCTCATGTCAAAAGACAACAAGCGGATACAAGTTAGAGTTTAGGTCCTTTCAGAGCTCGATTCATAGGATATCCTAAAGAGTCATTAGGATACTATTTCTACATTCCAGAAGACCACAATGTGATTGTGAGTCGACATGCCATATTTTCTTGAAAAATAGTTTATTCAAGATAGCGGCATTGGAAAAGCAGATTCAAGCTTGATGAGAAAGTCTCACAAGTGGAACGAGCTAAGGACCAATTGGAACCAAATCAGGTTGAGCCAATAAGAACACTACCTCCTCCACCTCGTAGATCGGAAAGAGTTTTCCATCCCCCTGAAAGATACTTAGGTATTATTTCAGAGGAAAGTAGAGAAAATGTTCCTCGTAGGTAATGGTGCTCATGGTGATGATCCCAAAACCTACAACGAGGCGATATCAGATATCGACTCCGAGAAATGGCTAGAGGCAATGCAGTCAGAAATTGACTCGATGCACTCAAACCAAGTCTGGACCTTGGTAGATCCACCAGAAGGTATAGTACCTATTGGGTGTAAATGGATCTTCAAGAGAAAGATTGGTGCAGATGGGAATGTGGAGACATTCAAGGCTAGACTAGTGGCAAAAGGTTATAGTCAATGCGAAGGCATTGACTATCAGGATACCTTTTTCCTAGTGGCTATGCTAAAATCCATCCGCACATTGCTTGCCGTTGCAGCCTATTTCGATTATGAAATATGGCAAATGGACGTGAAAACGGCATTCCTAAATGGATATCTTGAGGAAGATATCTATATGGAACAGCCGCTAGGTTTCACATCCAGTGATACTGATCACAAGGTTTGCAAGCTGCAAAGGTCCATATATGGACTTAAGCAAGCATCTCGGAGCTGGAACACTCGTTTCAATGATGTGATCAAAAAATTTTGTTTTCATCAAAAATGAAGAGGAACCATGTGTGTTTTCAAAAAGGTCAGTGGGAGCGCTGTTGTCTTCCTCGTATTGTACGTGGATGACATCCTCCTTATTGGGAATGATATTCCCATGTTGACGACAGTCAAAATATGGTTGTCCAAGGAATTCTCCATGAAAGACCTAGGTGAAGCATCCTTTATTCTAGGAAATTAAGGTCTATAGGGATAGACCGAATAGGATGCTAGGACTTTCACAGAAGATGTACATAGAGAAAGTACTAAAGAGGTTTAGTATGGAAAACTCTAAGAGGGGATTAATACCCTTCAGACATGGTATTCATCTTTCCAAGAAGATGTGCCCCAGCACACCTGAGGAAATAGAACGCATGAGCAAGATCCCTTATGCTTCTGCAATAGGGAGCCTCATGTATGCCATGCTATGTACACGACCTGATATAGCCCATGCTGTGAGTGTCACAAGCAGATATCAGTCAAATCCAGGATGAAGAACACTGGACTTCTGTGAAATGTATCCTTAAGTACTTGAGAAGAACTAAGGATATGATGTTGGTCTTTGGTAACGGAGAACTCCAAGTCCAGGGATACACAGACTCGGATTTCATGTCTGATATAGATGATCGAAAGTCGACATCTGGAAGTCTGTTTGTGTGCAATGGTGGTGCTGTCGGCTGAAAGAGTTTCAAGCAAGTGGTGATATCACCTCATCCACGATTACCTCGAGAAGGGTTATGTCGAGGTCAAGAGAGTCAACTCCACAGATAATGTGGCAGACCCACTTACAAAGCCGTTGGGCCAGCAGAAGATCGAAGCCCACCTTGAGAAGATGGGACTTAGACTTGTAGCCAATTGGCTTTAGGACAAGTGGGAGATTGTTAGATATATGTGCCCTAGAAGCCAGAATTGGCTGACACTTGTAATACACTTCTAGGGGCAAAATTATAATTTTGACTAAAATCAATAAAATGGGTTATTTTCTATCACATATGTGTATTTAGTGTCTGTGATACATCCTTTGAGTTAATGGTAATGATAATTCATATTTTCAAGAGTTAAAAATTTAAGACATGAATAATCATTATTAACTCATAAAATGCTTTCCCGACCATAGGATCATCACGAGGATGGTGATTGATCCGGAAGGTTGGTGTACAATCGCTTCTCTTTAGTAGATGAGTCTTGAGTCTACGGTGTGGAGACACCGGAGCGAGAGTACAGGTACTCGTTAGAGAACGAGGGCACTGAGCGTGACCACCTCGAGTAGTCATTAGGGAGTCTACCTTCTCGTCAATGACTGACTCGATGCTGCAGTAGTGTGTCTGGTTCTTTGACCTGAGGTGCATCGGCAGTTCACCTTGAGGGTGTTATAGTTTGACTACACCATTACTCGGTCTCTTAGCCATATGGAATCCTGAGGTGTATGTTGGCTATAGCATGTTCATTGTAGGAACTGGATTGCATCAAGATGGAATCTATCTACCTCGGTGGTAGAGGAGCAGCCCTATGATGATCATGAGAATCAAGTCCAGAAGCCCATGGCCATGGCAGAGTGAAATAATTGAAAGAGTTTTTATTTAGATTTTCACATTAGACTCGAATCGAATGATTACATCATATGACAGAAACTAGGATTTGACGAGTTCACCTAAACCCTAATCTGATCGGAGCTCAAGATAGAAGAACTTAATCACACAGGTAGCTGCACCAAGAGGTTCGCATTCGGCTCTGATGGGTTGCCACCATATACTGCTAGGTGTCACTGGTGGATTTTGGGAGCAATTAGAATGATTTAGATGATCGATCATTCTAACTGTTCGAATTAGAAGAGTTCTGATCGATCATTATCTCTATACTACAGACTCAAAACTCATCTACTATAAAGAAGCGATTGTACACCAATCTTTCAGATCAATCACTATCCTCATGATGATTCTACGGTCGGGAGCATTTTATGAGTTAATAATGAAAATTCTTGTCTTAAATTTTTAACTCTTGAAAATAAGAATTATCATTACCATTAACTCAAAGAATGTATCACAGATATTAAATATATATTTATGATAGAAAATAATCTATTTTATTATTTATAGTCAAAATTATAATTTTGCTCCTAGAAGTGTATTACAAGTGTCAGTCAATTCTGACTTTTAGGGCATATATATCTAACAGCGACAACGACGAATGAGGAGAGGATCCCTTCGATAATCTGAAGATCTTTCGGAATCTAACCGATAAGTTTGCCATGCCGGAGGTGGTGGATCACATGGCCGACCTTGACCCATTGCAGCTCGTTTGGAGTTCTCTTAGAACTGTCCTTAAGATAACTGCTCTGTCGCTCGATCCTTCTGCTCTTCTCTTTTCTTCTTCTTCTTTTAACATCAATTATTTGTTACAGTTGGATTATCAGATGCACGTCTACATGAAGAGGGCACGTCATTAGAAGGCGGAAGCACAGAAGGTCCAGGAGGACCTTCGAGCCGAGATCTACTATTTTCAAGAGAGGGTCGCCGAGGTCGAGCACCTTGCAAAGGAGAAGGCGGCGGACATCGAAAGTCTCCAGAGTGCACTTTGGAAAGAGGAGTTCATCTCGGCCGAACTCAAGATCGCACTGGCTCTGGAGGAGGAGAGGAAGAAAGAAGCGAAGAATAAGGTCGCCGAACTAGAGGCTCGAATGGTGAAGTCGATCTCAGAGGTGATGACCTAGGTTGTGGAAGATTTCAAGACTTCTTTCGAGATGAGGAACCTGAACGTTGAATTTGGCCAGGAGGCGTTCATCAAGAGTTTCGAGCTCTACGAAGGCAGGATGGCTCAGAGGTTCTTCGAACTCGACCTCGAATTTCTGGAGGAGGAGGACGACATAGAAGCGGGACCATCCAATGCCGCAGTCGATCCTTCCTTTGTCGAGCTTATGTTCGATCCGTTCGAACCCACCGCAGAAGCATCCGAGCTTGTTCAGGCACTCGAGGCAACCTAGAGGGCTCTGGCTCTGCCTTCTATTGTCCCTTTCAAGGTTGAAATTCTCGAGTAGTTGTACATTTTACTTTTTTTTCTTTTTTTACTTTGTACTCAAAATTTTTGATTAAATGAAAGTGTATTTCTGAATTTCTTTTTATCTATACCTTTGAGCATTTTTCATACCTCGAATGCAGTCTTCCATCAACACTGACCCGCTATCTCAGGGGGTTCTCCTGAACCCTTAATAAAAGGCCTGAAGAAGAAAGTCCATCTGCTGAAGAGAAAGTTAAAGAAGATAGAGGACGACCTTCAAGCTTCGCGGAAGAATGCTTTGGAGGCAACCAAAGAGGTCACTCACCTCCGAAACTTGCATATGAAGGACTCCACCAGTTTTAGCATTCGAAAGGGGAGCTTCGAGAGGAAGCTAACCGAACTTCAAAAGAATGCAAGTGACAAATTCTGGGCATTGATGGCGAAGATCAGCTCCCTCGAGACTCAACTCAAGGTGGCGAAGGAGAAAATTCAACTTCTAGAGGAAAGCTTGTTGTGGTCCTCCGATAAGATGCGATTTGAGTGGGACTGATCGACGAGATTTTTCGTACTTCAAAAGCAGCTGCACGATGTCGAGCTCACATATGAGACTTACCGATTGGATTGGAGTGGCAGGATGTTCACGTTAGAATAAAAGCTTCGTGCCTCTAACAATGAAGTATCCCAATTTCAACGGCAACTTGATGATGTCTTCCAGGCTGGTACAAGCAGGGAGGCCGAGGAGGTTGCCTTCTTGAAGAGGACCGTTGGTGAGCTCTAAGAGTCAGTGGAAAAGATCGAGATACAATGGCTGAAGCTCGAGCTAATTTATGAGAGTCAAGCTACCAAGGATGTGGAGGTCGAGTCCGAGGTCCTATGGAGGAGGCTGCGAGAGTCAGAAGAGAATTATCGTCGAGCCGATAGGATGTTCCATGATAATATGATGAGATGGAGGAAGCTCGAGGAGGAGGTCAATCGTCTTAAGAAATTTTTGGTAATGGCCATCAGTCCGAAGTCTGAGGAGTCTGGTCCTTCTTCTTAGAATTTCAGCAATCCTTCTCCTTTCTTCCTCCTATATATTTATTTTTATTATATATATATAGTGTAATTGGTCATGTCGACCCGTGCTTTGCTTGTAAAAACCTTATGCTTATAATGAAATGGTACTTTTTTGTTATTTTCGTTTTGCATGGACTTGAGGTTTGTTTGTGGCTTTACCTTCTTTACTTTATATGTCTTTGTGTTGTCTTCTAATGCAATGCTTGCTGTGGATGTCGAGCCGAGGTCTCTTTTGCGAACCGAGATAGGATCCTTCTTTTTATGTTTGGCATAACCATGTAGTCATAGAAAAACACTTGTAAGGGTTGTCGAGCTTCTCTTTTCCTCTTGTCTTTGGTTAATGAAGTCCTGGTTTTTGCTCATGTTAGGATGAGATTTTTCTTCTATTCCTGACGTGGTTTGTGGGGGTGCGTTAGGACCGTTGGTAGGGCCTCTCCCTCCATCTCGTCTTCATTTAACGAGGCCTTCGACTTTGCTCACGTTAAGATGAGGTTCTTCTCCTGTTCTTAACTGACTGTAGGAGCACATTAGGACCGTTGGCAGGACCTCTCCCCTCATCTCATCTTAATTTAATGAGGCCTTCGACTTTGCTCATATTAGGATGAGTTTCTCCTTCTGTTTCTAACGGACTGTAGGGGCACATTAGGATCATTGGCAGGGTCTCTCTCCTTATCTCATCTTAATCTAACAAGGCCTTCGACTTTGCTTACATTAGGGCGAGGTTCTCCTCCTATCCCTAACAGACTGTAGAAATACATTAGGACCATTGGTAGGGCCTCTTTTCTCATCTCGTCTTAATCTAATGAGGCCTTCAACTTTGCTCATGTTAGGATGAGATTCTCCTCCTATCTCTAACGGACTGTAGGGGCACATTAGGATCATTGGCAGGACCTCTCTCTCATCTCGTCTTAATCTAACGAAGCCTTCGATTTTGCTCACGTTAGGACGAGGTTCTCCTTCTATCCCTAATGGGTCGTAGGAACATGTTAGGACCATTAGCAGGGCCTCTCCCCTCATCTCATCTTAATCTAACAAGGCCTTCGACTTTGCTCACATTAGGATGAGGTTCTCCTCTTGTTCCTAACGGGTCGCTTTAGATTGCTTGAGAGAGTTATTTGTCATTACGCAATTTTTGCGTCAGAAAATAATAAAAATAGAAAAGTTTTATTGAAGAAAAGTTATTAATAGTACATTCTTAGATTTTTAGAATTCCAAGATCGTGGGAGAGTTGTTTCTTTGAGTTTCTTTAAGCGATAAGTTCCAAATCGGACGATCTTCTCTACTTTATATGGATCTTTTCAATTCGAAGCGAGCTTTTCTTGATTTTGAGGTTATGAAATAACTACTCGCCGAAGTACTAAATCTCCCACTTTGAATATTTTGCCTTTGACTTTTGAGTTGTAGTAACGAGCTATCTTTTGCCTGTAGGCTGCCATCTTTATTTTTCCTCCAACAAGTCGAGGTTAGCCCTGAGGTTCGATGAATTTTGCTGCTCATTGAATGTCACAACTCGTGCTGACGGAAGCTTAAATTCTATTGGGATGACAGCTTCTGTTCTGAAAGCTAAGGCAAATGGGATTTCTTTAGTTGGCAATCTTTGGATAGTTCAGTATGTCTAGAGCATATGATAGAGCTCATCTATCCAGATCTCCATCGTTCTTTCAAGTCTTGCTTTGATACCTTGTAGCAGGGTTCTGTTTGTCACCTCTGCTTTACCATTTGTCTGCAAATAGGCCACTGATGTGAAGTGATGAAAGATGTTTAGATCTTCATAGAACTCAACGAATCTCATCCCATTAAACTACCGTCCATTATCGGTTATGAGAGTTTGAGATAAACCAAGCCGATAGATAATTAACTTTCAAACGAAGTTCTGTACCTTGATTTCTGAGTTTTCGAGTTTCTTTCGGATCATGAGGAAGAGCTCCATCCTTAAGGTAGGCAACTAGCGGATTGATTCAACTCGGCTTATGCTCGACTTGCATAATAGGCTGCGACTCCTCTATGCTTGGGCACTTTAGAATTTTAAGAAATACTTCTTTGGGCAGTTCGACTGGGGCTAAAGTAGTCAATTTAGAGAGAAGGTCAGCTCGTATATTTTCTACCCTCAAAATCTGTTGAATGCTAAAACTATCGAAGGTCGGAGTCAAGTTCTTTACTTTCTCAAGATATTTCATCATGCTTTTCTCCCAAGCTTCGTAATTGCTACTAACCTATCCGACCACTAGTTGAAAATCATTGTACGCTTGGAGACAGTCTACTTCTAATTTTTTTGTTATTTTTAATCCAGCGACCAAAGCTTCATATTCGACCTCATTATTAGTTGCGAAAAATTTGAAGTATAGCGCATATTCGGCGATGACTCTCTCGAGCCTAACTAAGACCAATCCCGTGTCTGCTCCAGCAACGTTGGATAAACCATCCATGTATAGGGCTTAAAAATCTTCAAAAAGGTCGGCTTTCTCTTTGGGGGGGGGATCGATAACAACCATGGAATGTTGGTTTCGTTCTGTTCAAGCTTGGCTTCATCTGGAATGATGCATTCTACTATAAAATTTGCTAATATCTGGACTTTGATCGGTGACTGAGGTTGGTAGTTGATGTCAAATTCTGTAAGCTCAATTATCCATTTTACGATTCTTCTAGAGGCATCCGTTCGATGAAAGACTGCTTTAATTGGTTGATCCATAAAGACAGTTATGGTATGCCCCTGAAAGTAAGATCGGAGTCTCCTGATAGCAATTAGAAGAGAGTAAGTCAAATTTTCTAATTTAGAGTATCTAGTCTCTGCATCCCTCAGGACCCAGCTTATGTAGTAGATCTGCTGCTGCACTTTCATTTCCTCTATGACCAGGACTGCTACTGAGGAGACTGCCAAGTACAAGAATAATTCTTCTTCGGACTCAAGCTTTGCCAGTAGTGGATGTGAGCCAAGATAGTTTTTAAGCTCCTTAAATGCCTGTTGGCATTCCACCATCCAGCAGAAGCTCTTTGACTACTTGAAAACTTGAAAGAAGAGCATGCATCGCTCGATTGATCTTGAGATGAAGTGATTTAGGAATACTATTTTTTAAGTCAAGTGCTGAACTTCTTTAATCATTTTTGGAGTAGTCATCTTCTGAATAGTCCAAATTTTCTCTAGATTCGCCTCAATCCCATGCCTCAATATCATAAATCCCAAAAACTTTCTCGAGGTCATATTTAAGGCACACTTGATCGGATTCAGCTTCATCTTGTACTTCTTAAGTGCACTGAAGGTCTCTTTGAGATCGACAATATGATTTATTAAAGCTCGACTCTTGACGAGTATGTCATCCACATACACCTTCATGTTTCGATCGATCTTCTTCTTGAAAATTTTGTTGATCAGGCACTGGTATATTGCCTCTGCATTCTTGAGTCCGAAAGGCATAATCCTATAACGGTAAAGACCACGATCAGTAATAAAAGCAATTTTTTTCTCATCCTCTAGTACCATTCGAATTTGGTTGTAGCCAAAAAAGACATCCATGAAGGTGAGAAGCTCATGGCCCAAGGTTGCATCCACCAGTTGATCAATCTTGGACAAGGGATAGATGTCTTTTGGATAGACTTTGTTCAATTTTTTAAAGTCTATACACATCCTCCACTTGCCATTTACCTTTTTGGCGAGCACCATATTTGAGATCCAGCTCGGGTAGTTAACTTTTCGGATGAATCCGACCTTGAGGAGCTTATCAACTTTTTCTGCAATTGCTTTCTGCCTCTCCGGAGCAAGGCTTCGCATCTTCTCTTTCACTGACCGACACTTGGGATCAGTAGTCAGCCGATGTTTTATGATCTCGGCATTAATTCCTGGCATATCCATTAGGATTCAGGCGAAGACGTCCGTGTTTCTCTAAAGGAAGGTAATGAGTTGCTCCCGGACCTCATCCCCTAAGTTGGAGCCGATCTTCACAGTATGCTCCACGTTCTTGTCATTTAATGGAACAAAAATAAGGTCTTCCATAGGCTCTCCCCGCTCTTTCATTAGGTCGTCACGAATATCCAGTCTATCAATAGGACAAAGGCCGAGCTAGGTGTCTTTCTGTAGGGCCATGGAGTAACAGTGCCTTGCCAAGGCCTAATCTTCTTTGATTTCTCTAATTCCACAGCTCGTCAGAAACTTCACCTTTAAGTAATAAGTTGATACCACAGCTTAGAGTGCATTCAAATCAGATCGGCCAAGAATAGCATTATAGGCAGATGGAGTTTTTATGACTAGAAAGTTGACCTATGCTCTGGTCAGCTTTGGATATTGTCCTACAACTACAGTCAGAGTTATTATGCCCTCAACTGGCACGATATCGCTAGTGAAGCCTACCAGCGGAGAGTTCATAGGTCCCAAGCGATTATTAGGTAAAGATATTTTTGAGAAAGCATCGTAAAATAAAACATCAACAGAGCTTTCATTATCTACTAGAACGCAGTGCATATCATAGTCAGCAATGTTTAAAGAGATGACAATCGCATCATTGTATGAAAACTAAACTTCTTGGGCATCCTCGTTGGTGAAAGCAATTGACTCTTCAATTCTCTGCCTCTTCTCGAGCTCTGCTGATCCGCTAGCCTCTCCTTCTCGAAGTCTCCTAGAGATGGTGTTGATGACATCGAGAGGCGGCCGATCTTCTTGTTGCTCCTCCTCCCTAGGTAGTTCAGGTTGTGACAGTGTCCTTGGCCGATCCTTCCTTCCTTCAGACCGACGTCGTAGAAATCAGTCAAGCCTACCTTGCCTGATGAGCTCCTCGATTTTATCTTGGAGCTAGATACATTCTTCAATATCATGACCGTGATGACGATGGTAGAGGCAAAACTTATTTGGATTGCGTCTACCAGGATGGGAGTGCATCCTTTCTGACCTTGGCAGCTGCTCCTTGATCTCCATCAGTACTTAGATTTTTGGAGTGTTGAGAGGGGTATAGTTATGGAACCTTCGAAGGGGGGAGCCCCGTTGCTCCCTTCTATCAGGGCTTCCCTGCTTCCAAGCCCGGGGAGGGGTTCGGGCTCACTTGCACTCAGGGAGAGTTTGGGAGTGCGGTCGAGCTTCACTCGACTTTCCTTTCTCAGCGGGCCTGCCTGACTTGTCCATTCGCCGCTCTCCAACAACTTCATTGTCCTTGACCTTGAAGGTTTCTTTCGCTCGGGCATATCCTTTAGCCCGAGCCAGCATATCAGTAAAATTTCTGAGGTACTTCTTCTCCAAGGAGAACAGTAGATTATTCTTCTGAAGGCCATCTTTTAATACGGCCATAGCAACGGACTGGTCCAGATTATGGACCTCCAGTGCAGCAGTATTGAAGCGATTGGCATAAGCTCGGATGAATTCTCCCTCTTGCTGCTTGATGTTAATGAGGAATTTCGAATCTTGCCTAGGACGTAGGCTACTGACAAAATGAGCCGCAAACTGATAGCTCATCTGATCGAAAGAGAAGATGGTACTCGGTTTGAGGGTCGAGTACTAATTCCTGTCTGCTCTCTTCAAGATGATGGGAAGGCTCGGTAGAGAATGGCGTCTGGTGCACCATGAAGCAGCATCATCATCTGGAATGCCTCCAGGTGGTCTACCGAATTGGTAGTCCCATCGTAGCTCTCGAATTGAGGAAACTTGAAGTTCGACGGGATAGGTTCCTACATGATGTGGTGAGAGAAAGGAGGGTTGGTACAGATATCATTACCATAGGAGGAGGAGCACAGTGGAGTTTCTTGATCCGTCGGTTCATCTTCTATAGTTTCTAATCCAGAAGATCTTCTCGATCGCAGATCTTCAAGATCTTCTGGCTGAACAGGGGCAAAGTCCCCCCAGGGGTAGAGTCGTGATCAGAGCAGGGGCTCTCAGCCCTCTGCTTCTCCTTTTCAGAGGTCATTGGATGGCTAGTCCAAGTTGGCCGTCTCTAGACTGGATCTTGGGGTTTCGAAGAAGTCTGCTCCAGTCGAATCAACGCTGGAGGCTGCTGCTACCACATGGTCTGCATCGCTTCCATGAGGCCGCGAACCTATCAGACCAGCGAGTTGAACTGCTCCGCATCCACCATTGCTGCAGGTGGAGCTTGAGTTGCCAGGGATGAAATAGGGGCGGGCAGATCTGAATGGGATTTGGCCACGGAGGTCGTTGACCGTCGAATTGAAGCCTTTTTGAAGGGCATCCTTCTCGGAAAGAAGAACTTTGGAGGAGAAGAAGAGAGATCTCCGCTGAGCACTTCTTTAAGAATAAGAAAATCTCAAAAGGCAGAGGCGTAGTGCCCTTCCTCTAGCGCTAATCTTGTTGGTGTGAAATCTGATTATCACCGAAGAAGTACTGGAGTCGGAGAAGATGAGGTCACCGTCAGTGACCTGCAAAACAAGTCTAGTCCAGAGCTAGGGGTGGCAGCTCCGACAAGACCCTCTGACGATCAAGTCAGCTCTTTCGACCAACAGAAATGAAGTGCTCAGTTAAGAAAGTTGCAGAGTCTTGGGAAGAAGAAGAGAGTTTAGAGAAAACGTATTTGGAGGATCCCTTTCATAGACGGAGTCTGTAACAAACTGATAGTGACAGCCATATATAACCGTCTGGTAGTGGACTGCTCAGGCCACATGAAGTTTGTTATGGAGGATAGTGTCTGTTGTCGCGACTTGTCAGTCGAGAGTGATGTCCGTTGTCGTAACTTGCCAGTCTATTGAGATTTAATAGTTGAAGTTTGGATGGGGTAGATGTCAGTTGGTGAAGAACTTTGAGTTATATCAATTTTAGAGGAGTTCAGACTCCTCTAAGGCAGTCTATGTGTGAGTTGATTCGTGCTGTGTATGGAGCCGAATTCGAGGGAAGATCTTTCTGGGCGACCATCGGAAGTTCAGTCGGAAGGGTTTCGGGAGTCCTGCGACTGGAGGAGTCTTTAAAAGAAGTCTGCTGGAGATATTCGAACATGGATCCCTAGGGGATTCAGAAGTAGGTCTGCTAGAGGAATCTGCACGTAGATCCGTGGGAGAAGAGACCTAAAGAAAAATTTATTCCATGGAGGGATCCAGCTGAAGGTAAAGTCCGAAAAGAGTTTGGCTGCTGGAGAGGTCCGGAAGCAGCTCGGCTGCTAGAGAGATTCTAAGAAAAAAAATTTGCGATCGAAGCTCTTCTGTGATTACCAGTTATATCAAGCTAAGCATCAGACTGAATTTCGACGGAAGCGAAATTTATCCTCAATATTTTTTAAAAATATAATTAAATAATAATATGATTAATAATGAATCATAATATAATTTATATCATAAATATTATATATAATATTAATATAATTATAATAATATATTATATTAATATTTTTTTTTTTTTTTTTTTTGCCAATCTCGGGACTCGTGATGCGCATGCAGCGCTTCCGGCGCGTCGCGGGAAAGCCATCACCCGAATGGCACCGTCTCACGTTTCCAAATATCTGAATGCTTACAACTCTTCTAAACAATCTTCTCTATCCGTTCGCTTTTTGAGCCCTCATTTTTTCGATTGGAAGAAAAAAAAAATCTACGATAACATGGAAGAGCGTTGCACCTCTGCGATCGCGAAATAATCTATAAACACATCCGTACTAACCCTTAAAATTAAGTGGATTTGAAATGAATACTCCAGCCCACCAGATTCTAACTAACAAGAATGCGAGCTATGATCACATCCTAGGAACGACCCCGTGCTTCCCGTTAACGTCGACTTTATCCGCTTCTTTTCACCAAGATTCTCGGTCTCTCGTTCTTTCTCGATATTTCATACGTACCTCTCTCTCAAAGTCCCAATCACATCACATCGTTATCTTCTCTTCCCCTTCGTCAAGATTTTTTTTGTTTTGGTATAATTTGAAATTTGAAATTTGATCACGGCATCACATGGCCGGCAGCAAGGAACGAGACAACAGCAACCACGCGGCGTCGTGGTGGAGCTTGCTCTTGTGGATCGCGGATGCCCTGGTGCTCCCCTGCAAGCCCATCATCTTCCCCCTTTTCAGCCCCAGCCCGCCCACCGTCACCGGAACCATCCTCTGCCCCCCCGATGGCGACGCCAACGGGAGGATCCGCCTCTTCCTCCAGGACGGCATCCCCGCGGACCCCACGCTCCTCCTCCTCGACCTACCCCTCGCCCCCTGCCAGCTTGCCGGCGCCTCCCGTATCACGCTCGAGTGCGAGTCCGGGGACTCCGGTCCGCTTCTGGCGGAGCCCGCGTGGGCGGTCTACTGCGACGGGCGGCGGGCTGGCTTCGGGACCCGGCGGGCGAAGCCCACGGAGGCAGAGGTCCAGGCGCTGGAGGCGATGCGCGCGGTGTCCGCCGGCGCTGGGAGGGGCGCCGGCGGTTTCACGTACATGAGGGGGAGGTTCGAGAGGGTGGTGGGTTCGGCGGACTCAGAGTCGTACCA
Source organism: Cocos nucifera (assembly GCA_006176705.1). Taxonomy (NCBI): domain Eukaryota; kingdom Viridiplantae; phylum Streptophyta; class Magnoliopsida; order Arecales; family Arecaceae; genus Cocos; species Cocos nucifera. The sequence goes on along the minus strand of QRFJ01000065.1, from coordinate 4,360,572 downwards.
CCTCGTGGGCCCTTCCGGGTTCTTCGTAGCCCACGAGCTCAGCTTCTTCTTCCTTCGCGTCCGACTCTGATGGCATGCGGCACGAAGGTGCTCTTGCGGATTACCGCAGCTGATCGATTAATCTCCAGCGTCGAGACCTTGTGAGACTATAGCGTGGGTCGGCAATTTCTTTCTTTCTTTTGATTTTAATGCATTCTTATTTTGTTTTTAAACTTTATAGATATAAATAAAGTGGGAAACCCATTCTTTTAAAGGTTCCATTTTTCAAGTTTTTCTTCTTCTTCTTCTTCTTCTTCTCATGATTACTAAGGTTTAGCTTGTATAACGATGATATTCTTTTCCGATTTGTAGCTCAAGTTCCATCTGCCATGCACTCATACTGCATAAATATTAAACAAAGTACTTATGAACCTGATCGATCGTCATAAATTTATGAGCCTAATCTTGAATGATCCAATTATTATTCTCCTGGAGGCTTCTACTTCTAAATGATTTTTTCCCCCCTCTTTTTCTTTCATATATCTAGATTTGTGGGTCAGCCATGGTTGTTCTCTTTCTTAATATAAAGAGGAAATATACGTATGATTATTGCAAGGAAGAATCCAAACGACGCTTTTCGGACGACAAAAATAACTTTCCAACGGGGCAACCAAAATTGTATCCTCAAGCCAAAATATCTGCTGCGTACGCTTTCAAACAAACCATCATGCCTTCTAAATCCGATAGCTATGGAGGAGCAAGTTAAATTTATTCATAGGTCCCATGTACGAGCACCACAGGAAGCAATATCTAATCAATAACTAGCCATAGTTTCTTCAGGCATAGTGTGTGCATATATATATATTCATGTTTTTTTCCTAATTTAAGATAACAGAAGGGTTTTCCAGCTAGGCCCCGCCCAATCTATTGAGATTATAAATTTTAAAGAGGTGCAGGTAGGACTTGATCCCAGGCACAAGTGTATAAATATCAAAGCAGACTTCGAGTCACAGGCTAAACTAATGTAGGCTGGAGCCCTGCTTTTTGGTGAGGAGAATGGCTAACTTGATGTCCACCTTATGCAGATATCACTGAATTATGTACACGAACACAGTGTCAGCAGCTTTTATATCCTCATAAATCATCTCTTTTATACACACTAACTCATCTCCACCAAATGCACAGAGGCAGACCATGCTTCTCCAATAGAAACATTAGATGGTGTCGAATTTGTCTAAAGATTTGTCAATTCTCTTGAAAGCAAATACCTGAAAGAGCAGTTGTGAGGTACCCATTCAATGATCCTGCTGGATCTTTTCTGTTGCCATCGCTGCACAACCATTCTTAGAGTCTCAGGAAGATAGCATTGAATCATGTCCAGTAAAACTTGCTCACTTAAATTGGAGTCCTTTGCAAAAGTGTCGATAACCTTTGGTAAAAGAATCGTCTGTTCCTTTCGAGTGCCAACATTCACCTGGACGTACTCCTCTTTTGCAACTCCCAGCTGTTGGAACAATCTCTTTGGAGCGTATATGCGGACCTATCATAAGGAAGAAGAAGAAAAAAAACATTTTTTTTTTTAAAAAAAAGGATGCAGAGCCATATCACAGAGACTTGTTGGAGCGCATTTCTGGTTAATGTTTCTAAGTTCGTATCCCTTCTTTTTTTTTTTTTTGAATTTTTAGTTTTTAGCCTGTAGGCTAATCCATGCAAGTTTCCAAGAAAAGCCGATCAATATGAGGATATAATTGTTCTTAATTAGCAGAGACTTTTTTTTTTTTTTCCTTTCCAGCTATAAGCAATTTAAAGTTTACCGGAGGATCTGAATGGCTTCCTGAACAAAGTGCAAAATGTAACAGAGGTTCAGGACGGTCAATAGCATAGGCTTGCCACTCATCACCATCTTTGAACTTCATTTTGTGGGATGGTAATATCCGAAGCCACTACAAGCATAAGAAGACTTGTTAAGAATCAATGCAGATAAAAGTAAACGAGTAGTATTAATCAGCAATAAGTAGCACATCTGAAGAGGTTCTGTGAAAAGAGTTTTTTCTCCATGATGATTGACCTTAGACAATAGCGACGACCGGAAAACATAGATAACAAATAAAAGAGCAGCTCTTTAATGCATGCTTTCGTACCAAGCTGGATCCAGAAGATGGCTGACCCAATTGTTAGCTTCCACGGTGATTATAAATCATGTATGTCATTTATAGTATTTTAAGAACTTAAATTTTGGGGAGCTGCGGAGGAAATTCTTGTAGTGAGTGAAACAACATATCCAGGATGGTTGATGGTTCTTCAAAATACTTTTTGTCAAAGAACTTATCAACCGTATTTTGTAGCTTGACGAGTGAGCTAGTTGAATAGTATGTGAAAGCCACATTATGAAGATGAGGCACTACTAGGGAAATCGTGAGACATTTTTCTATAAAAAACAAGGAATGCTTACGAAAAGTAGCTGCAAAAACACTGTTAAAAAGAAAAAAAAGAGAGAGGAGGCAATTGCAAGATCAAAGAAATCATAGTTAGGAGTGTAGTGGTATTTGTGTACTTTTGGAAGGAAGAATATTTGGAGAGAAGATTACGAAGTTTTGCTGCATCAATTTTAATGATACAGAATAACAATCACAAGCCTAAGAACACAACCTTTGTCGATTAAAGTCTTCAACCATGATGTACAACAAAATAAAATCAATAGACCCAGTTGATCTTTTAAGGAAAATACAAAGCATGGAAAGAACACCTGTCCGGGAGGATGTGTACGGCATCCCAGAATTGAACCTTGCATCATGTCTGCATTTATGGTGCGACCACCTATATTATATTTAGCCTGCAGCAAACAAGATTATAAACAGAATAGCTGCCCTCAACATCTGCATCTAGTACGCTGCTTTTTAATGAACCTCTATCTGAGATGGATCATATTCACCTTCATGAGTAATGATGCCCTTTTCATGTTATTTTTAGGGATCCCATGCTCAAGATGTGCCTACATAAGCAATATTGTTAAGGAGATGACACTTAGAGATCACCACAAGAAGAAAAGTAGCACATGGCAAAGATGACCAAGCTTCAAAAAAATAGACAGCAATTACATGCATCATCATAGCATTGTGCACATTGATCCAGAAGGCAAGCTTCTCCTCGCTCTTCATTTTTCTGGGATCAACTGTTTCCAATCGATGGACAAGCAATCTGTTACCAGAAGTGATTAAATTTCAATCTCATCAAATTACTTTAAAAGAATTGAAGAAATGACTAATTTGCTCACCTGATCTCTCTACTCTGTCAGATGTTCAGAGACATATGCACGTTAATCAGATATCTAGTCTCATAGATAATGGTGCAGTAAACAGAGATCACACTCAGAAAAAAGAAGAAGAAGAAGAAGAAGAAGAAGAAAAGGTTACAGTAAACAGAGATTTGAGTGCTAGATTGCAAAAAAAAAGGGCTTCTAGTAATTAATTCTATATTTCTTTTGAGAGATCAGACTTAATTAACAAACAATTAATCGTCCAATAAGTCTGTTTCATTAAGAAAAACTACTTGTGGGACGCAAGCCATGGAGTCGAAATATCAAATTCTATCGATCGTAGATGATGATGAAGCTATAAATATTACCAGTGTGTTGGAAATAATAGTATGCATGCTCAAGACAAGAAAGAAATTGAGATCAGGTATAATGCGACTTGACAAGTGCCTCAATATGCATCAGATTTTAGTTGAAGTTCTGGAATAAGAGAACTTACTTGTAGTCATGCAGCATGCCGTTAACATCATTCAATCTTTGACTCTCGTTGCGAATAGAAGTTACTTCAAGCATTGCACTGTAAGGTCCGCTGAACTCCTTTAATCCCTCAACCACGAAGCGATTGTCTAGCCAGCTTGCATCTCGAGTGGATTCTCTTTTACAACCAGGACTTGATATATATCCTATAAAATTGGGAGAAAATGTACTAGTCTTTGACGAGAAGGACGAAGTAGGAGAAGACGAGAGGCCTTGATGCACCAGAGGAGAGTCGGCCAATCTGCAATATATGGTGCCCATGCACCTGACCATGTCTTCGGAGAGTCTGTTGGGTGTGTCGGGAATGTGATCAGCAATTCTAGTTCCAAGATGATCTGCGAGGCTTATCACCCCTCCTGAGTTAGCATTCTGTCCATGCTGCATCTACGCCATAAAAAATCCATTATTAAAAGCATGCATTGTCCTTGGTTGGTAAATCAGGTAATCAACGGACTCAGAAACCTAGAAAGTATATATGAATGAAGTTGGTGTTCCAACTACCTCGAGAAAAGATAAAGGTAAGGTACCTCAAGAGCTCTAGTTAGGTTCTTAGCAGAAGGTGACACTCTAGCTGAACAAACTGCACGTTGCAAGAGAGAGGAATGGCTCCGGCGGATGCCACGACCGTGCTTCTCTAGGCTATGGACGGCACGAGCTTCATCCATGGATTTGGTGGCTGACTTGCAGGGAGGCATCATGCGACCAGACTGAAATGCTGGATCTTCTTTTCTGGATGGGATACTCAATGTGGTAGCATCCGACGATAGCCTTGGTTGAGAGCCCAGTGGCTGTCTCTTTCGGTCTTGAACAGCAGTCGGCCGTGATAGACTGGACATCTGCTCTTCAAAAGCTTTTCGATACTGGGATAAAAGATATTGCTCCAAATACGTGACCTCTAATTCTAACATGGCAATCTCCCTTATCAGTTCCTTGGTGGGCTGACACCATGCATATGGAAGTTATATTAATGAGCTTTCTAAAACAAGACAGAGTAATATTAGAGAAATAAAAGGTAGTGGGAGAAAAGATGAAGTCCAATTCGAGTATCACAATCCAAATCAAGCAGGTATTAGTTCCATCTAAATTTTTCTATATGTCAGATGGATATTCCTGCATAATCAATAGCTAAACCTATTTGGACACCAATCTTAATATTAAGTAGGATAAAAGCTGAGGATGAGCTAACGTTTTTGTCTCTATCACGATTTCCAACTCAGGCAATGTCATCAACTAACTGAATTAGTGAAACTAGGAGATTGTTGTCATTAGTATTAAGGCCTGATATACCTTGTTGACCTTTTCCCTAACAACTTCAGTCATTGAGATCTAGTTGCTAATGAGCATGGTATCAGAATCAAAGGTCATGAGTTTAACCCTACTCGGATTGATTTTTTCTTTTTATTTTCTCGAGCCTTTTCTCCCCTTGCCTAGTTTCTGGTTGAGTTGTTCTTAACTTGTTCTTATATTGAGTCATTCTTGACGTGTTCCGGGTCATATGTGGAGGAGGGTTGACTCAATGTTAAGACCTGACATACATCATCGATCTCTTCCCTGACAGCTTAAGGTTTTGGCAAATATTACTGTTTATCTTCTTGAGTCTATCTTCCTTTGACTTGTTCTCATTTAAGCTGCCCTTCGCTCATTCCTATCTGTTCTTGTCTTGAGCTATATATTCTTGACGCCATGCCGTCACGTATGCGCTCCGGACCACATGTAACTGCTTAAGCTTTTGGCATATAATGATTACTTATAAATAATTAGAGCATGAAATGACTTTAAAATATATATATATATATATGGCTGTTTCTGAAGAAGATTTTTTGTTAAGACATCTATGCAACAATCAAAACTATTATTGAAGTAGGTGCCATTGAAAGGTGCTCAAAAGGAATGTAACGGTGCATTCAAGAAGTAAAAATCAGCCATCAACGCGCACACACAAAAAAAAAAAAAAAAAAAAACGGTCAGAGAAGAGTTACCCTGGGCATCAAACTGTCACTTGACAAATCAACAACAGGACACTTGCACCCCAATGCCTTCTCCATAGCACGGCGCATAACAAGTTGATCCTGGAGCCATTTCTCAAGTTGCTGAATCTGAATTATAACGAAGAATAATCAGAAAGCATTTCTTCGGAAAAAGAAAAAGAAAAAGCAGAAAGCATTTCAGAATATGACAGCGTGCAGGAGAAGCTGTAATTGTTGATGGTACTCATCGATGTAAAGGTTATGGAAGACAGAGATAAACTAGGTGCAGGTCCCTCAAGATATCTCTGCATTCCATTGGAACCCTATTTGAGGATGCTAGCTCTAGTTTGGACTTGAATTAGTTCTGCCATATCGAATGTTATCTGCCGCCACGAAGATTTCAAGAGCAATCAGAAGACACATGCACTAAGAACTGCCATATAAATTATCCAGGCACCGGATGGAGCAATATTCTTTGTTGCCAAATTTGAATCTCAAATTAGAACCAAATACTGCTTGATAACTCGAAAATTTCTTTAAAATGGATGTTGTAGTTGCATCTAAATAATAGTCATCATTTCAGCATTTTTTTTTTTTTTCAGGCAAAAGTATTGCACAATCATTATTTCAGCATTTCTAACATGTTGAATAGCCGGATGATCACGACTTCATTCTGGTCTATTACTGATTATCGATGCATGACTGCCCAGAAATTTAGTCTCTCAAAAATATTGAAATCTTACAAATACATGCATAATCTAACTAGCTTCCAGTGGCGCTATGTGCTCTGTTTTATACCTCTTGCTTCAAAGAACTTCGAACCTCATTGTCAGGAGATTGTCTGCTCTCTATCTCAGTTTGCCCCTTAGCATCTATATCCTGTAGACCAAAGCAAATCTGGAATTAATTATTATTATTATTTTCAGGTTGTGTTCACCATTCTAAGAAGATACTTGCTGGTACAGAAACCTCCAAAAAATTGGGTCGAAGTGCCCGTTTTTTACAAACTAGAATGACTGAATAACTAGCCGTAAACAATCGCATTGCCCCTTGTTATGTAAAGAGGGATTGGTAGCATTCAAATTTTCTAGCCACACACATGGCCCGGTATCAATTCAAAATCAAAAGGCACGGAGCCACAGACAACATAATTTGCATTTTTTTTTTTTTAATGTAAAATTGCAACTTAAAGGTCACGGTTGTTGAAATCAACATGCTTGGCAGCTACCTTGGCTATATAAATAGGAAACTGAAATATTTCGAAATTAAAATTTATTTCCAGTCGTTAACAAGTATTCGCACATCCACGAATCAACAAACTCCAGCTTCCTAAATTAGGATCTCAAAAAAAAAAAGATACTCTTGATATACATGAAGTAAGAAACTCTGGCTCTACATGAGGATCTAAAGAAAGAAAAATTCTCACCAGCATAAGATGGTGAAAAGAATTGAGCGATGAATCCGACTTATCCTTCTTGACTCTCTTATCGGAATCACTGTTATTTCATATCAACACAAGATAAAATAAAAAACACATGCCTAACAACTTTGAATTAAGCAATGGATAAACCTAAGTAACATCCCAAGAAAATCCAGCAATTTTAAGGGAAAGAACGTGACCACCTCCCTTTCACATACACCCAGAGACTCATCCGGATTCTCAAAAACAACAGGGGTAAAGAAGCAGGAAACAACTAAATTGTGATAGGAATCAGTTACCTCTTGGAACGCTTATGTCTTGCAGAGGCTTCTTTCTTTGAATCCATTGTTTCGACAAAAGAAATTTTGCATTTCATGTCCGGCATCATGGAGTCATTAAATCACCTCAAAAGTCATTTTTCTGCTGACTGTTTGAAACATCTGACAACTTCCCCAAGCTTTCAAACAATGAAGTAAAATGAGAAACACATCATTCAAATCAGAATCTCCATCACAGAAGACATCTTAAAGAGAACAACGGGTGGTGGAGAGATGAAACGCTCGAATGACTTCTTCATTGTGATTTTTAAGATAACTTCAGTTTTTGTCAAGATCCATCGTTCTTTGTGAGCAAGGCATCATCGAATAATGGAAAGGTTTCAGCTCCGACCTTTTTGGTATTTATAGGCAACCACATATGGAGCCAGTACTGTACAGAAATGACCATGCGAGCAGCCAGTCAAAAACTTAATACTTTCCAGGATTTAAGAAAAATGGTTGGAGACTTGTGACTGAAAGTCACGTAACAGCATTAAGTGATGGTACAAAGTCTTCATGTTATCCTCTTAACCGTCTATCTGTTACTCTCGGTCACACCTACATACCCTCTTATTAGTGAAATCCTGGTAAGGAGCCGCGGCCCCTTTCCATTCCATCAAACACGCGCGCGCGCAAGAGGAAAAAAAAAAAAAAGGGAAAAAGTAAAACAGAAACTGGAAAAGAAAAAGCGGTTGTCCTCCGAGTCGGTTGTTCTGGCTGAACCCGTTTCGGACATCCTCGTTTTCTTTGTCTTAACTGATTTTATTTTCTCTCCTTACCGCTTTCTCTTGTAAATTTCACTTTTTGCACATTCTCTTTCCCAGGATAATAACAGTTGGCTACCGATCTTAGACCATCAGCCTCCACTTTTCATCAAAAAAAAAAAAAAGAGGAGCATTAGGTAAGGCAATCAATATATCCGGACGGGGTGGTACTCGCAAGAGGATGCGGTCCCAGAGCACTTTCTGTAGATATATGTCCACGCACACACCATAACATGATAGTTTCGAAAAACTAGATCAGCTCCACTTTCTTACGGGGACATATTATGTACGAAGTCCGCTGGCACTTTTTGGTGCCGGGGAGAAACTTGCAAAAATTTCTAAAATAGCACCGTACGTCCTATTTAATCACAAGAGGATCGTGTGGTTACCTTACCTTCATTTCTTCCTCAGATAAATGGGAGTCCGTGTGCTAGAGGGTTAGAGTGCCACGTGAGCTCCCTTTCCGCAGTCATTAATTTGGTTTGTTTTTTTATCGGACTCACGCACTACAATCCAACTTCTCCTAGGAATCGATGCTGGTTTGGTTAGGTGTTTTAGAAGTCATGTTACCACATGTACAACTGTAATCTGAATTGACTGTATCTTGTTTGCTGGAATTAAGTGCTATATGATATTACTCTAAATTGTGGCTGCCCTTCCAATCGCGGCACCTTGAACCACCTTCTTTGTTGTTTAGTTTGGAAGGATGGACGCTGGGGACGTTAGATGATTTAAAATACCAAGGATAAAGGTTTTGCTTAAAAGAGAATCTTTCTAGCTTCTTAAAGTTAAAAAGGATAGAATAATTAGCCCTTGAAAGGGATGAAACTGAGGATTTGGCTGCTTCAAGGAAGGTGTTCCTGTTGGGATTTCCCCTCTGTTTGGGCTATTAATCTCATAAGGAACTAAAGATACCCAGATTGTCCCCTATATGAATGGAGTATTGCTTGACACAGAATCTATAGCTTAACCTAATTTCAAATGGGTTGGCCTTTTGCAGAAACACTAGAAGGAGACCGGGTACCACAGTTCCTTTTTCTTCTGAGTAAGGACATGCTCAAAAAAAGTGCTACCCTTCCGAAAGCTCTACGCAGAGCAGACAGAAGAAATTCCAGAGTCTTCGTGTGACCACTTGGATTGGTTGCTTGCATGCGAAGAGCCCTAAGTTCGCATATGGGACTTCTTTATTGCCTATTTCTATGGATCGACAGGATCCACCCGCAACCTCTTTATGCCTATTTCCATGGATTGCGACTGCCACTAATGTTATATTAGTGTCTTTATTTCGATAACTTTCATTAGGTAATAATTTGTTTTTTGGCGCCATAATTTTGGATCAAATATATATATACCAAAAAGAAAAAAAGGGGCTCTATAAGCTCACAGATTTCTGACCGGTAGACAAGTCTCAAATTATGTAGATGCCATGCCCTAACCTGTCAGTTGTTAATTTATTGGTTGTTCTCTAGATGGCTGTCGCGGTTGTGGAAACTGTAACCTTCTATAATATGTCATCACGGAGCCCAACAACTATTGGGATAATAAGTCACGGTCGAGGAATGAAACATATAATAAAAGTGAAAAATACATGAGTTATCAATTCCTTCCTCAAATAAGTAAAGAAGATTGAGATCCAAAAAGATGCTCATGGTCGATGCATCCATTGATTGATATGGATATTGCCTTCGGTACACCTGGACTTTGATATCATAATATTTTTCTATTGAGGAGGTCAAAGGGCTGCAGGGTTTTTTTTTTTTTACAAAATAAGTAGATGCTCGCAATATCTTGATTATTAGATTTATTACCAGAATGATAGGCACCTTGCTGTTTTTGAAACAAGTAGTGCTCAATTTAGTACTTTCTCTTCTTTTTGAAGGAAACCATGATTCTGTGCCAAAAAAAAAAAAAAAGGGAAAGCGTAATTCTAGTACATACTGATATTAATTTTCATGCGTCCACATATTAATTCATGGGAGGCCCAACGCCTACCTACAATTACCAGTAAAAATTAAGGACAAGTCTATGATTCATGGTAAGCATATATAAGAAATCTCTTGCCGCTCTTCTTGTGTACAAATCCCGATAAAGGATGAGCTTACTGGAAATGCTGGGGCAACAGACGGTATTTTCTGTAGGCACGCAAAGATGCAGCAATTATTCCATCTCCATTTAACTGACGATGATCAAAATTTGAGACTCATGCTCCATGGTCAATATAAAAGACTATTAGATGCAAAGATATATATATATATTTCCCAGCAAAGAAAGCTTTCTCCTCTTCTAACGGAGGAGTTTTCTTTTGTTACATTCTGATACATCTTGTAATCAGACCATGCTGTAATTCTTTTTGATCTCCTCTCTCCCTTTGTAATTGATTTTATAGCAATAAAAGCTGGGCGTGACTGTGCTGTTTCGATGCACAGTCTCTCTTTTACTCAAAAGAAAAGAAAAGATGCCTTGGAATCAAACCATAGCAGCAGAAAAAAAACAGAAAGCAGCCTAAACGTACCTCAGGTTCTCCAGGAGTAATTTTCTAGCGTCGCCGATACCAAAACATGGATAAAGAGAAAAGTCGTCATTGAAAAGGGAAAAGAACACCTCAGCGGGAATCAGGGTCGCGTTTCTCGGTGTCTAAAGCTCGGGGGACGTGTGTTTGATTCCAGGCCGGGAGAGAAGGCATCTCCGCTACACCACGGTTAAAAATAAAAACAAGAACACTCGAAACAACGTGTAAATAGAAACAACAGGCGAACTTTCCAAAAGGATTTTGACAAAAAGCTCAGATGCTCCATAATCTCAGTTCCAGCCTCTAACATAGCTGATCTCCAAAAGAAAGGCCAGAAGGCCACCTGCAACCACACAGCAAGCCTGCCACCTTTGTGGATTCCATCAAAACCACAAATTAATTAGATTGGTTGAATAGTACCTAAAGCTCTTTGCTAGCTCTGGATCATGTTTGTGAAATCAAATTAAGAGATGGGTCGTTAGGCCAATATTTTCAAAAAAAAGACTATCCCCGCCGATATCTTTCATGTAAGTGGCCTTAGATCAATTCAAAAAAAAAAAATCAAAAGCTTATCTTTAAAGCATTCCTTTTTAGATATGCAGCATGAGAACAAGGAGATCGGATCGGGTATGCCCAGAGCATACGCAGGCCTGATGATCCGAACCAAATTGCTTAGTACGTAGCAAGAGATCATATGCAAATTAATTCCATTACTACCTGATAATTGATGGGTACCAACTATATTCCGATGCATTCGGATTCCGGCGCAAAACTTAACTAGTACTCTCTGATGATTACATCCGAAGCTAAGCGCCCTACTCAAAAAAAAAAAAAATACAATAATAATATATGAGCGAATAGCTCGGTAAGAATCCTCCAAGCACACATGCGGCCAGCATGAATAAAATAATATCCTTTAGTAAATATATAATTGCTAAGATTATTTCAAAATAGCATAATTACAAAATTCATACATCAACAATTCTATAATTAAATATTTATTCAACAAATTCAGTATATATCTTATATATGAATCAAATAACAATGCTAACATATATCACCAATATACCAACTCCAATGTGTACATCATATAGCCAAAATAGCATTTTTTAAATGCATATCACATATTACCGAATCAGTAGTTCTATTCAATAGTAATTTCGGTTAAATAATTTTTCATTATCTAATTAGGATAGGCCGGATCTGACAACGTTAATTTAATTTTCTGCATTTGGCCTAACCATAATCACGGACTAGCCCATGACAAATCATATACGTTTTAATTTCATCACCGACCGCCTAATTCTAAATGCAAGGTTTCCTTGGCATCCAACTAGCTATGGCCATGATTGCTCGTGACAAGTCACCACATACCATATTTAATATCATAATATTGTATCTCAACTTGAAGCTAACAACTCATATGTAACGGCAAGTTGATATACTCCTTTTCCCAATTATTCAACCATGCAAAATTCTAAATTATTATAAGTTAATTGTTATATATGGTATGCTTACCATATTTAAATATAATTTAGCATCATGTTTCATGTGAAAATCATTAACATAATAACACATGCAACATTAAAAAAATTATCGACATATGATATATATATATATATATATATATATATATATATATATATATATATATATATATATATATATATATATATATATATATATATTGCTAAAATACTTTTATTCAATGGTACTTTCAGTTACATTATTTTTCATTATATGGTTATCATAAGTTGGATTCGACTATAAATAGATTATTTCAAAATAGCATAATTACAAAATTCATACATCAACAATTCTGTAATTAAATATTTATTCAACAAATTCAGTATATATCTTATACATGAATCAAATAACAATGCTAACATATATCACCAATATACCGACTCCAATGTGTACATCATATAGCCAAAATAACATTTTTTAAATGCATATCACATATTACCGAATCAGTAGTTCTATTCAATAGTAATTTTGGTTAAATAATTTTTTATTATCTAATTAGGATAGGCCGGATCTGACAACGTTAATTTAATTTTCTGCATTTGGCCTAACCATAATCACGAACTAGCCCATGACAAATCAAATACGTTTTAATTTCATCACCGACTGCCTAATTCTAAATGCAAGGTTTCCTTGGCATCGAACTAGCTATGGCCATGACTGCTTGTGACAAGTCACCACATACCATATTTAATATCATAATATTGTATCTCAACTTGAAGCTAACAACTCATATGTAACGGCAAGTTGATATACTCCTTTTCCCAATTATTCAACCATACAAAATTCTAAATTATTATAAGTTAATTGTTATAGATGGTATGCTTACCATATTTAAATATAATTTAGCATCATGTTTCATGTGAAAATCATTAATATAATAACACATGCAACATTAAAAAAATTATCGGCATATGATATATATATATATATATATATATATATATATATATATATATTACCAAAATACTTTTATTTTACATTATTTTTAATTATATGGTTATCATAAGTTGGATTCGACTATAGTAACTTTTCATCATTTGATCTAACTATAGGGACAAACTAACTAGTGCTGGTGACAAATCATATACGTTATATTCTTAGGAGCAGACTTAGATGAGGTCGATCGAATTTGAATTTATATCCGATCAGACCAAAATTGGATAATGAGTGTCCTACATCGATGATCCAAGCATTGGATGTAATCTACTACCTCAAAATTATTTGCACATAAAAAATCATATGATTTGAAGACCTCTAAACTATGCATCAAGTGATCAAAAAATATATCTAATTCAATTTTATTTAGACTGTCCAATTTTTGACTATTTAATATATAGATTAGAAATCTCCAAATTATATGATATTTTATGTGCAACTAGTTTTGAAATAGTAGATCATATTCAACGATTTAGATCATTGATGTAAGACCTCTATTATAAAATTTTGATCTGACTGGATCTGAGTTCAAATCTGATCAACCTAATTCTAATCTGGCTCATATTTTTATCATCTGCTTGCTAGTTTTAAATGCCAATTTTCTTGACATCAAACTAGTTATGGCCATGAGTGTTTATACAAGTTGCTACATGCCACTTTTCAGCGTGGGACTACCAACATCATAATATTGTATCTCAATCTGAAGCTAACAAATCATACATATAATGTTTCTATATTATGATCAGCAAGTTCAGATACTCCTTTTCTTAATTATACAGCCATACAAAGTTTCAAATTGTTATAAGTTAATTACATACAATCTGCTTACCATATTTAAACATAATTTAGTATCATGTCTTATATGAAAATAATTAATATAATAATACAAACAATATTAATAAAAAAATATTGGCACATGATAGATACATACCTATACAAAAATAACCATATCCAAATTTATCCGCCTATATATGTATGTATATATATACACACACATATGATCATGCACAAGGATCCTTATCTCAACCTCTAGCGAAGATTGATCCAACGTATTTAATCCATAGGTACACCTAATGCATCTAGTTAATTCAAAATATCAGTAATTAGCATAATGAAATCTAAAAACTAATCTTCTCACTAATTTTAAATAATTAAATCATGTTGGAGGTTGGTTTGCAGCTGATTAGGGAAAGAAAAGGAGAGAGAGAAAAGGAAGAGAGAGTGAGAGGGAGAAAGAGAGAGGGGTGGAGAGTGGACTTAGGTCCACTATCCACAGGGCTGATAGAGAGGGAGGAGATAGGAAAGAGGGAGAAGAGAAGGAGTTAGCAGTGTCGAGTTAGGCTCTTGATTGCTGGTCGATAACATGGCCACAATCCATGAAAAAAAGAAGAGGGAGAGTGGTTGAGAGAGAAATAGGTGAGAGGGATTTTGGGCCCATCCTCAGAAGTGATAAAGAGGGAGAACGGAGGTCCAGTGAGCTCACCATTCATATAGATAGTTTTGGTGGTGCGACAAGGTTGATGCTCAAGATTGATCAGGTATTGGTGTCTAGCAAGGTTGGCAATTGAGCGATGAGAAAAACAAAAGAGGAGTAGGATATTTGGGGATGGAATAGTTGGGCTCAGCCACCGCCTATGCAGTAGGGTCCAACAATGGACCTAGGGCTCAGAGTCGAAGAGGGAGAGAGACAAAAAAAGGGGTAGAGATGGTGAGTTCAGTGGGGTGTGCTCGGTGGTGGAGATAGGAATAAATGGAGGGGCCATGGCCCTCCCTCTCCTAGCCAACACTCGACCAACTAAGCAGCCATGCTACCGGCCAAGTCATACGAGAAGGAGAGAAAGTTAAATGAGGATGTTCGGATATGTGGAGCTTTATATGTTCCTCTGCAAACACTGACCAATGTCAGCTAGGCTAAGCCGAGCCGATTCGGTCCAGGTGGACCAGACGACTCATTATAGGAATAACTGCTATGGTTTATGTGTTGAATGTAAGGGTGGGGGTATTGAACATTTGAGATTAAATCACATTCAATCTTTTGGGTCTCGAAGAAATCATGTTTCTTGTATACTCTCTCATTTTATGAGAAGATCAAATGATCTTAGATTGTAGCTATTTTATGACAAGCTCAAATATATGAAAATTTTTGAACTTTTTAGAAGTTTTCAATTTTATTTTAATTTAATATAATCAGATTATCTAATTTTTAAATTAGTTCTAATTGGATCCTAACTATAATTTTTATTGATTTTTCATAAAAAGTCACATAAGACACTCAAAACCTTTCTAGCAAACAACATAAGAACAAAAAAAAAAAAATAGAAAAATAAATAGAATCAGGGAACAATATGAGCAGTGTAGATTGAGATCCAAAGCATCAAAAGATAAATAAAAAAGAAGTTCTATCTTACTTTTCCTCTTAGGATTTTCTTCCTCCTGCATTCTAGAAAATTGAATTAGAGTACACATAATACACATGAGGAGAAAAATGAATAATTGCAATGTTAAAAAATATTTTTTATTTTAAATTATTATGTTGAATGAGGAATGAATTGTTAAATATTTATAAATATGAAAAAAGAATAAATTTTATTTCTCTAAAATGAGAAGTTTCTAGAGCTTTAATAGAAAATTAATTTTTTTGAGGGAAAGGAGAGTACTTTCTATGTTGTTTCTGCAACCAAACATAACAAAAGAAAAAAACTTTATTTGTTGATATAGAATGCAAATTGATTTTTACAAAAAGGATATTCCTTTATTTTGTTTAAGTAGACATATAGAGGATTTTTACTCAAAAAAATAAAAAATAAAAAAGTAATCTTGTTTTTTGATGGAATTAGGAGGAAGCAAAGCCTTCTCCTACTTTACTACAAGAAAAATAAGAAGTATTTACAGGGGCATGTTACAAGAGGTTATAAGATGTCAAGAGATAAAGAGCTAAGAATAAAAATGGAACACAAGAACCCAGATCATTCAGAAGGAAGAAAATAATAGCTACCTTGGCATAGCCAATACATTCATGATATCCTTATATGGCCCTCACATAAAAATAACACTCAATTGTTGATTGATGTTGCCAAAGGTTTGATCCTTATTCATAGCATCTGATGGTCTACTTCAAACTTTACAGAACAAAGTTATTTCCAATTCTAAAATGATTGTAGGGAATTTAGCAAAATCGAGTAAATAGGCTTTTTTTGTTCAGAAACGGTGAGCATTTTGCTTCCTCTAAAGCTTCCAACATACTGCTGCTAGTCGCTGATCTCCATCCCTCTGAGCCGACTTTCTTTTTGTTCTTTTTTTCTAGGCAGACCAAAGATCAACAAAAGAAATGAGCCTCCCATAAAGCTTCAGTGGCAACTTAAGAATGGTCCACATGTTTCTAGCAAATGGACATATGAAGAAGAGATGGTTAACTATCTCAGAATCAGCACCACACAATACACAACCAGAGCTAACCCTCCAACCTTTCTTCGCAAGTGTCTCCCCAGTGTGGAGTTTATTCCAAGTTGCTAGCCATGGAAAGATTTTAACTTTTTTGAAGCATCTGCCAAAGGGTTCTTGAGAAAAGATACTTAATATCCTCGAAGCTAAGAAATTTATAGAAGGAATCAATTATGAACAATCCAGACCGAGTTAACTTTCAAATCGATACATCTATAATGCATGAGAGTTTAATAGGAGTAAGGCAAAACTATGAAAGGCCTATCTAAAATAGTATATTTTGACATAAACTCTTCTTGCTCCAAATCGACAAGAACTAATTCATCTCCAAAATTCTAGCATACAAATCTTCAAAGGGAGAGTAGAGAGAAATGGCATCAATCCACACATCTTTCCAAAACCAGATTAGAGCATCATTACCCACCTCGAATGCCACAAAGTTTTAAATGGTGGAGGTTTTCAAACATACATCCTTCCATATTGGGGATAATCCTTTAGTACTCATCCTTGATCTCATTTCGAGTCTCTTAAAATAGTAGGCTTATGCCGTCTGAAACCATCAAGGATTTAGTGATCCTTTTAGAAATTTTCAAGCCAAGTTAGCCAACAATGATTAGTTCATTAGTAATAAATTCTTCATACCAAACCATCCTACTCTTTAGATTGGCAAACCATATCCCAATTTATGAAACAACAGAAGCCACTGATTTTATATATACCATGCCCCTTTTCATCTTATCTAATCTGTTATTCAACGATTTGTATACAAACATAAAATTAGAAGGCAAAGCAGTAAGCATAGAGTTTACTAGAGTTAGCCTACATCCCCAAAATAGAAGCCTTCCTTTCCAAGTAGCTAGTCATATGTTCATCTTTTCTATCAACTACATCTAGCATTATTTTGGTAGTTTCTTATGGTAAAGAGATAGGCCTAGTTATAAGAAAGAAAAAGAACCAATTTACAATTATTCCAGGAAGCAAATAGAGCAAACTCCCTCTTATCCATATTCAACCAAATGATTTGAGCTTTTATAAAAATTAATCTTTAAACATGATGCTGTCTCAAATATAAGAAGAAAAGCCTTGGCAACTAACACACTGTCGTATTTGACGGTGCATAATAAAATAGTAATGTCAGCAAATTACAAGCTAAATATATCATTGAATTCTTTCTATATATCAATCCCATTAATAAGCCCTAGATTGTCGGTTTGCTTGAGGATCCAGAAAAGAATATCCACTGCAAGAATGAAGAGTGATGATAAAAGAGAAAAGTCCTTACTTGTATTTAATCCAATATCTGGGCTTACCATTTAATAAGATAGCAATTGAGGCCAAGGATAGTAAACTCTGACACAACCAATCCACCAATTCAGTAAGCCTCTAGCTTAAGGTATACTGAATAAAAAATTCCAAATCAAGCTATCAAAAGCTTTTTTAAAATCCAATTTATACAAGATATGTTTTTTTTCCTAATTTTTTTTATAGTAAGACACCATCTCGGAAGCGCTGAAGAAACATTCAGCAATGCTTCTCCCTCCAGATATCAATTGAGCACCATCAATGAGATCAAGAATGAAGGGAGAAAGTCTTCGTGGTTAGACTTTTATAATAATTTTGTAGAGGTTGTTCAACAAACTAATAAGTCTAAAGTCTCTCACCAAAACAATGCCCTCCTTTTTGGAAATTAAGATAATATAGATACAAAATTCAATCTATCCAAGTCTAATACACTATTGTGAAAATTACCAAGCAGAAGCACCTAGTTCTCATACATAGTATCCCAAAATTTCTAAAAGAACGATAAAAAAAAGCCATCAAGGTCGAGAGCTTTGTTACTATCAAATAAAAATACTGTCTCTTTAATCTCTTTGAATGTGAAACCTTGCTTAAGATCCGTGAGGCTGTCAATAGACTCACCTATAATTAGCTACCAATTAACATCAATCTTGGGCATATAGGTCCTACCAAAGAGGTCTTTAATGAAGCAGTGAAATCTCCTCCCAATCTCTACCTTGGAGCAAAGTTCTTTACCATTTTGTACTAAGTAATTACAATGTAGTTTTTTTTATTTTCAGCCTGAATCAACCTTATGAAAGTAGGCTGAATTTATATCCTCTTTCTTAAGCCAACTCATCTTTGAGACAAGTCACCTTTGCCTGTTGTCTCCAATAGATCTCTTCATTTTTGTATAATCCATCTAATGATTGTCTTAAAATTTCTCTCATAGAGCATTCTATAGATGACAAATTCATCTTCTCCTCCTTATCAGGAATATCGATGTCACATAAGATTTTATCTTTGATCTCCCTTTTGATCATCTTTTTGTGTCTGGCCCATGACTTAAGATCGTATATTAGATGTTCCACATATTCTTGATCCAAACCTTTGCTAAGTTGAGACCTCTAATAAGATTCTAATTCTAAACCACAATATCCACAAAATCTGTCTCTTCCAACCACCAAACAAAACAATGACGAATGAGAAAAGCTAACATTACAATCTAGGAAAATAGGCACATGATCGGAGACATGACCAAAGAGGGCATTTTGGTTTGAAGAAATAAGTCCGTCCACTCAACTGATAATAAAAATTGGTTCAAGTAAGCCATGGATGGATACTTCCTCCTACTCTAAATGAAGTCACAACCTTTAATTTCGAGGCCAATAAGGTTCATCTCGGATATGAAATCCATGAAAATCAAGTTATCCCTAAGAGCTTGTGCATTACCTCTTCTATTAATGTTGAATTCTCCCTCATCAACCATAACCCTTCCAAAACATTATGAAGGTCCACCAGCCCCTTAAAGAAAGTCTTTCATAGGTCCCTTTCACATGGCTTATAAACTGATGAAAGAGAAATATTTCTACTAAAGCAAGAGTATTCTAGTTCCATAAACAACAAAAAAAATTCTCCCGAAGGTCTTCCTTAGGCAGAAAATTCTAGAGTTCCAATAATAATGTTAAAGTCTTTCCCAATCAACCATGGCCCTTCCAAAATATATAAAGTCTCCCCTAATCAACAATAATGTATGAAGGTCCACTAGCTCCTTAAAGAAAGTCTCTCATAGGTCTCTTTTACATGGCCCATAAATGAATGAAAGATAGATATTTCTACTAAAGCAAGAGAACTTCAGTTCCACATATGAGAAAAAGGTTTTTCTGAAGGTCTTTCTTTGGCTGACAATTCTAGAGTTCTAACCAATTAAGAGCCCACCAATCATGTCAAGAGCATCTAAGCAATACCATTCATCAATTTTTTAATCACCTAGGGACTTGAGAGAGTATTTAAAGGCAATAACCCTAAGAATTCATATCAGATATTTTGCTTGCGCATGGTAGATGTCAATAGATTTGTAATCAATCCTAATAAACTCATGCTAGATGTTTGCTTGTGCATGGTAGATGTAAAAAAAAAAATTTATAAAAGTATTCTATATATTTGCTTCCAGCTAAATTTTTTCTTCAATATCAAGCATATACTATCCATGCCATCAACTGAAAGGCTAGTTGTCCTGTTGAGGTGAAGATCAAGTTTGATTTTCAATCAAACTGTATCGTATATAAGTTTATTTAGAAATTCTTTAAAAGTATAAATCCTTTATAACAACTTCAACTTTGAAGCTTTTATAAGAGATTAGGTCCAAGCACCGTCACAAATTCTGTATTTGGAATGATTTAGAATTTTTAAGATAAATTCTATAAAATCATCAAAACTAAAAATAAAAGAACCAATAAAATTAAAAAATAAATTTTATAAAATATTTATTAATTTATTAATTTTAAATAGATAAAAGATAGGCAATAATAACATTCGGTTATAACTATATGAAAGTACAAAGATAGATTTTATATCCATTCTCTTTCTCTTTTATTCTTCTTGGATCATTTTTCCCTCCCTTCTCCCCTACATTGGATCTTAACACTAAGGACTTGTCACCCCTCCCCCTACCTATAATAATCATTAGATCGCCAGCTTGGAACAAGTTACATGTTGCCTAAGTACCTTCCCAAAATATCACTGACCCTATGAAATTGATCCAACCAAGCATGTATTTAAGCTAATATTTAATGCATGTCCCCTGAGATATAGAAAGCAAATTAACAACTATGGATCTATAACTTGAAGAAGTGCAAATCTGTAAAACCATAATTATAGAAAATTCCTACAATTGAGATTCATGGTATATTTTTACCAACTCTATGGCTTTGGTTCACATCTAATTTATTGATGAGATTAGTTTTAGAAAGAACAACTTGCATAGCTTCTTCTTAGATTATCAAAATGTATCATCCACCCAATCTATAAAAGTTTTCTCAACTTAAGTTATGTAGAATTCATGTATATGTATCTCAAACCATCAAAGCTATCTTATCAAGTTATGGATAAACCTTTGTATTTTCTTATAATTTGTACATTATTGCCTTAATGCTATTATTACCACCATCTCTCTCTCTCTCTCTCTCTCTCTCTCACACACACACACACACACAAAGGATAATAGAGGAAGTGAGATACTTCTCATAAATTCATCAATGAAACGAATGTAAAAGGAGGCTATACAGTTTTTTTAAAAGTTACAAAGGGATGAAGGATAGAAAAGAACAAAGATCAATAGTGTTTTTCAATAGACAACAATGAAGACAAGGAGTATGAAAGTTTACTATGACCTTTGACCATCATGTTGAAATAGGGGTGTTCCCCATGGTGGAACATTTGAATAGATTTTTTGGAGAATGGAGTAGATAGAATACTTTCTTTGAAGAAGGATCCTTGCATCCTACTTTTCCAAATTTGCCAACTTAGTGTTATCATCAATTGATCCTAAGATCATCTTAATGAAAAATAAAGTTTCTTGCACCTCTAAGATATCCAAAGGCCATGAAGATTAAAGGGTCATCCTCTTAAGTTGAGGCAAGTCTTTGGAGAATTAAAAGCTTTTTGTAAATGGACACAATGAATAGGCATGTGATAAATCCCTTTTACATCCATATAATGGGCAACTAGAGCTAACTGACTATCCTTTTTCAGCAAGGCTTTCTCCTGTATGCACTCTATTCTTCAAGATTAATCAAAAATATACTTTCACTTTTGATAGTATCGTAGCCTTTTAATATATAACTTTGTTATTAGGACACAAGTGACCACCATTATTAATGAATGTACAATACAAGTTCACTAAAAAAAAATTATTTTGAGTAAGCTTCCATATCGGTTATCTACAATCTTAGTAGATCTAATGGAGCTGAGAATATCTTGAAGGCTTTTCAACTGACTAACTTCATGATGGAAAAATAGGATATGCAATCTAATATTCTATATAAAATATCTTCAACTCCATTGGGATACAATAGATGCATTATGCTTAATAGCTTTAAGATGTAGATTAGTAAAAAGTGAAAATTGTACAACAAAGCCAATCCAAGTGTCCTCCTAAAAGTAAATGTTTAATTCATTCTCAGAAAGCATCAAGATCCTTACTGATATCTTTTCAAACAAAGAAAGTTTAACCATATTTCATTTTACTCTCATTCCATGTTTTCTTTTAGAACAATAAGCCCTAACTTATTTGATTTATCTAAGGGACTCTTGAGTTTTTGATCAATTTTTATTTATCCAATATTCTATTAACTAAAAGAGTAATAAATAACGAAGAAAGGACTCTAACCCTATGAGACTAGGCCTGGCCAACTCAACTTAATCAAGCTGAGTCGACCTAGCACGACTACAGAAAAAGGCTATGGCAGTGGTTTGTAATCACTGTCGTAGCCTA
Organism: Cocos nucifera; assembly: GCA_006176705.1. Classification (NCBI taxonomy): domain Eukaryota; kingdom Viridiplantae; phylum Streptophyta; class Magnoliopsida; order Arecales; family Arecaceae; genus Cocos; species Cocos nucifera. Next base: position 4,338,149 of record QRFJ01000065.1, on the reverse strand, counting down.
AAAATTACTGCCATAAGCTATGGCAGCGGTTAGATAATCGCTGCCACTGTGGCTATCACCGTAGGTCTATGGCAGTGGTTGTTATAGCGATTATGCAAATCGCTGTCATACCCAGTCTATGGCAGTAGTTTCATAACTGTTGAAATAGGTCGAGATATGGCAGTGATTCCATAACCACTGCCATATCTTGATTTATAATAGCGGTTACGTAACAGCTGTCATATCTGCTTATGACAGTGGTTACAGAACCGCTGCTATAGATCTAATGCAGTGGTTATATAACTACTGCTATAGATCTATGGCCACATAACTTGCTGCCTCGCTTGGCATGCCTATGACAGCGATTTTGCAACCACTATCGTAGCTTTTGAATAATAAAAAATATATAATTTTTAATTTTTTATATATTTTACTTGATAAATATAGAGATATATAACATAATAAAAAAATATAATAAAATATTATAAAAATAAAAATATTTTTGAAATACTCAAATTTTATTATCGAATAAAATTTATTATAATATTTTTTTAGAAAAATATATCAAAAGTCTTCTAAATCTACATCATCGTCATCATTGAAAGATAGAGCCTGAGCTAGTGGAGCTAGAGCTGGAGCTGGAGCGTTAGCCAACATATCCCCAAGGTCCATGAAGTTTGCTCCAAAATGCATGCTGAGCCTCATCACCATGGCGCTCAAGATGTCCTTCAGATGAGATATGTGCTTCTCAGTATGAGTAGCCCGCACCTGCAATAAAAATATGTTAGGCAAATATATAAATATATAAATACTATATAAATAAATAAATAAATAACATAAAAAAAGTACACTCAAATGCTAGTATCGAAGTATGTATCAGAGATGTGGCTGACGATGGAGGCTCACATATCAATGGAGTAAATGTCGATGGTAGAGTAGATATCGATGGTCCTTGAGCAGCCGATGCAGAGACAAATAGAGTATACTCTGATTACTCCTCAGATGTCGAGCTCTGCATAACCCGTCGAGAGGTGGAGTGAAAGCTAGATGGCATTTCGGTACCATCATGATCTGTAATATTAATGAATATTAACCAATATAATATGTTGAACAATAATATTAGTATAGCATTAATAAATAAACTCTAATATTTATACCAGAATGTTGAAGTCACCTGTAATACCTCGGTCTTGTATAAAATTTTTAGGTTATATGTTATTTCTTTGGTGTTAGCTTAAGTTTCTAGGATTGATCTTGTAGCCTACTTAATCTTAGTTATAAATTACTTTAAATTAAACTTACTTTACCAAAATTTATTGAAGTCATTTGAGTATAAATTATGACTATCTATCATTTCGAATCCTAAAAATTTTCTAAGTTTGGAAACTAGCACTTATAAGGAGGGCTATATAAAATATGCATTTTCTTGAAATAAAAAGTTATGGTAATTGATCTTTAGATGTTGGTGAGTCAACAAGTGATTTTTAACGAATTTTAGAGATCTTTTAACCTATTCATTCTAAAATAAGAAAGTTTTAAAAATTTCGAATTTGGATAATTTAAACTAAAATCCAAATTTTAGTTTTTTATTCTTAACGATTTTGATTTTTTTGATATTTTTATTAGTTCCAAGTAGGAGGATGTTCCTTATTTATATTTATGTTTTAAAGTTAATAAAGAGTAAAAGAGATTTGAGTAAAGTTATGAACAGAGTCTGAAGAGTAAAATTTTTAAAACTCTAAAATTCGAGCTGATCCGAATTGAAATTGAGCTGGTCCGAGTCTCAGGCTATAGAATAAGTTTTTTATTTTTTTGAGAGAGCCAGCTCGATTTGGCATCAAGCTGATTCGACTGGCATTCGAGCTGGCTCGATTTAGAGCTAAGCCAGCTCGATCAACGAAAATGAAAGAGCGATGCAAACCGAGAGGCTTTAAAAGTGATATTTTAAATAATTTTTTTATAAAAATAACTTAATAGCTGACTTTCTTATCCATTATAAAAATTGGTGATACTGCAATTAAATCATGCATGCAACTTATAATATATACTAATACATTATAAATAAATATACATTATAAATAAAAATATATCATAAATAGAAATCAAAATAAATATCATATGTGGAACTCATATTAAATATTATTTTTAGATATACAATAAATATATTCCATCATCAACTAATAGGCAAAGATATATCCTATCCCATTTAAAAATTGTATTAATTCTATAGATTTATTATAGTAATCAAACAATATGCAATAGAGATCAAATAAAATTTTGATAGTATTTTTTCTTAGTTCTCCCATATAGGAAGAATAAAAAAAAATATTATCTAAAATTTTATTCAGAATCCTTAGCATATCATTTGATTACTAAAATTATTCATAAAATTATTTTATAATTTTCAAACTATCCAAATTGGATAATCAATTGATCATTATACATAATTCTTTCATCTGTACAATTACATATAAATATACGGATACCGAAGATTATGTACACTAATCAATTGATGGGTCTATGATTATGCAATGCAATAAACAAAAATAACAAGATATAAACAGTCGACAAGAGTTCTCTTATCCATCGGCATGATCCACGACTGTCGATATGGTCCAGAATCTATCGATGGAGATTTTTTTATTGACCGACATCGCCTAAGGACCGTCCACGATCGCTGACACTATACGATCCAAGATCGTCCATGACCATCGACACAGCACGGTCCGATCCAGAATCCATCAGTACGATCTAGAATTAGTCGGTAGGAGTTCTCTTATCCACCGATACGATCCACGATCAATGAATAATTATATTTTTTATAATAAATATTTATAATATTTATTATAAAAATTATAATTAAATATTAATATAAATATTATAAATGATAAATAAATAATATTATAAATTTAAAAAAAATCATACTTGTGGCTATAGAGAGCTCCGAGGGTCGTCGGTAGTGGCACTAGAGGAAGACGATGGTGTTAGAAATCACCTGCAAAATGATCGAGATAGACAATGAGTTAGAAAGAAAGAAGAGAGAGAAAGAGAAAGAGGAGAGAGAAAGAAGAGAGAGATATAGCAGGGGGTTGGGCTGAGAAAAGAGAAGAGGTGGCGGAGCCGATAGCCAAACCGACTGAGGAAGAAGAGGGAGGAGGGGGGCTCGGGCCAAGGGAAGAGAGGAGAGAGAGAGAGAGAGCAGGGAGGGGTTAGTGCTGGCAGTCGGGTTGAGAAAAGAGAGTAGAGAAAGAGAGATGATCGTAGTCGATGGTCGAGGAGGAGGGGAGTGGCACGGTGATAGGGAGGCCCGGGGGTGGTCTGCGGACGAAGCCAAAGGGGGGTGGGGGGTGGGTTGCGGGCGACAGCCCAGCGGAGAAGCTGCAGGTCTAGGCCGGGGAAGAAGGGGAAGGGGGTGGCACGATGATGGGAGGGGGGGGGTGGGCTGCGGGCGGTAGCCTGATGGAGGAGCCACGAGCCTAGGCCGGGGAAGAAGGGGAAGGGGGTGGCGTGGTGATGGGGAGGCTGGGCGGGTGGGTTGCGGGCGAAAGCTTAGCGAGGGAGCCACGGGCCTAGGTCGGGGAAGAAGGAGAAGGAAAGGGAGGAGGGGGGTTGGCGGCGCCAGTCGAAAAAGAAGGGGGAGGCGTGGGTGGAGGTGGCATCGATCGAGGAGCTAATAGGAGGCGGTGGAGGAGGCAACACTGGTCAGAAAAGAAAAGAAAAGGGTGAGGTCTCACCGACAATGAAAAGGAGGGAGAGAGAGCAATCGGTGGAGAGGAAAAATAATTTGGAGAGAGAAACTGAAAATAACCTAACCTATGGCAGCAATTTTGGAACAGCTGCCATAGATATTAGAATTCGAGCTGATCCAAATTGAAATCAAGTCGGTCCGAGTTTCAGACTACAGAAATAAATATTCTATTTTTCTGAGTGAGCCAACCCGATTTGGAGTCGAGCTGACCCAACTGACAATTGAGTTGACCTGATTTGGATTCAAGCCGACTCGATCAGTGGGAATAGATTTATGGTAACGTTTTTCATTAACCGCTACTGTAGATTAAACTATGATAGTGGTTCTTTATAACTGCTACCGTAGGCTCAACTTATTACAACGGTTAGTCATAACTGCTGTGATATATATTTTTTATATTTTTATTCTAAATATTATATAATTTTAAAATTTAATGTTCATCTTAATCATTCATTATCTAAATAATTATCATTAGAGTATCATCACAAAAGGCCACCTCAATCCGATGGTCCTAGCTTCATCGATAAAAAAAAATTAATTTTGACGGCCACGAACAATGACTCGATGATCTGATAGATGGAGATATTCGATGTATCCAAAAATCTGCAATGATGATCTCGAGATATTTATAGCATACTATCAAAGTTTTAGTTTAATCGGATATCGTTATCATGATCGATTTAGCATGGAGTTATTTCGACCGTTAAATGAGAAATAAGTGATCAAAAGACTAGATGGCATCCATCCATGAGATAATTTTTTAGATAAATGATCTTGACTACTATTTTAATTATTTTTATGATGGTGATCATAAAATTTAAATCATGAATTTAAGAACAATCCAAAACTATACATCGCTTGATACTCATTCTTAAACTCTATTGATAATTATGCTCGTGCTTTTGCAAGATCTGCTTCACGTGAATGATTCTTTTAAAAATAATTTAAATTTTATGATCACCATCATAAAAATTATTAAAATAGTAGTTAAAATTATTTATCTAAAAAATTATCTCATCGGATGTCATCTGATCCTTTGATCACTCATTTCTCATTTAACGACTGAAATCATCCCATGCTAATTAATCATGATAAAAATATTCGATTGAAGTAAAACTTTGATAGGATGCTAGAAACATCACCGAGATCATCATTATAGATTTTTGGATACATCGAAGATCTCCATCTATCAGATCATTGTATCATCGTTCGTAATCGTTGAAATCAAATTTTTCTTATCGATGAAGCTAGGGCCATCGAATCGAGGCAGTCTTTTGTGATGATACTTTAATGATAATTATTTAGATAATGAATGATGAAGATGGACATTAAATTTTTAAATTATATAATATTTAGAGTAAAAATATGAAAAAAATATCACAACGGTTATAACTAATTGCTGCAATAGGTTGAGCCTACGGCAGCGGTTACAAAGAACCGCTGCCATAGGTCTGATCTATGATAGCGGCAGCAATCCTAATCATCGCCTTAGGTTGGATCTATGGCAGTGGTTACCGTAGATTCTATTGCAGTGGTTTCAAAAATTGCTGCCATAGTATGTGCTGCCATAGCTCTTTTCTATAATAGTGTAGTCCGAAGATGCTATGGCTATCAGAATTTGACAACTTTTCTTCTTTTTCTATGACAAGAAATCCTCATGTGAATCTGTTGGAGATCTCTTCTTTCCATTCCAATCGACCCCACAGCACTAGCATGTGATTTTGCACCATCAAATAGGTAAGGCGAGCACAAGGAGATCATGAAATTGCTGGTCCTCTTCCTATTTCTTTCCCCTTCCCCTCCTTCCATGGTCACCATCTCGATCTCCTCCCTTCTCCTCCATCTCTCTCTCTCTCTCTCTCTCTCTCTCTCTCTCTCTCTCTCTCTCCTCTCAAATCTATGCCATCTCCTTGTCCCTTCCTTATGGGGCTTGATGAGACTAGGGATGTGCAAATGGTTCAGTTAACCAAAAATCGAACCAAACCATTAATTACTTTAGTATTTAGTTTGATTTTTCTTCTGAAAACTTTAATTTTGGTTTAAAATAAAACCATAGTTTTTTAATTGGTTTAGTCTTTAGTATTAATTTGATTACTTCAGTTAACCAAAAATTTAAATTTTATTAATAGATTACAAAAAATTTAAGATAATTTTATTGAATTGAACTTTTGTTAAAATGGTTTATTGTTGATTTGAATTTAAATAATAATACTAAACCAAGTACAATTTTGCAATCCAAATAATAAAATTATTAAAAATTTAATAAGTCTAAATCAAAATTAAAAACCCAGCAGGAAGAAGTTCAAAATCAAATTATCAAATCAAAATTATTTTGATTTGGTTTGCTCGATTTTAGGCTACTCCGGTTTGATTTTTGGTTCGATAAAATGTAAATTCAAAAGTTCGATGGTTCAGAACTTCGATTTGATTTGAACTAAAAAAAATCGAATGTACACCTAGATTGAACGACCAACGACATCTATTGTTTTTCTGTCGAAATCCAAGCTAGTAGGAACTCCATCTTTCCCTAATCCTGAGGTAAAAGGCTCTCCTTCATTTAATTTCCGTCCCTTAGATACCCTTATTGGTGCTTGTGAAGTAACTACGAATCCGCCATCCATTGGTGATTGGCCCCAAGACCAAATCCCCTTAGCTTTGAATAAGGAATCCCCCTTTGATGTTTGAAAATGCATCTTAGGTGACCATATTCGTTTATTCTTCCCTCCATCCAATCACCACCGTCACTACCTGAACCCTTATGAGCCTTGCCATGCCCTTGGACTTGCCTTCCTATAGCTTTATCCATGGCCTCGATCCTCTACTCCCTTATTACCTATGTTTTGGACATGTGATCCAGTTGGGTGCTGCCTTCATTATCGCCTACTGCCACCTCATAGCGGCAACATCTCTCTCTCTCCGTAGGATGCTCATGGCTAATGGTAGTGCACAAGTTTGAGATTAAGAGGGGTTTCAGCCACTCCTACAGTCATCATTACATCTATATAGCGTCATCATCACCATTCGATCATTTGATCCTTATGATGTAACCATCAACATAGATGTATTAATGATCAAGACCCTGAGGTTACCCTAGATCAGAGCTTAGCTACTAATCTAGCTGACCCTCACCTAAATTTGATTAGAATGGAAAGTCAGGTGCAGTTACATGGCTGTTCAATTTTGCATTCTTTCCTCATACTTAAGCTTTTCTTTCAAGTTTGGTGAAGTAAATTTTGTAGGTGTTTGTTTGGGCAGGAGATGATTTAGTATAGGTCTACTAGGACCTCTTATAAATTTGGATTAGTTCGATCTAAATTAAGGAGAGTTTGGATACTTAAGAATTAGGGTAAATTCATATTAGAAACCCTAAACTATAATAATTATCAACATCAGGGTTTATTGAAAATTTTAGGTTTTATTTGCTCTGGTTCAACATTGGTTTGGTAGTTAGATTAGGTATGAATTCTCCTTTCATGTTCTTTGGTTGGTGTTGGTGCAGAAATCTGTCGCCGCCGGAGGTCGCCGCAATCGAGGCCGCTGGGCGCCGCCGGGGACCTGCAAAACGAAGTCCCGTCCAGAACCGGTGGGGTGGTGGCTCCGGCAGGACCCTCCGACGGTCAAGTTAGCTTCCGACCAACAGTAATGGAGTGCTCGGAATGAGTTCCGGAGCTTAGAGATGCGGAGGAGAGCTTAGAGAGTCGAGAGTTCAGAGAGCTTAGCCTTAGTATGTCGGGAGGGGTCCTTTTATAGCGGAGCTTAGTTGATGGTGACGGCTGTGCCGTCTGGCAGAGAGTCGTCGGGCAGCATGGAGTTTGGTACGGAGAGAAAGGCGTCGTCCGGTAGATCGTGGGAGCCGTACTGGCGAGCCGTGGGCCGCATGGAGTCCGGTACGGAGAGGAAGGCGTCGTCCGGTAGATCGTGGGAGCCATACCGGCGAGCCGTGGGCCGCATGGAGTCCGGTACGGAGAGGAAGGCGTCGTCCGGTAGGTCGTGGGAGCCATACCGGCGAGTAGTCGGCCGCATGGAGTCCGGTACGGAAAGGAAGGCGCCGTCCGGTCTTGCTGCAGGCGACGGTTCATCCAACGGAGTTCGGACTTGTAACAGAGTTCGGCCGAAGGGGAAGCTGGGGGAGTTCGTCTGGCTGAAGGGTCGGCCATCTGTAGAGTTCGGCCGCTGAGAGGCCCGAAGAAGCTCGGCTGGCCAATTGAAGGACTTTGGTTGCTAGTTGGTTCGGCCAGGGCTCGCTGAGGAGTCGGTCCGAAGGAGTTCGGCCGTGGGAAGTCCGAAGGAGTTCGGCCGTGGGGTCCGAAGGAGTTCGGCCGCATGGGCTCGCCTGGGGTCGGTCCGAAGGAGTTCGGCTGCATGGACTCGCCTGGGGTCGGTCCGAAGGAGTTCGGCCGTGGGGTCCGAATGGGTTCGGGCTCGTAGGAGAGTTCGGCTGAAGGGAAAACCCGGGAGGAGCTCGGATGGCCGAACGGGCGTCTGGGAGGAGTCCGTCTCCTGAAGAAGTCCAACCGCTTGGAGTCCAAGGAGCTCGGCCGTTAGGAAGTTCGGCTGGCGGTGGGAGTTCATCCTCTAGGCAGTTCGGCCCGGACCTTGGTGCAGGGGAGTTCGGCCTCTACGCGGTTCGGCCGGGACCTTGGTGCAGGGGGGTTCGGCCTCTAAGCAGTTCGGCCGTGTTAGGGGCTCGGCCTGGCGCCTGGCGCTGAAGCTCTTCAGCAGCTACTGGTTACATTGGGCTGAGCGTTGGGCCGGGCTTCGGCAGGAGCGGGATTTATCCCCAACAGTAGCCCCCCCACTCCCGAGTTCAAAAATTGAAGGAAGGGAGTACCAAAACAGGCGACTGCCGAAGTCTTCTTCCAGGCTCCGCATTTGTTGCTCGGGGAGGTCTCATCTCCAGCCAAGATTGACGCTGAAGTTGAGGCTGAGGCTTGGGGGAGACCTCATCTTCAGTCGATGTTTGGAGTTGGAATGGAACTCGTTTCCGGCTAAAGTCGATGAAGCTGACGTTGAAGCCGAAGTAAGATTCGCCTCCTTCGGTCGAAGTCGGATTTGAGCTCCTCGGGGGCGACATTATCTTCGTCAGTTGAAGTCGACTCGAGGGAGACCTCCTATCTTGCAGCCGAGGTTGAAGTGCGCGCTCGGGGGAGATCTTATCTCCTACGGCCGAGCTTCCCTCGGGGAGATCTTACCTCCTGCAGCCGAAGTGAAGTGCGCGCTCGGGGGAGATCTTATCTCCTGCAGCCGAAGTGAAGTGCGCGCTCGGGGGAGATCTTATCTCCTGCAGCCGAAGTGAAGTGCGCGCTCGGGGGAGATCTTATCTCCTGCAGCCGAAGTGAAGTGCGCGCTCGGGGGAGATCTTATCTCCTGCAGCCGAGCTTCTCTCGGGGGAGATCTTATCTCCTGCAGCCGAGGGTGCGCGCTCGTGTTAGGACGAGGTTCTCCTCCTGTTCCTAACCGAGGTTGTTCACGGTCGCTCGGGAGAGATCTTATCTCTAGCCGAGGTCGATGCTCGCGTCAGGACGAGGTTTCCTCCTGTTCCTAACCGAGGTTGTTCACGATCGCTCGGGAGAGATCTTATCTCTAGCCGAGGTTATCAACGGTTGCTCGGGAGAGATCTTATCTCTAGCCGAGGTTGATGTGCGCGCTCGGGGGAGATCTTATCTCCTGCGGCCGAGCTTCTCTCGGGGGAGATCTTATCTCCTGCAGCCGAGGTGCGCGCTCGCGTTAGGACGAGGTTCTCCTCCTGTTCCTAACCGAGGTTGTTCACGGTCGCTCGGGAGAGATCTTATCTCTAGCCGAGGTTGGTGCTCGTGTTAGGACGAGGTTCTCCTCCTGTTCCTAACCGAGGTTGTTTCGGTCGCTCGGGAGAGATCTTATCTCTAGCCGAGGTTGTCAACGGTCGCTCGGGAGAGATCTTATCTCTAGCCGAGGTTGGCACTCGTGTTAGGACGAGGTTCTCCTCCTGTTCCTAACCGAGGTTGTTTCGGTCGCTCGGGAGAGATCTTATCTCTAGCCGAGGTTGTCAACGGTCGCTCGGGAGAGATCTTATCTCTAGCCGAGGTTGATGCTCGTGTTAGGACGAGGTTCTCCTCCTGTTCCTAACCGAGGTTGTTCGGTCGCTCGGGAGAGATCTTATCTCTAGCCGAGGTTGTCAACGGTCGCTCGGGAGAGATCTTATCTCTAGCCGAGGTTGTCAACGGTCGCTCGGGAGAGATCTTATCTCTAGCCGAGGTTGATGTGCGCGCTCGGGGGAGATCTTATCTCCTGCGGCCGAGCTTCTCTCGGGGGAGATCTTATCTCCTGCAGCCGAGGTGCGCGCTCGCGTTAGGACGAGGTTCTCCTCCTGTTCCTAACCGAGGTTGTTCACGGTCGCTCGGGAGAGATCTTATCTCTAGCCGAGGTTGGTGCTCGTGTTAGGACGAGGTTCTCCTCCTGTTCCTAACCGAGGTTGTTTCGGTCGCTCGGGAGAGATCTTATCTCTAGCCGAGGTTGTCAACGGTCGCTCGGGAGAGATCTTATCTCTAGCCGAGGTTGGATGCTCGTGTTAGGACGAGGTTCTCCTCCTGTTCCTAACCGAGGTTGTTCGGTCGCTCGGGAGAGATCTTATCTCTAGCCGAGGTTGACGGTCGCTCGGGAGAGATCTTATCTAGCCGAGGCTCGTGTTAGGACGAGGTTCTCCTCCTGTTCCTAACCGAGGTTGTTCGGTCGCTCGGGAGAGATCTTATCTCTAGCCGAGGTTGTCAACGGTCGCTCGGGAGAGATCTTATCTCTAGCCGAGGTTGCTCGTGTTAGGACGAGGTTCTCCTCCTGTTCCTAACCGAGGTTGTTCACGGTCGCTCGGGAGAGATCTTATCTCTAGCCGAGGTTGTCAACGGTCGCTCGGGAGAGATCTTATCTCTAGCCGAGGTTGATGTCTCTCGGGGGAGATCTTATCTCCTGCGGCCGAGGTGCGCGCTCGGGGGAGATCTTATCTCCTGCGGCCGAGCTTGTTGCTCGCGTTAGGACGAGGTTCTCCTCCTGTTCCTAACGCGGCGATTATTGACTGCTGCTCTCCTGTCATCGCATAGTTTTCGCATCCAGAAATAATATTATGCAGAGGGGAGAATTTTACCGAAGGGAAATCGTGGACAGCGCGCTCTCGTTTGAGGGGTCGACGGGGCGTTGTTCCTCGGAGCTCCCTCGAGCAGCAAGTCCCGTCCAGACGACCTCCTCTATCTCATGCCGGCCTTCATAATTTGGACCATGCTTCTCTTGACTTTGTCGCTGGGGATGACAATCACCGATGTAGCTAGCTCCTAGCTCCTCCCCGGGGTGGCGTTGATGACGCCGCGGGACGGCCAACCTTCTTGTCTTTTCCGGTTACGGCAGTGCCTATAGCCGATCTTCTCCTTGATCGCGCATGTTTGGAGAGGCCGTAGTCCTTCAGGTCTTGGCGGTTGGCTCTTAACTTTGCCGAGAATTCGAGTTAGAGGAGCGGGTCGTAGTTGCGGAACCTTCTGGGAGGGGGGCTTCGTTCCGTCCTTGCCGGCGCCGAACTTTATTTTGGAGGTTGAGTTGAGGAGTTCGGCTTTCCACCGAGCTTCATTTTACCTTGATGCCGAGCTTTGGGGGGAGCCCGGCTTTTCTCCGAGCCGAACTTCTTTCCGCTTCGGCGGGGAACTTCTGCTCTCTGTTTCTCTCTTCGGGGCGATTGGGCTCTTCCTTAAGGCTGATTTCTCACGCCCTCATGGCGGGCTTGCTGGTGGAGTCGCTACCGGAGGCTGCTGTAAAGCGTGCAACGCCTCCGTGAGGCCACGGCCACGGATCTGTCGGTCAAGCAGGCCGAACTGCTTCACATCCACCGCGGGTTCAGGTGGAACCTAGGCCGCCGGGGCTGAAGCAGGAGCAGACGGGCCTGGACGGGATCGGGTCGCAGAGGCCACCGAACGCCGTGCGGAAGCTCTCCTGGGTGGCGTTTTCTCTTCGAAAGAGAAAAGGAAGATCTCTGGAGAGGGAAGAGAAGGGTCGCCGAGCACTCCTTTAAGAACAAGGGAACCTCGAAGGTTCAGGCCCTTCCTCTAGCGCCAATCTGTTGGTGCAGAAATCCGTCGCCGCCGGAGGTCGCCGCAATCGAGGCCGCTGGGCGCCGCCGGGGACCTGCAAAACGAAGTCCCGTCCGGAACCGGTGGGGTGGTGGCTCCGGCAGGACCCTCCGACGGTCAAGTTAGTTTCCGGCCAACAGTAATGGAGTGCTCGGAATGAGTTCCGGAGCTTAGAGATGAGGAGGAGAGCTTAGAGAGTCGAGAGTTCAGAGAGCTTAGCCTTAGTATGTCGGGAGGGGTCCTTTTATAGCGGAGCTTAGTTGATGGTGACGGCTGTGCCGTCTGGCAGAGAGTCGTCGGGCAGCATGGAGTTTGGTACGGAGAGGAAGGCGTCGTCCGGTAGATCGTGGGAGCCATACCGGCGAGTCGTGGGCCGCATGGAGTCCGGTACGGAGAGGAAGGCGTCGTCCGGTAGATCGTGGGAGCCATACCGGCGACGTGGGCCGCATGGAGTCCGGTACGGAGAGGAAGGCGTCGTCCGGTAGGTCGTGGGAGCCATACCGGCGAGTAGTCGGCCGCATGGAGTCCGGTACGGAGAGGAAGGCGCCGTCCGGTCTTGCTGCAGGCGACGGTTCATCCAACGGAGTTCGGACTTGTAACAGAGTTCGGCCGAAGGGGAAGCTGGGGGAGTTCGTCTGGCTGAAGGGTCGGCCATCTGTAGAGTTCGGCCGCTGAGAGGCCCGAAGAAGCTCGGCTGGCCAATTGAAGGACTTCGGTTGCTAGTTGGTTCGGCCAGGGCTCGCTGAGGAGTCGGTCCGAAGGAGTTCGGCCGTGGGAAGTCGAAGGAGTTCGGCCGTGGGGTCCGAAGGAGTTCGGCCGTGGGGTCCGAAGGAGTTCGGCTGCATGGGCTCGCCTGGGGTCGGTCCGAAGGAGTTCGGCTGCATGGACTCGCCTGGGGTCGGTCCGAAGGAGTTCGGCTGCATGGACTCGCCTGGGGTCGGTCCGAAGGAGTTCGGCCGTGGGGTCCGAATGGGTTCGGGCTCGTAGGAGAGTTCGGCTGAAGGGAAAACCCGGGAGGAGCTCGGATGGCCGAACGGGCGTCTGGGAGGAGTCCGTCTCCTGAAGAAGTCCAGCCGCTTGGAGTCCAAGGAGCTCGACCGTCAGGAAGTTCGGCTGGCGGTGGGAGTTCGTCCTTTAGGCAGTTCGGCCCGGACCTTGGTGCAGGGGAGTTCGGCCGGGACCTTGGTGCAGGGGGGTTCGGCCTCTAAGCAGTTCGGCCGTGTTAGGGGCTCGGCCTGGCGCCTGGCGCTGAAGCTCTTCAGCAGCTACTGGTTACATTGGGCTGAGCGTTGGGCCGGGCTTCGGCAGGAGCGGGATTTATCCCCAACAGTTGGCTAAAAAATATAAGTTTATATATCTTGTATGAATTATTTAAGTGCATTTTGAATAGCAAGCATAATGATATAATCATATGCAATGGCATAATTTGACGAGGTAAAACATAGCATGAGGTAGAGATTTAAAAGGGTTATCAAATTAACCACATTCATCGTGGATAGCCAACCATGAGTAGGAATGTGGCACGTGAGTATATGAATAAATAGCCACATGCAAAAATAAAATGTATGAATAGCCAACCACATTCAGTAAGTAGCTAATTGCATGTAGGAACGTGACATGATTCACTAGTCACGAGTAGTGGCATGGTACGTAGTTGGTCCATTGCTAAAAAGATGATTGAATATTCCAAGATTGTCACTAAGTCTCGCTGGGAATAATTAATGAAAATATACTTAACTGAAAATATAGCTGAGATAGTTTCTATTGATAGCATGTCTCGGTGTATATTTATTTTATGATACAACATCCATATTTGAGCGATACACATTTTGTGATGCATATATGTCTTGATATTATGCTTAATATTTTCAATAGCTACATTCAATATTTTATATGCATCATTGCATTGTATACTTGCATGGAGGTTTTCTTATTGAGCTGATTAGCTCTTGTTATTTTTTTATCCAAATTTTTAGAGCAGGATGTGTAGGATTTGGCTAAGTTGGTCGGCTGGTGAAAGATAGAGATGAATAAAATTCTTTTGATATCATTGGATGAACAAATAAAAATGTATTCGAACCTTTGAGTTATTTTAAAAATGTTGGAGTTTAACCGGTCTTATTTTGGATCAATAAATGGTATTGCAAATGTTGCCTTCATCCTCCTGGCCTTCGACATTCTTTAGGGATTTTCCTATGGATTGTGTAGCCATGCCATGTTTTAGCCATAGCCAGATGGAGGGTTTGGGACGTTGACAAACCCAATCGATTCATTTGGTAAGGAAACATTTATCAAGCGGCACAATAAAGATAAAAGTTCCAATTAGTCTTATCGAAGACTTCTCCAAAAAATGCCTTGGTGCCCGCTTCCGCTGCTTCAAATCAAGACAATTGTTTTGCCACTAATTCCATTACACTCGCTTCATTCCATCTAATTTGATGTTGTTTTGAGCGAAGATTCTCATGCATTGGCACTCTCTTTTTGTTGCTCTAATATTTCTATTTGGATGCTTCATGGGTCTGCCATGCAGGATTTCCCTTCTCTTGTCGCTTACAAGCATTTGATCGTATTCTCTTCGCGTCCTTGTCCGAATGAATAGCTATAAATAACATAATAAGTTGAAAATAATAAGAATGCATTCTAGTAGTCATGTGGTTATGATATAGAATATGTTTATATTCAAAATCTCAACCTAATAAAAGTGTAGCCTTTCATATAACATTTGCAAGTTTGTTATAGTACGTGGCTATCAAGCTTTCACATCATCTGGCATTAATTAAGGTTGCCCTTCTCTTTTGAATTTAGGCACACTAGACATGAAGCGGGATATGAAATCCTTCATATCATGCTGCTCCTAAATTAGGAGTTCAAGTCCTTTATAATACATGTTTTGCACTATAAAGGAGGATACATGTTTGGATGGGCTACATGACACTTCTCTCAGAAGAAATGAATGTACCAAACATGATGGGTTGAGGGATGTGTTATCTATTTAAATATGCACCAATATTTCTCGCCATATAATAATAATACGGTTTAGAAAGTTCAGGCTCGGAAGTTAGAGACTTGAAGTGGCTATTTGATTTTTCATGCCGACCACCAACCATCATTTAGCATCATCATTTACTTTTTTTTTCTACTTGATTATATAAAACTCCTAACTCCTATCATATCAAGTCATGCCCATGCCTAGTCTTTCATGTGGATCTAAATTCAGTTATATTAAAAATGATAATCAGATTAGATCGGATCAGATATGGATTGGATCGGATATATAGTAGATTATGAATTTGTCAACCCAAACTCAATTTATTTATTAAACAAGATAAAAATTCAGGTCTAAAATTGATTATTTTATAAAATAGATAATCAAATCTGATCTTTAATGGATTGAATTAAGCTAAATAGGTTAAATCAATTAACTCCCGGTCGGACCCTATTTTTTAGTGGATCCACCCTTGATTACCTTTTGCGGTGCGAAGAAATAAGGAATCGGACAAGCAAATTGATCGGGGTTCACATATCACCAAGGCAAAATCGTACCTCCGCCTCTCCAATCCCAGCGTTCCCGTGGCCGGGTCTTGGTGCAAGGATCAATAGGCCCCCTCCCCTCGCGACCTCGGCCCCTTGAGATTAACAAGTTCAATTCCAATACAAACCCTAGACACCAACGCCAGCCCAGTAGCTCTCTCTTCTCCTTCGAGCCCCTCTCTCTCAACGCATCGTGGGAAAGGGTGCGAACCATAGCCCCCCCCGAAAGGTCGCGCTTCACAAATCCAACCCCCCACCCCCACCCCCATCCCCGGTCATACCCATCCTTTCTCTCTAATCGCATCCGATCTGGGCATCCATCCAAAGCTGGCAGCAGGAGATCGGCACTGGAACAAGGTACGCCCCCCTTAACATTTTCTTCAATTCCATTCGTGTTCCAAAAGTCCTTAGCCTCAAAGTTTTTTTGGTTTGAAACCCTTGTTAGCACATTTTGCCTGGTCTAGCAATTACCTCTTTTGTTTTTAGCGTATGTGATATTTGTATAAAGATAAAGAGACGGAGGGAGGAAAAAAGGCGGTAAGAAAACCCTTAAACCTGGATTTTATAGTTAAAAAGGGTTTCGATCAGAGTCTTCCATTTCCGCTTTTGCTAATAATACGCTTTGTTTTGCTTGAATTTGAATTTGATCTGGCAATCTGGATTCTGGGAACGGGAATGTGATCCTTAGGGTTTTGATTTTCGGTGATCGTCTACATTGATTCGGATCTCTTAGGTTGTTTTTATGCGATTTTTCTTTTCTTTTCTTTCTTTCTGGGCGTGTAAGTGATCTATCATCAGCAGCTCTTGGTATGCCAGTGTGCGCTTGGGTGTGCCACGAGAGGGGTGCTGCTGCCAAGTTCTTTTCTTGACGCATGCGTGTTGGGCATGTGCCTGGCAGCATGCTGGAGCTCAGGCGATGAATCATGACCTTGGAGGCCCCCGGTTGCTAGTTGTTGTAATCTCGTGCCCACTCTTTTATCAGAATTTGCTAAGCAATCGTGACACTGCAGATGGTGCTGCAGGGTCGATCTGTGGCTGCTTAGGCTGTAGCTGGGTGCTAGATCAGTAAAAAAGAAAGTAGGATCCTGTAGACAAAGTGCAGAAAATGGTAAAGAAAAGGGGGAGATGACCTTCATGATGCATAAACTGATGAAATACCGAAATTATGTATTGATCATAAATGCATGCTGAAATGGTTGTACCCGTCTCCTTAAGTGACTTCTTTACGTAAAAGAGGTTTTGCCGAAACCATGGAAAACCAATTCTTCCTTTTGTGGAACAATGGAGTTTGCATTTCAGCTTTCTACTGTAGTTATTTCATTAGTAATCATTGAATTCCAAGTTCCGCCATTCCAACATAGGGCAGCAATCCGATATGTATAATTTTGAAAGGCTATATATATCCAAATGGACCACAGCTAGGAATCCATGTGGAACCAAAACATGTTCAATCAAGTTTTCATCCAAAACTAATTTATGTGGCCGAATTGTATTGGTAGCTCATTTATTTTGATTGTTTGCATTTTTTTTAAAAAATTCTTTAAATGCTCAGAAGCACTTTCTCTAGACTAAATTTGAGTTTTGTGAGTTTTGGGAACATTTAGAAGCTCTATGACACTAGAATCCAAACAAGATTTAGATGAAAAGTAACGAGTTTGAGGTAGATTTGGCTGTTCGAAACATGAGATTTTATAGGTAAACTCCTCTATCATATGCTATACGTCAAATGATATAATAGGCCCCAGCCATTGCTCTTCAAACACTTTATTTTTTAAACAAATATAAATTTTTTCCAATGGCGAAACTACTGAAAGAATAAATCTGAAAGTCCTAAACAGTATGACATATGTTGAAAAGATGGTCCATTACTCCATTTATTATTTGACTTATTTATTTTCACCATTTTTCCCTAATTTGGATTGCCTGTTTTTGAATTTCTTTTTATTTTCAAATGAAACTGCTAAATGAGTCCAGAGTCACTGATTTTGCCAAAGTTGTTGAAACTGAAATTCAGTGGGCGTGACTGAAATGAAAATTGGGGCAAAGTTTTCAAACCTTTAGGCGGGCATAAAATGTTTCCATACGCACCATAGTGCTTCTATGCAACCTTCCTTCTATCAAATGCCTTTGCTGATGCATAGGAGGCACAGACATTGGGAAGGAAAGTATGGGATTAAATTGGTTATATCTGGTGATGATTAAAATTAGTGTTGGTATGGAGGGGATTTATCTTGGGAAATGTGGAAGAGGTGAGGAAGGAGTAAGAAAATGTGCTTGCATATTGTATAAAGTATCTAATAAAACCTGTGTTAGTGGAAAATGAAACCTTCTACAAAACATATGTGGATATGCAATATGGATATGACATGAAAGCAATATGTCAGTATGACAAATCTTGATGGGATAGGATATAATATGCTTACGCTATGACAATAATGAACGAGTGTATTTTTTATGTATATGTAGAAGCTCCATAAAGCATAATGCAGCATCACAATAACATGATTCTTAGTATAATAATGTTGCGATTCACAAATTCCACCATTTGCAAATCTAGTCATAGGCCATGCTCCATATTATAATATCAAGATCAAAATTTTTTTAACAAATTCTTTAGTGTGTTAGAAGGTTACCATTCAACCCTTCTCCCCCATCCAAAAAGAGAAGAAGAAAATGGGGAAGTCTCTCCTATTCTGGCATTGTGGGATTTATTCAAGTATGTTGGTTGTATTGAGAAGGACTCATAGTCATCATCTTCTTCTTCTTCCTCTTCTTCCTCTTTTTAAGTTATGAAATAGAATACTTAAGATAAATATTTGAAACACATTTTTAACTGCATCTGATGTTTACGGGATAAATGGATATATGTCGAGCATGCAAATTGAAAAATCTGTTTAACCTAGCTAACCTTGAAGTGAGTGGGAAATAAAGGATTTTACAGATGCCTCGAAATAGATGGACTAATCCTACATGCAAATTGAGAATGAATTATTGGATGGAGATGGTAATTTCCAATGGAAGTTTAACACTGGCTTTGATTAAAATTGGAAATGTCCCACTGGTCACTCCCCTCTTGCAGTTAATGCCCAAGATTTGAAACTTAAGAGGTGCATGCCCAAGTATTTGGATGTCAGAAATTTGCATTGATTGGTCTTCCCTCCCCCTCTCTCTCAAAAGAGGTGTTGGTTGGCATCTGAATACTGGGGCATGCACCTCCCAAGTATTTGGATGTGAGTAATGTGCACTGATTGGTCTTCCCTCCCTCCCTCTCTCGCTTCCTCCCTCCCTCTCCGAAAAGAGGCTTTGGTTACAATAGTTTGGTCTTCCCTCCCTCCCTTGCTCCCTCCTTGCCTCCCACTCTCTCTCTCAAAAGAGGCTTTGTTTGGCATCTGATTCATATATTGCTAGCAAAGGTAGAAGAGGTAAACTAATAAAATATGGTTGCAAGTTGTGATAAAAGATCTGACAAATCTTGCATTCATGGAGAATGTAATCTTGAAGTGTGTGATCAGAAGGCTTTGTAGAGCTGCCCCTGATATGTGGACTTATTCTTTGTATGATATTTAGTTTAGAGTAGTTAAAATTTTTCTTCAATGAATATTTTTTAATAATTTTATTAAATTACATGTAAACATCAATATCCATGATTCAATCGTTTTTCCTGACTTTTTTTTCAGTTTCAGTACTATTCATTTTATTTGATTAGTTATTGTTGACTGTTTGGTAAACAATGATCCATGCACTTTTTGTTCTTGTAATAGATCCTATCTGATTCCAGTTCTTATGTGAGTGGCACACATGTCAAAAATGTGTCTGTATTGTACATTTTAAAAATATTTTTGCATATTTAACAATTAGAAATAGTTAGGAACATTATACCTTTGCCTTAATCACAATCTCAAATTTTTTTTTTTTTAAATTTTTTTTTACTGTGAATCTTTTTCTTGATCGCATTGGAAGATGAAAAACTAAAGATCCTTAAATTTGGAATTGATATAGTTTGCGAATTTATGAAGTGAATCTTTGTGATGAAATAATGTTGGTAGTGATGGATTTATGTGCCTATCATTTTTAATATACATAAATTTATTATAACTATTTCATATTTTTATTTTTGGTTTTAATTTTCTGAACTTCTACCAAATATTTTCCATATTTGTTGGATTATTCTTTTAAAGTTTTCTCATTTCCACAGACTCCATTATATGAGTCCAGTACTAAGACTGGACACTTCTTACTTCTCTTCCCTGGCCTGTTGTGCCACCAATATGCAACACTAAACTTGCTTGTTGATAAAATGGAAGTCCAAACAGTGTATTGCCTCATGATTTCTTCGTGGAATCTATAAACTGTGAAATATTCACAATCAATTTGCGAACTAGTGAATAAGTGGCAGAACAGTTTGACTGACCTCTAAACTGTGAACAATTTGTGAATTTTTGAAAAATTTGGTGATTATTGTTACTGTGCATGGGCCATGTATAGTTGTTTTGGTATATACACGTGATGTATACATGTTCTGGCATACATGCATGATGTATTTTGTGCATATTGGATTACTCATACAGCTGATAAAATACTCATCATGTTGTCATATCTAGATTTGGGAAATTTACTTTGTTGGGCACCTATATCATTGGTGCTATGTGGTTCTGTGTCTGTGTATGTCTACCAAGTCGTAGGCTCAGATACAATTGTAGTCATGGCTATCATATGTGTCCTTTCCTGATTAAAGTAATGGTGCTTTTATCATAATTCCTTGTGAAAAGCAATCTGTATTATTTTAAATAGAATGGGAATATTAAGTTTGAATATGATTATTAGTTTCATTTTACATCAAAAATGTTGTATATGGATATAATCTGGTGGAAATTGATTGTCAGATTTGCCTGAAACAGGGTTAGAAGTTGGATGTATTAGAGAACTTGCATGTTATATGGAATTCAGAGTAATAGAAGGAAGTCATGTCAGTACTCTCTCTTTCTGAAGTTCAGTATGTTGGGGAACGAAGTCCGGTAACAAAACCAACAGAGGACATACTCGAGGAATCCACATTGCTGCAAGTAGATGGTCCAAGAAAAAGGGCACGGGAGAAACTATCACTTGCTATTTGTGACAGGAAACAGATCCTATTAGAGGTTGATGATGCTCAACGAGGGCCTGCTGATGATCGGTTAGACAGCAGGGATGATGGTACATCCAAAGAGCTTCATCGTTCTCCTCAAAGGCATAATGATGAAGAATTAGACAACATCCATGCTACTGAGAAGCCATTGCCAAATAAAGACATGTTTCAACAGGGGCAAGTACATGAACAACTAAGCAACAGCCATGAAGGAAATGCTAACTTCCCAGATAGTGATGAACATAAAGGAAATGTTTTCTTCCCACATACCGATTCTCAGCTGGCTGATTGCAAAATAGTAAATGGTATGGTAGAGGAAGAAACTTCTTTTCTTAGAGAGAAAAAAATTAATGAGGATGTCATACATTGGAGAATAGAATCGCATTCCTATTCTGGTCAACAGTGTAATGAAGTAGGCAGCTGCTTTGAGCAGGAGCAAGGAATACAATTAATTGATAGTAATTTTAAGTCAAATGACGATGTGGTTCCTGCAAAAGACAGTCAGGGAGATGAAATATGTGAATTTAAAAATAGAGAAGATGCACCATGCAGTGCTGAATCCATTCAGACTGATACTTCAGATTCTTGTGGAGAGGAGGAAGACCAGTCTTGTCTTCCTCACAAGCTGTCTGATTGTGAACCTGATTTGCCCGAGCAGGGGCAAAAGAATAATTTGTTCTTGTTTGGTAATGCCTCACACTCATCTATGCAAAATATGAACGACAATGTGCAGAACATCAATCAAGAAGGAGAATCGGGTCTTCTAGGAAGTGAATATATTGAACAAGATCAACCTGTGGCACTCTGGGTCAAGGTATGTCTCATGTCGAAATCTTCTATCCAGAAAGTTACTTGTGTATGTGAAGTAGGTGAATGTATGTTCAATGTCTCAAGCTAGTTGGTGTTGTAATCATATGATTTTTTTTTTTCATGATGGAGATATTAATTGCATTTGCTGTTATCAATTTATGGATGAACAACTGATTAGGAATGTTCATGGAATTATGGTAAATAAGATGATAGAACAATTTCTTAGCTAATGTGTTTCACTAAGCTAAATGAATACATCATGATTGTCTATAGTATTTTTTTTCTTAAAGTATTGCATTCTTTGGTTACTCTGAATTTCCTAAAAACATATGCAAATTGTTAAAAGCCACCTTTAAGCCACATATAAATCTATTTTGTCTAATGAAATTGCAAGATTGTAAAATTTATGAGAAGGGCTTTTGAAGCAACACTCATAATGCCATGCAAAAGGTAAGGAGCGAGCCTCAAGTTATATGGCAAACCTATTATGGATTTTTTTTTTTTTTTTTTTTTTGTATGATTACATTGCGTAATTCACGTGTTTACAAAACTAACTTCATGATTACTTTCACTATGTTTTAATTCTTGTGTAAAGCTTGATTTGTGAATTAGGTGAAGAAATATCCTCCCATGGTATTTGAGTCCACGAGCATCATGCATATGCATGCATATGCACATAATATGCAAGGACATGTTTCTTTCTGTCTGTTGATTGTAGAATCGTTAAAATCACTAGGTATTGCATGTTTGGCTTAGGCCCCACTTGGTATTGCTTGTGGAGGGCCAAAAAGTGCTTCTTGGAGGGCTAAAAGCTCTTTTGGGTGGTTTTAAGGTGTTTGTTAAAAATTTGGAAATAGCTTTCTGACTCGTCCAAAAGCTAAAATAATGACTACTGAGAAAAAGCTCCAATTTGGGGCTTTTTGGCAAAAGTGCTGCTTGAGATGTGTCAGAAAGCTGTTATTTCTCCTGAGAGACTCGGATTCCAGACCTAGCAGTGGAATTTTTCAAAAATTAATTTAAAATACTTCTTATTTCTATAATTATTTAAGTTGGTGTTTTATATCTATTATATTATTAGGATTAAAATATAAAAAAATAATTTACAAATTTACAATACTTTATAATAGCAATTTTGATGGTATAACATAATAAAATAATATGATATAATAATACTATATTATATTGTATTTATTATGTAATATTATAATATATTATAATATTATCATTATTATTCTAATATAATTGCACTATAATTATATAATAATTGTTATTATATAATAATATTTTAATATTTTTATTAGAATAATAATATCACCTTATTATATAATAATAATATTATTATGAGGTGGATTGGGCTCCGCTCGATCGGATCCCAGTCCATATCTGATCAGATCTCCGACTGTTGGATCAGCGCGCACGCACCTGAAAAAAAAGGCATGTGCCTGCGCCTAAAAAATTTTTTTTTCTAGTTTTTTTAGGTGCCTTCAGGCTCAAAAAAGTTCAGAAAAAACCCTGCACTTGAAAAAAAAAGAAAAGAAAAAAAAAGAAGGAAAAGGTGCCTACAAACGCCTTTTGTTTTTCAAGTGCAGGCCTTTTTTTTCTGATTTTTTTTAGTTTTTTCGGCCTGAAGGCATCTAAAAAAATTGAAATTTTTTTCAGGTGTAGGCACGCGCTTGTTTTTTTCAGGCGCATGCGTGTAGATGCGCGTTGATCCAACGATCGGGGATCCGATCAGATATGGTCTGGGATCCAGTCGAGCGGAGCCCAGTCTGCCTCGTATTATTACAATAAGATATAAATAATTATTTATGATATTATATAACTTAAAATATCAAAATAAATAATTTATAATTTAAAAATACTTTATAATAGTGATTTTGATAGCATGGATGGTTAGATAGAAAGTAATATGCAGTATTCTTCATTGTCATTTCCTAATACTCAAAATGCTTTCTCAGTTTGGTTATTAAATGGATATTAATGTTCCGCAGAATTTCGATAATGTAGTTCCCAAGCTCGATCAATAAAAGCTATACTACCCACAGCAATACCAAATGAGACTTTAGGCAAATAGATCACTGGGGACCCATTATGTGAATCTGATTTAGTGTATATGTCTAGCTTCATTTAGTCTCTTCCTTGAGCTTCAAGGCATTTAGGGTATTTTGTCTTAAGGTGCATGGCAGGGCACATCTTGAATGAATCTTGTTATAAACATTGTTTTCGATGAGTTAAATGACATCAAATTTTATTTTAGAATTAATGATAATTTGTGGGTTCAAGGAGCTAGCAATTGTATGGGCACCTCTTAAGTTTTCATTATTATTCTCTGCAAGTAACAGACATCTCATCTGAAACTTCATTTATTTTTGGTCAACCAAAATAAGTTGAGGAATTCAATTCAGAATTGCCCTAAATAAGAATTGTCTTTCCTACTTTGGATTAATTGGGCTTGTGGTTTTATGCAAATTTCATCATGTTTTATTCAGAATATTTAGAAGGAACCATGTTCCTTGGGCTTTTATTTTAATTTGACAATTACTTTATTTTATTTTCTTAAGAATTGTTGAAAGAAACATAGATCTTAAATTCTTAACGATAGTAGATTTAGGATTTATATGATGGGATTAGCTGTGTATGAATTTTCTTCACGTATAAGCATTATTGTACGCAGTTTGCTATTAATGTGGTGATTTATGTCAAATGTGACATCTTGTATCTCTTATCAACATGATATTTTGACATATGATCCCCATGTTTTTCTCGCCAAATGGTGGGTAATATGGTTGAAAATAATATTACAAGACTGACCCCCTTTTGATTGAGAGGCACATAATTTGATACGATTTCCTCTTTTGAATGCATTGTACAATGTCTTATTACCAGTGGTTTTCTTTTTCTAATCCTAGTGCTCTATTAATAACTCTTCATATTATCAGTCAGGGTTTCAAGTACTGGTACTGGACCTTGTTCTGGTTTTTTTTTACCGCAATGACACGATACTGGGTACTGATTTATGATACAAGGCTGCATCTTGTACCAATAGACTCTGTACAGGTGCTTGCAACCTACCAGAACAATATTGTACGGTTCATTCCATCCCGTTCTGGTGGTATTTGAAACCTTGTTTCCGGTTTTAACCAATATATAATATTGCTTGCGGCCATTTGAAATTTAAAATAATGCCTGACCTATATCACCCATTCAGTTGGTCTTACTGAACTTAGAATATAAATCCTTGGACCTTAAATGGTGCACTATGGTACCAGGATTTTTCAAATCTGTGGTATGGTACCATTAGCCATGCATCTTGACATGTGTACCAACCAGCACTGCTGGATTCTGTGGATACACCCTTGGCATGGCCAATTATGGCATCTGTTTTTTTTTTTTTTTTTTAATCCCTTTCTGTTTTTGGAGTTCTAAACATCATGTTGAATGAAGTAAAGGTGTTTTAAAGCCATAGGGATTCAATTTTGGTGATTCTTCCTTTGTGATTGTTTCTTTCTCATGTTGGATGGTTTATTCAGGGTAACAAATTTTCCTTTGAGTTTTAAAGGACTAGTTGTCACAAAGTTTGGGCTCGATCCTCCTCTGGTGTAGAAATGTAGTTTGGGTGATTCAGGTCCAATTCACATATACTAGGGCATACTGGTTCCCTACATACCGGTTCAAGGCCAGTATACTCTGTACCGGCTGGTATAGGGTTGGTATGCCTGGTTTTCAAATCTTGTTCATCACTTACAGTTTGTGATGTTAACAGGAGAGAGCTTAACCATCACCTCCAAATAGATCCTTATGTTACTTTGCAGTGGTCTTCTCCTGGAAAATGCCTATTCTCATATTGGAATAATGTGACTTTTTTGGCATAAGGAAAGAATGTTTTTTTTAATATCCCAAGAAGCTATTTAGTCATTTCTTAAAATAATGATTTTAAATTTATGCCTTGCAATCTTCATGACCAGGGTTTTGAATTTCTTCTTCCTTTAGTGCATATTCTGATTATTCTTTGTTATCTATGATGATAATTGCAACTTATCTTCACATTAACCTCCATCTGACTCTTTTTGTTTCCCCTCTTGAGAGTAGTGGAGAGGGAAGTGGCAAACTGGAATTCAATGTCCTAGGGCAGATTGCCCATTGTCAGCTTTAAAAGCGAAGCCTACACATGAGAGAAAGAGATATGTTGCAATTTTTTTCCCTCGTACAAGGACATATTCTTGGGCAGATATGCTACTAGTTTGCTCTATTGGGGAATCACCAGAACCGCTTGTTAATGGTAACCATCGTAGATGGAGAAAATTGGTTAAAGACTTGACTCTTCCACGTCGATATATTATGCAAAAGCTTGCTTTTGCGATGCTAAACATCAGTGACCAGCTACATACAGAGGTTCAGTTTTATCATATTTAAACATCTCATCACCTTTGATATTTCCTTTTGGCATTTCTTTGTTATGAGGAGTGCTTGAATTTTTATAGGCTGTAATTGAGGATGCTCGTAAGGCCACAACCTGGAAGGAATTTGCTATGGAAGCTTCTCACTGTAGAGATTATCTTGATCTTGGAAAGATGCTGCTAAAGCTTCAAAATGTAAACCCATAACCATGATGACTTTTAGAAAAATAATAATGCCATTAATCATATACCCTTTTTGCAGTGAAATTAAAGTTTATCATCTGTGTACTTGATCTAGGCTTATATCATATAGTTTGTTGCTAGTGCTGTTGCCTGAACACTGGAAATTCTTTGGTTCTTTGCAATTTTGCCTTGTTGGCATGTTGAAGTTGTTCTTCTATGTATCAGTATCAGTTATCAGGTATTTCTTTCATGAAATTCATGAAAATGTGCATATGTCAAAAGATAATTGTCCTATGTTTCCATTCATTTAATTTTCTATTCTTTTCTAGATTCATGCATGATACATAAACTCAAAAATTATTATGTTGTATGAGAGATTAGGTTTTTTATAAATTATTTGTTGCATGTATCTTGCATGTAAGTGATGTCATATTGTGGCATCATTGTCATTATTTATGTACCTTTTATGAACCAAGTAATAATAACATTGTTATCTTCTGTTAGATGATCCATATTCGGTGCATACTGAAACTGAATTCTTGATGCAGATATTTATGTTAAAATGCTGGCTGAACCATGAGACTCTTTCCATGCTCAAAACCTAGTGCTAGAAGGGTCAAGGTAGCTGTTTAGGGTCACAATAGAACTATAGTTATATGAGGATCGAAGCATATTCATTGATTTGGAATGAGAATGTTAGTTATGTCTATTGAACGTAAATGGGAAGTTGTTAATGACAGAAAATTGGATTTTGGATGATCTAGATTATAATAGTAGAGGGTTTAGAGAAATTAGTAATTTAAAATGAACAGATGAGAGGATTAGCATGAAAATGCAGCTACACCTGACCAATTACAGTGTAATAATCATCTAAGATACAATTGACTGAAAAGTATGTTTCTTGGTAAAAGTGTTTGCCACTGTTATTTGGCAGGAGTTAGCATGTAGACCGAACCATCAAGGATTATAATCACAGTATGGAAGAACAGTATGCCTGGGTGCTTAGGAAGCATCTAGCCTTGACTTTCTTAGAGGTTCATCTTAGGCATCAAGCATGATTTAGGGGGCGACTTAGGCAAGTGCCTGATAATCTAGGTGCTGCCAAGTGGTAAGTGCTCTTTGCCTGTTTTATGACTTCAATATAGTACAATAATGTAATCTGATTGGTACAAGTAATCATCAATTTACTTTATAGAAGTTATATAAATTCTTTGATTATCTTTGTAGTTAATTATGTATCTATAGTAATTAGATGTGATTTATAGCTTAAAAAATTTATATCCTACATGTTCTGGAATATTTAGTATTTGTTGAAGTAATTTTTTTATATGGAGTATATGGATGTGGAACTTAGGTAGTGCCAAAATTGCAATAGACCTAGTTTGGCCTAAAGTTAAAAAGTTTGCAAGATATTACTTTAGGGAAACAACAAAATATTACTTTGGTTACTGTGTAAGGCTATTTCAGTGGTTTGACTACTTTAAGAAAAATCATTTGCTTAAACCAATTCCTTAGGAGTCAAAATATGACATATCCTAGTTTAAGGCCTCAGCATCCACCATCAAGAATGGAGAATGCTTCCCACAGTGACGGACTTCTTCCAAGTGATCACCCAGGAACTGTAGTTCTCTCTAACATTTATCATATGAGTAAAAGTGACAGGGACTAATGCAAGATTTACTTTTTTAATTGCATATAGTCTTAATTAGGTCCTATAAGGTTGATAGGAATTTTATTTTGAGCGACTAATGTTGCACAGAGTAGACTGGAGTGTAAAACTAGTGAATCATCCTATCCATCCCCCAAGATGGCCTTATTACAACTTGACCTATCTTAGTTTTGGTAGAAAGGCAAGGTTGTGACATTTTGATTTGTTTTTTCTGTCTGCCATTACAGATGACCATGCACTGGAAAATAGATGGATGTGGTTCTTGGAGCTGCAAGCAATGCAATTCATGCATATAAACTATGAACTTCAGCTTATTGCCTTGACTTAATGGGTGCTTGTTGGTTTTCTGTTCCACACTCTTGATTTTTTTTTATTGGACAGCGTTTATTTTGTCATGGTGGGAAAAGAAATTTGAAAGCTTTATCAAGTGACATTTTTGAAATTTCAGGGTAAAAGGATTTAATGTTTTTTAATTGATGGCAATTGTTTGAGAGGTTCATCGAGAACAATTTATTATATTTTTCAGAACTTTGTAGCTTCAAAGAAGAGTTTTTCAAGAGTGACATGTTTAGAATTTTGGGGTAAAAGAATTTTTTTTAAAAAATATCAATTACAATTTTTTAAGAAGTTTGCTAAGCATGGTGGGAAGGAATTTCTAAAGCTT
The DNA here is from genome assembly GCA_006176705.1 of Cocos nucifera. NCBI lineage: Eukaryota > Viridiplantae > Streptophyta > Magnoliopsida > Arecales > Arecaceae > Cocos > Cocos nucifera. The sequence goes on along the minus strand of QRFJ01000065.1, from coordinate 4,309,959 downwards.
CTTTTAAAAGTTGCATATTTAGAATTTCAGGGTAAAAGGAATTGATAATCTTTGATCAATTGTTGAAGTGGTTCATTAAGGAGATTCATAGATATATTTTTTTGGATATTTGTAGCTTCAAGGAAGCCTAAATCCTAAGTTTAGTTGTGGGAACCATTAAAAGTTAACTTCCTATATCTTTTTGAGGATGAATATTGCTGAAATTGAAATCTATTGACTACCTATGAGAATATCAACGCTCTATTGTGATCACACCCCTTGGAACACCTAGGCCCATCCTAGTTTCATGGAGTAACCAGATAGCCCATCCTAATTTCATGGAGTAACTAGACATTGATGAGGTGATATGTGGTGCCTTTTCCTATTCGAGTAAGTAGAATATCAAACAAAGTGGAGGTCTATGCTTTAAAGACTGGGATCTCATATTTCTAGATCAATTTTCATTGTTGAAGGTGATTACTAAAAATTATTATTCAATGCACTGTGGGGACTCCGATTGCCTGTTGTTTTTATTGCTATTTTATAAACAAATACCTATTTCTCTTGATAAGGAGAAGGTTGAAATGATGTTTTCTTTTTGTAGATTCTTCATTTGTGCGATATTTTTTTAATAATAAAATGATAAATGCAAGGTCTAGAATAGTACTATAGATACCTGTATTGGTACCTTATTTGTATGGTATGAAATGGTATGGTACCATATTGGCAAGTGGCATGTCTCTTGTTGTCAGAGCAGCAAAATAGAGGTAATGATGCAAATGTGCTAAGCCGTGCTGAGTACTAAGTTGTGTAGGATTGGCTTGGTTAAGCTAGTCAGTGTTTGAACTTGGATTGGGCTCTAGTTTAGCTCAAGAACAAGTGTTCACCCTTTGCCTGACATCAATAAAAGAGGCTCAGTCTCAGCTTGTGATCAGAATTGAGTTCGAGCTCAAAACCAAGCTCTAATTAGATCTTGACTGAAACAAATCTCCCAACCCTGCAAAAAACCAAAAAAAAAAAAAGAAGATCTAGAGCAGATGAAAATGGGGATTGCTACATTTTTTAGCAGAGTATGCTGAAATATCATCTTGGCATGGTTTCGGTACCGTGTAAAGAAAGGTGCTGCTAGACTTGAGGCTGTCACTGTGAAACGGGGGGTAAGGGGATGATCTTTGGTGGTCGGATGAGCACGATCCCTTGGAATGCTCCTGGTCTTGAGTTTGTCATGATGAGGCAACGGGGTAAGGGAAAAGCTCCAGTGGTGAGTTGAGTACAATCCCTTAGAATGCTACCGGACTTGAGGCTCTCATGGCAAAGCAAGGAGATAAAAGGCTGATCTTTTGAGCTGAGAAGAGCACAAATCTAACAAAGAAAGGTAAGGATAGAGGTGGGGATCATTTTCTGATGATAGAGTGAGTTGGTGAGGGTGACGTGGGAGTGAAGTGGGAAGTATTTATGAACTTGGGAACCGGGTCAGGGGAAGAGGTTGAGTTGAAATACATATTTATAAATACATGTTCACGAGCCTGATTAGCTGAGCACCCATCTACTTGAGCTTGGCTCACTAAAGAAATGAGCCTAATATCATGTTTGGGCTTGGCTTGTTTGATTTTTGAACAAGCCCAACAAGCTTTCTAGTGAGCCAAGCTCAAGTTCATGGATGGCTCGCTCCATTTGCAGGCCTTGATAGAGGGGAATTACTGTGTTGGTATGATACTGGTATGCGAGGCATGCTGGTATTGGTACCTTGCCATTATGATCCAAAACGGCTTGTACAGATTTGTACGAACTGGTACTTAAATCACTAGATGGATGTTTTAGACTTTCATTATTATTTGTAATTCAATTGCAAAATGATTAGCTTGGGCTAGTTGAGAGAAACCTGGATTATCTCCCATAAACCTTTCTGTGTATGTGGTGATTAAAAAAAATAAAATGATTTCTTGATATCAGCAATTATGTGACATGGGGAGGGTGGTTCTACACTAGTGTAAGCCTGGAGGTCATCATCAGAGGAAGCATAGCATGTGGTGTTGCTATTAGAGGAAGCGTGAGTTGGCTGCTTTCCAGCATATATTGTGTTGTGTCTAAGTTGTTGACACTTACACAACTGACTTTTTACACAGTTATTTTTGCAGACTACAAAATAGTGGCACGTGCTTAAGCAAAATTTGTATACAACCCTTTTTAATGGTGCACAATCACAAAGAACATCAATGGATGCACATGTTTCAGGTATATGCTTATAGGTGCATGAAAACATGGATATCTCTCTGATCATGTTTCTTATCTCCATGTGTCTCAATACTCCATTAGGTGGGTATGGGAAGTTCGAGGAGTAGGAATTACAGAAATGCCAAGAAAACTGGTAGTAAATCACTGATACATGATGGTGTAATTGCAAATGCTTGGTATCTCCCATATGGTAGAATGACAAAGTATCGAAAATTGTAACTTCCTTGGTATGGCCAAATTGATTTAAGTTGATTATAGAGCTAAGCGAGCAATAATTCTTGCCTTGAGGGATCGATGCAACTTGTGTGAGCTCTCAAGCTTGCATAATTCATCAGCATTGTGTTTACAGCTCAAAAGAATTCCAGAAGGAAAATAATGATGCCAAACTATGACATTTTGTTGATGCTAACAATGAATTACCTTTATGTATGTTGGTGCCAGCAATAAGATGGCCCTAATTATATGTTTTGATTGCAATATTTCTTGCTTCTGCTTTGCTGAAGTTTATTATCACCAGATTTCTAGTTTGTGTGTTTATCTGTTTGACATGACCCTTGATGAACGTCTTTCTGAGTAAATCAGTTTTGGTGTAAAGTGAATATGCATCTGTGCAAATACCAGAATTGCTTTCAAATTTTTGTGATTGATAAGGACCAGAGTAAGGGGTGGATTGGAGTTCCCTTTGTCTTTGTTGCCAATCTTAAAAGGTTTCATTCTGGGTTTGCCTATTAAAATACTGATGCTGCTATTTCACAATATGTTACCTGCAATATTGAACTGGAAAGGTTTTCCATTAATTCTCTTTTATTTGCATTTTTCTTTGCAACTTTTATTTCTACCATCGTCTTTGAGCGGTGTTAATTTCATATATCTGGCTGGCCATTTGTTTCATTTTCAATTCTAAGTTGTGAGATAATGGGCTATTGACCATTCCAATTAAATAAAAATTAATCTTTGGGAGTTACATTGTATCCTTTGAGGTATTGACAGTTGTTTTACTTGCAGATGATACTTCCAAGCTACATAAGTCAAGATTGGCTTGGAAATTCTTTTGACTCATGGATTCAGAGGTGTCAGAGTGCACAGACTGCTGAGTCCATTGAGATACTTACAAAGGTACTGAATTTTATTTTACTGCCTTGTGATTCTTATTGAAAAGGCCTAGAATAACTGTAATTTATTCCTGTAATTGGAAAATTACCGTCTTGGTATCTCATCCTCTCTAGCTCAAGCCTTACGACTAATAATATCAGATAATGTTGATGTGGAATGGATTGATTTTGCTGATCAGCGATGATCTTCTATCTAGAGGTTGTCTAATTTCTGCTCATATTATTCTTGATGAGGAATCTGATTGGAAGAATGTTAATCTATTAGTCAAATAAGTCTCAACGGTTACTCCGAATTGACTTTTAGCTTTGACCAAATTACCTTGAACAGAGAATCATGTGCTCGTAGGAGCTACTTAAAATGTCGTAGTATTTACTCCACTTCTTGTTCTTAGTGGCTAGCAGTTTGTGAGATCTACCGTGGCAGCTAGACCATGCAAACTCGTGTATTCAGGGAACAGCCTGTCAAGGTTCCTCTAGACAGTCCATGTGAAGAAGGAAAAGATGAAGTTTGATATAGAAAGCTACTTTAGTTTGGTTCATTTACTGAAAACAAAATTTTATTCTTTTGGTTTGTTTACCAGAATAAGGATATGCTGTTTGGTTGTCTGAGAAACATAGATTTATGCATTTGATACAATTTCTACGTCTGTCTACTATTGCATGTGGAGAAGACCATAAACTTTTGTATCAGATGGCTGGAATACTATCACATGTGCACATGCAAGGGCTTATTTGGTGATTTAGCTGGAAGTCTTGAGGTTGATATTGTGATAACCATTGGAATCAATGATCTAACTGCAACAGCATGTAATTTCTCATGCTAAAGTCTTCAAACTCAATCATTTAACTTTTGTGGTTTGTTGGGAATTTTTTTTCTCATTTATTTTAAGATTGTAAGATTCATTTCATTTTTTCTCTGGCTTGCCCTCCTGATAAATTTTGCACATTAGCTTCCATTGTACTAAGTATGTTGATTTTTTTGGTGCATACTCTAGGTTTCTCCTGACTGATTCATCTTTTCTTTCTTGAACTAGGAATTAGTGGATTCTGTATGTTGGACCCAGGTTGATGAGCTCTGGAATGCACCTGTGCAGCCAGAGTTAGGTCCGGAGTGGAGAACTTGGAAACAGGAGGCAATGAAATGGTTTTTTTCTTGGCATCCATCTGCTATTGGTGGAGATCTAGAGCAGAAGAGGACCTGTGATGTCTCTGCTGGTATGGAACCTCAGATTAGTAGGAAGCGCCCAAAGCTTGAAATCCGCCGAGCAGAACCTTCTGTTTCACCAATGAAAGATCCTGCATGTGCATTATTCTCCCAGATCAACACGATAGTTACTGATTCTGGACATCTGGATTGCCAGAATATTGTAGAATCTACTCTGACACGGGAGCCTTGTAAAGTGGCTGTGCAGACTGGAGTGGATGTAGCGACAGTGCCTGGCATCACAGCTGATAGGTGTGACAAGATTAAAGTTGAAGGTAATGGTGTAAAATTTGTTCAGGGTTCTGAAGTGTCTATGTCTACAGATGGAGAATGTGGCAAGGAAACCATAATAGATTCCCGTGTTGAATCAGATTCTGTGAAGAGATATCGCCAATGTGCATTTTTCGTAGAAGCAAAGGGAAGAAGATGTGGAAGGTGGGCAAATGATGGTGCTATGTACTGTTGTGTGCATTTGAATGCTCATTCTGGAGAAAAGCCATCTCAAAAGGTACAAAGACCTCCTGTTGGATCCCCCATGTGTGAGGGTACTACCACTCATGGTAGAAAATGTAAGCATCGAGCTCGAATTGGCTCTGCATTCTGCAAGAAGCATCATCCTCATAACAGCCATGATTCAGCGGTAACCGAGAATCTTGCTAATCCCTCTGAGAACACGCTCCAGAGCACCATTGATAGTAAAGAATATGGGTCAGTAGGAGAAGTCCAGATGCCTGTGCAAGAAAACTTGATTCCAATTGTAGTGGGAGAGACCTTGGACGAAAGAAATTGCTTAATGAAGAAATCTGAGCTTTACAATGCACTACCTGTTCCTGTTAAAAGCAGTAGCCCAGATTTACCACGCTGCATTGGATACTGTCAAAACAATGGCGGCCAATGCCTAGAGTATGCTAAGCGACACACTTTATACTGTGAAAAGCACCTGCCAAAATTCCTCAAACGTGCACGGAATGGTAAAAGTCGATTGATTTCAAAAGATATATTTGTCAATCTACTGAAAAATTGCTCTTCAAGGAAACAAAAAATATGTCTGCATCAAGCATGTGAGCTTCTATATGGGTTTATGAAAGGTAGTTTGTCCCGCCAAAAGCCAGTTTCAAGAGGTGACACCATGGGTTGGATATTATCCGAAGCCTCCAAGGATACAGTCATTGGAGAATTCTTGTTGAAGCTGGTTACAACTGAAAGAGAGAAACTTATGAGGATTTGGGGCTTCACTGCAGATAAGGATAAGCAGATATTATCTTTGGAAACCAAAGCAGCATCAACACCTTTGTTGCATGAGAAGGCAAATTACCCTGAGATGACTGTTAAGTGCAAAATCTGCGCTGAGGAGTTCTCTGATGACCAAAAGCTTGGGTTGCATTGGACAGAAGTCCACAAAAAAGAAGCTCGATGGCTGTTCAGAGGATTTGCTTGTGCAGTCTGCATGAACTCATTTACCAACAGAAAAGTTCTTGAGACACATGTGAAAGACAGGCATGGCATACAATTTCTTGAACATTCAATACTCTTCCGGTGCATGTCTTGCAGTAGTCACTTTGTGAATCCTGAGCAACTATGGCAGCACGTTCTCTCCTTCCATGCAATGGATTTTAGGCTACCAGACCTTACTCGACAGCCCCTGGATCAGGCTGCTCAACCGAAAATGGAAATGCAATATAAACTCTGTAATAGTAATGATGTCTCAGAGAAGGACGATGGTTCACAAAGGTTCCTGTGCAGGTTCTGTGGATTGAGATTTGATCTTCTACCAGATCTAGGTCGCCACCATCAAGTTGCTCATATGAACCCTAATTCCATGAGCCACTTCCCGCCAAGGAGAGCAAACCATCTTCTTCGAAATAGACATTGCTATCCTAGATTCAGAAAAAGTTTTGAAACCTCGTTTAGACTGAAGAATCAGACAAGTTTCCGGATGCAAAAGCATTTAAACTCTTCTAACTCGGCTTTATCTTCAAGGCCAAGGCTGCAAACTCAGGCACCGGAAACAGCTAGTCTGGGGATGCTATTGGAGTTCCACTGCTCAGATGTTGCACAGACTTTGTTTTCTAAGATCCAAAAAACAAAACCTCGGCCAAGTAACCTAGAGATTCTTTCTATTGCTCGTTCTGCTTGCTGCAGGATAAGCCTTCATGCTGCACTGGAGGTGAAGTATGGAATACTGCCTGAAAATCTTTATTTGAAGGCAGCAAAACTTTGCAGTGAGCTGAATATTCATGTAGATTGGCACCTAGAAGGGTATATCTGCCCGAAAGGATGTAAGCCTCTCACAAACCGACATTCTTTAGCTCCTTTGAAGCCTCTCTCAGATGGGTTTGAGGAACCTTCTACCCTTGCAATTGTTCCTCTAAATGATGCAAAGTGGGAGATGGATGAATGCCATTATATACTCAATTCAGAGCATTTTAACTGGAAACCTAAGCAAAAGGCCAAAATTTTGTGTGAAGATGTGAGCTTTGGCAGGGAACCTGTTCCAATTGTTTGTGTGATAGATGAGGAATTTAAAGATTCTTTTCATGTCGGTTCCAATGAAGTGCCCTCTAGTCTAGAGCTTGGCATTTCTATGCCTTGGCAGGGTTTTACTTATGTCACTGAACGGTTGATAGAGCCATCTCTTGGTCTTGATACAAAGGTGATTCTCTTCTCCGATATGTACCTGGTCTTGTTATCTGACTGAATTTGTTCATCTGTTGAAGGGTAGAATCTGTGACCCCCTCTACATGAGCGATCATCCTTGTTCTCTTTAAGCATTAGGTCTGTTTTGCAAAGTTGCTTTTACAAACAAATGACTTTCTTCCTAGTACTTTTGTGCAGAATTCACAGTTGGGATGCGCCTGTCCAAATTTGAAGTGTTACCCTGAAAGCTGTGATCATGTATATCTCTTTGATAATGATTATGAAAATGCTGAAGATATTCATGGTAAATCAATGCATGGTAGATTTGCATATGACGAAAGAGGCCGAATTGTCTTGGAGGTAATGCCTTGTGTGAATCATCTGAGTTTATGTTCTTAGGACTTGTGCTGTTGTAATTACATGGGTTCTTCTTTTGCCACTTAAGACTGCTATAAAGCAGGAAATAAGATTACCTGGCTTTATGGCTGTCTGTTGTAGTGGTTTTATTACATGTTCTTATGTGGCACATAATTACCTGCTTCAGTTAATTTAGTTGTTTTCTTGTTTGCTTGGTTATGTGCTAATGTAAATGAGTATGCAGGAAGGTTACCTGGTATATGAGTGCAACTCCATGTGCAAATGTTCTGCATCGTGTCAAAACAGAGTGTTGCAGAGAGGAGTTCAAGTCAAGCTGGAAATCTTCAGAACTGAAAAGAAGGTGAATTTGTTGATATAAATAGTAGGCAAAACTTAAAACCTTATATTGCATCATTTGTTACAGGGTTGGGCAGTCAGAGCTGGAGAAGCCATTTCACGCGGCACTTTTGTGTGCGAGTACATTGGAGAGGTTTTGAATGATGAGGAGGCGAACAGAAGAGGGGAAAGGTTCTATTCTGCCATTGCATTTGTTCTTGTTCGTAGATCTGTCTTGTTGATTGCTAAGAAGCTTTTTTAGTTCACCAAAATTTTCAGGTATGACCAAGATGGATGCAGCTACTTGTATGATATTGATGCTCACATTGATGGTGCCAGAGGTTTGAGTGAAGGGACCGTACCATATGTGATCGATGCCACAAAATATGGGAATGTTTCCCGGTTTATTAATCACAGGTAATAACATGGCGCCTTTAGTCAACAGATGTCTTAGAAGCAGTACTGCCTTTCATGTTTAGTACTTCAGCTACTTATGCTTCATTGACATTGCCTTGAATGCATCTGGCATGATGTTCAAATTGGTGGTAGCTGTTCACCCAACCTTGTGAATTATCTGGTTTTGGTGGAGAGCATGGATTGTCAGCTTGCTCATATTGGTCTCTATGCAAGTCGGGATGTATGAACTTCGCCGATGCTTTTCCCATTTCTTACCACGTTGATAACCCTTGTTGCTTACCGGGGTCCCTTTTGTTCCTTAGATTGCTGTAGGGGAAGAACTGGCCTATGACTACCGATACAAGTTCTTGCCTGGAGATGGACGCCCTTGCTATTGTGGAGCTCCAAACTGTCGAGGTCGCCTATACTGAATTCTCCATGAGTATATGCAGTCCTAGAATTTATTTGTCCATCATTCGGACCTTCTAGGTATTTTATCTCCCTCAAGCATCGGAGAATTCTTGATTCTTTGGAAATTTTAAATTTAGTTAGATGAAAAGGGTGTCTCTCTAGGTTGGGCTGGTCAGGAATTTATTTGCATAGATTAAATGCTATCATCTCATTAAATTCAAATGTATTTCTTTCACACATTAGTTGATTATTTCCTGTCAGCCTACGGACGGTTAAAAGGAAGTAGGCTGTCTGTGGCTAGACTAATCTCTCGACTTGTAATATATATATATATATATATATATATACATTCCCCCGTCAAATTTCGGATGTACTAGTATCTTGCAAGAAATGTTAATGGAATTCTTCTCTTCATTTGAACTAAAGATCAGAACGGAGCTCGGTTGTACGCAAATATTACATTCTAATGTAAGAAAATTGTACAACGAAACGTTGCGGTGTGGTTGTTTCATATTTTATACTTTCGTCGCGAGTTGAATGCCCATTGGTAACGCATCTTGTGAGAACGGCTAGCCTGGTGGTGTGACGTACCCGACAATGCTGGTCGATTTTGTGCTCACGGATAGGAATTTATATTTGATTTTTAAAAAAGAGGGTTGCAGCAACCTTGCCGTTTATATTACTGGATGTCGTGGTGTGGCCCATAAGACTTTAAGGGCATGGGAAATCACCTCTTTGGATCGTTCCTCAATTCCTAAAACCTTGAGATCGTGACAGCCCCCATTATTTCCTTCTCATGCTTGTCTGCCTGGAGACTTTAACCTGCAGCATGTATACCATCGCATTGGCATTCTATTTTTCCATTTTTAGGGACTTGAAAGAGTAGCAGAAGAACAATACGGACGGACGAAAAACAGCAACAGAGCCAGACAAGTGAAGTCAGATTAAGCGTACATTGGGATCTAGTTCAGGAGGTCAAAATAAACGGCAGACATTCCATTTCTGAAGCGCCACAATAAAACCAAACAGCTCGTTCGGCGAATCAGCAGGTGCGATGGATTACATATTTAACAGAACCAGTCACTAACTTAATTACCATAAATATCATAAGCTTAGCTCCAACTTCCGAATGACACAACCCACCCTTTGTAAAGACACGCATGGGGTTCAAAACTTGAGGGTACCCTTGCAGTAGGTAAACCTCCCAACTCCAGAAAGATCCCCATTGGTTCACAGGGCATGAATGGGCTCTACAGATCCTATGCACAAGGACTGGAAGTTTGTCGTATGCAAAACAATGGAAGACATCATAAACACATGGTGTTCTTTTTCTATTTCCCGGTGTTTCAATACCCAGCTTCAAAATGCCAAAAGAGCAGCACATATAGCAGGAAACCTTTTATCCGGGTCATGACGGTTTCAATATGAAGCTGTACAGTTGTAAAATGATGCAACCTGGAGGATTGGTTTCAGTTCTTATCAACCACCTCAGCCGGCATGTTCAGATCAAAACGAGCAGCACCTCCAAGACCATCTGTCCTTGCACGTTTACGAGAAGAACATCCACTCTCATCGGAGCTTGATCCATGCAAAATCACAGAATGTCTACCTGGCAACGTTGCTCCTGTATTAGAAGATTGAAGTCTGTTAGTGACTTCTAAGGTCATATGCTTTCTGAGGCTGCTTCTGATTTAGCTTTCCAGCTACCAAAAGAGCAGAAAGAATATTGAAACTCGGCAAAAACAAAGTGAAACAGGAGAACAGCCCATGGCACCAGATGCTACGAGTGCGGATTATTTACTAGTAACTTCATAAAAATAGAAACTGAACTGCAGAGGGAAATATATGTACCACTTCCATTTGCAGTTAAATTCTGTTGTGCATAACTGTCTTCAGGATAGGTTTTCACGCTCATACTTTGATCAGAATCCCAACAAAGAGAGAGTTCCGATGCCCTTTCAAGGCCCTTGGATTTATATGGAGCAATATTATGAGTCGCACGTTGGAGGGGATACAGTAAGTCATTCTCGATACATTGATACCTGCAAGGATGATATTGTCATTTTGTATTTTTGTATGCATGTATATAAAACTTTGTAAAGTGCATACTTACATCTGCTTGCAAAGCCGATCCACAACATTGGACAGATTGATGACATGACTCATTGTATCCATGACCTCATCATCTGAAAAGTCCTGAAAATCCTTCTCTAAAAACATAGAAAGCTTCTCTACATTTGATTCCAGCTGTTGTTGCTGGTCCTCAAATAGGTTTTGCTTCAATTCCCTCTCCTCTGTTGTCATTTCGTCCTTGAAGAGCTCATCTCCAAACATGTAAAAAGCGAATGGGTATGAATATGAAAGAACGCGTCTTGATCTAAAAAGCCTGTTCAATCCATTAGTCACCCAAGCATAATCCTTGATCTTAGATTCCTTATTTTCTGAGATAGATATTTTTCCCTGAATAGTTTCCTTGAGATTGCTTTCTTGCTTCAGAGAATCTGTGTGAGCCTTGTATCGGTTATGATAGTGCATGTATCTGTAAAGGTCACGCCTTGCACGTTCTGTCCTTTTCTCCTGGTCTTCTTTAAATCGTCCACAACTGTGGCCACTGATGCTTGACCATGTATGATCCCTCCCAGTAGCACCACCACATAGCCAACTGTATAGACATTAAATTTATAAAACTGGTCTGTATTATAGTTTGCAGGATATCTTATAGCTGCTAAAACATGCAAAACGTATTAAGTTATGACAGTGTGAGGAGCATTATTCACAAAATTATTTACTATGTAATTTCTGTAACAGATGATTTGCATGACTCAAGGATATATTTCAGAAATTTGAATTTTTGTTCTTCCTGCTTGTAAGACCTCAAAGAAGCTCCACTTATTAGCAAAACATGCAGTCTGTTCATGATAGAAAATGCAGCTCCATGTTATTTTCCAGCATAGCTCAACCATCAAGTTTTAATAGCATATATACTTCCTGTTGCCATTAGTATAACTAAGCTCATCTTCCCCAACCATCATCATGTTTACACATTATCACAGAATGGGATTAATATAGAATAAGTTCTATATTCTTTAACAACATATGGTCATAATACAGAATTCTCAGCTTCATGGAACCCTATGGATAATGACAAAATAATTCTCAATCACAATCCTAATGACTAAAGGACCATTCCAACTTATAAAGCATTCTGAGGAATTGATCACATACAATTCTAGTAGTTTTCCAAATAATACAAACAATATGTATTTATACATTTTTACATTTATAATTATATATATTTGCAGTCTAAACATTTTTTTACATCTAGTTGACTATGAAACAAAAAAAAAGAAGAGAGAGAGAGAGTTAAGATGAGAAAACTGAGACTGCTTCAAAGCATTCATTTAATTCACAAATTTTGAAGACCTGGATGGATCTCACGATATAGCGATTAAATAAAAACCAATACGAACAATACAAATAAGATGATGGAGCGAATGATGTTTGTCTAAATTTAACTATGCAACCGACAAATAACCAAGACCAAGAAGTTATTACTATTCTATCAGGGAGAGGTTGATGAGTACATCTATTTCAGTTCTCAGGCACCAAAGTGGAGCCCAGTTGGTGCACATTGTAATAGGGTCGCAACTCATGCATAGGGCTGGGTTGAGGGCTAACCCAATCCAACCTCTCTCCTAAGCTTATCCTGACCCTACCTGCCCTTGGGTAGGTATTTCTCCAACCCAGTCAAACCCAAACCCATCTTAAGATAAATTCAGGTATGGCCAAGTTACCATCAGGCTAGGATACATTGGATCGCATTGATTGGGTTAGGTTGGGTTGAACAGGAAATTTAATATTGGGAAAGCTTGGAACATTTTGTTATATTGATATTACTAGGTTGAGGCCTCAACCATCCATCAATTTTTAATTGTACACTTATAATTTTATAATTTAACATGTTTCAACATATAGCAACATGAAATATATAAATACTTTGTAGGAAATATACATAGGAATTGTTTGTTTATTTATTTATTTATACAGTTTGGCTGGGCTTGGGTTGTGTTACGATAAGCTTAGAGTTTAGGGTTTAGGGTTACAATTGGGCTCATCATAGGTCTAACTCAACCCTAACTTAACTGAGCTGGAGAATAGGTTGGGATGCTCCTCTTTTTTTTTTTAATTGACCCAATTGCACCCCTATATTGTAACCTTGCAGCACCATAAGGGCGCAAATTATTTGCAATCAACAATATAATTCACATTTGCGTTCCTTTTTAAATGGAATCATTTAATTTAGGTGAGTTGTGATGATAACTTGTAACTCAGGGAGCTTGTAAGCCCATGGTTGAATTGTGATGGACCTACTATACCCAAAAAAATGCACAATGCAAGAATGCATTTGACTTGCACTGAATTAGAAATAGTCTTCTGTATATTATTAGGCATAGAACACCATGGTTATGTATTGAAAGGAAACTCTCATATCCCAAATTTCATTTTTGTTTACTAAAATTGGTATTTTATACATGTTGCTGCTTCTAAACTTGGGCAAAAAAAGTGAAGTTTGGCATAAAATACAAAAAGGATATTACTCAATATTTGCTAAATCTACAGCATATCCCAAAGACGATACGCTAAAACAAGGAATAGAAATGGGGATGGATTTCAGTATCTGTTCACCATAAATGATGAGTGATGGGACAGGGTTTTGTCAATATCTAATCTAGATCAAATCTGGGGTTAACTGGCCACGTTCCAAGAGTAAGCCTGACACGACCTTGCCTTAAGTGTAGTCCAATCCCAACCCAAATTAGATTTTTTTTTTTTCAAGCTAGGCCTAAGGTTAGACACATTGGTGGCCTCAATCCAAAAATTGCCTCCTTCAAGCCTATCTTAGCCTGACTCCAATTGTCACAGAAGTAGTCATGGCTCAAACCCTAAATGAACTTCTCAACCTACACAAAGACTCAAACATGATCTTGTTTTCAAGCCCAATCCAAACCTCACCTGCTTCTCTCAAAGAAATAAATGCTTTTAAAGTAATCTAAGCAAATGGTCTATAATGTTTTAGATAAAACTTACAACCAGGATTCAAATTCTAATATCCCCCTTGCACTATGTCAATCTTAGTAAGCTAACTAAAATAAGAACATGTCACACACAACAACCTCTGGAAGAGAAATAATTTATAAACTATGTAACACTCCCATCTAAAAATGCAGGCCCCACAAAATTTCCATCTTTTTGGTATTAAAATTAACAAGGTGGGAGTCCGATGGATGGAGGCACCAAGAGAAGGAAGCACCGAGGACAAATGAATAATAGTATTAGTTACAATAAGAGTAAGAAGAAAATTCATAATCAGGAAAGTTGATGTCCAAAGAGCAGCAGACAAGCATATTCTCATTCCAGGTCAATCTTGGGTCTGAGCAAAACTGGCCCATAATTGTCCTGAAGTACTTTGCTGCCTATGGAGGGAGATGAGAGCTTTTACTCTTGTATTTTCCTCCAAAGTAACAATCAACCAGCAATCAGCCACGTTCTTGTTATGAGGATGGATCCCACTTAATTATCAAACAGATAAGCCTAGCATTCTTGGTTGCAAAACATAAACGCAAAATTTGACACCAACAACTTTGTTCGAGGGTCTTTCTACAAAAATTTGGTAGACAAACATGTTGTTCCACACAAACTTGCAACCTTTTGGCTCTTATAATGGGCAATATAACAACCAGTGTTGTTAAAGACCCTAGGTGCCCCTAGGCGCTAGGGGTCCCTAGAGTATAGGTGCAAGATGCAAAATGCAGGTGCGCGCTTGAGAGAAGTCAGACGCCAAAAACAAAAAAATAAAAAACTAGCTATAGACAAGAATTCCAACAAGTAAAAACTAGCACTCTTTTATTAAAAAGTAAAAACTAAAAACAGAAAAAGATCTAGCTATAGGCAAGAAGTCCAGCATGTAAAAACTAGCTCTAACTAAAAAACAATCAAATAAGTGCTTTCTAAATTTTTAATTGGCTAATTCTCCTCATCCTCATCATCAAGCAAACTAACTTCATCATTTTCTTCTTGTTCCTCTCTAATATCTTTCTCATACTCATACACAATCAAACCAGCTACCTATGTACTATAACTAACCTTTCCTATATACTATAATCGACATTTCCTATATACTATAACTGACCTTTCCTATTTCTTAGAAACTAAAAATTAATGCCATAATTGACCTCATTGTGCCATTAAACAATGTAGAGGTGTGTGCAGTGTGCCTGTCTGAGGTGTCTAGGCATGCGCCTAAGGACTGTCGCCTCACCTAGGGGGTACAGAGACGATGGCCCTTGCACCTAGCACCTTTTGCACTTGAGGCATGCCTAAACAATGACAACAACAATCATAAAAGAAGGCATGAGAACAAACAAATCACAAATTAAGATAAGGATTCATGCGGTTCGGCGAAACACATTCATGGGAGGACAATGCAAAGATAGTTTCATTCATCACAAGAGAAGATTGCCAATTTACAAGAGGGGACATCAGCTCAATTATGAACATGAGAATGCATACAAGTGTCTCTTAGCTCTCTAATTTTGGGAAAAACAGCATTCAAAACCAGCACTTTGGGATGAAACAAGTTTTTTTTTTCACTTGAATAAACTCCCAAATGCTCCAAAAGGCCCTAGAAAATGAGCTGCCTCCTTTCTCCATTTATCTCCTCTTCCTTGTTCTTATTTGTTTTTTCTACCCACTTCAACCCTCTCTAACACAATGTTTGGATTGATGGACAAAAGAGGAAGAGAAAGGAGAAAAGCTTGTTGAGTTATATTTACCATATGGAAAGTTAAATAAGGTGAGAAGACAAGAAGTTACACTCTCTTGTTTGGACAGTTAACAAGGAGAGAAGAGAAGAGAAACAAAGAGATGAGGTTCCTCTCCTAACCCACCTTTTGTTTCACTCCAGAAACCAAGAGATTTGGAGAGAAGAGAAACTCTCTTTCACTTCTCTTCCTTTCTTTAGCGTCCAAAGTTCACTTTCTTTCTTTTCTCTTCTCTTTTTTACCTTCTTTTCTTTCCTCACTTATGCATCCAAACAGGATAAGTGAAAACCAAGCAGGGTTTGATAACACAGGATAGGTAAGTGATGTAAGTAAAAAGAGCGAGCAAGCTAACTTGCCATGGCTTAACACTAAACCCCAACACTTCTTTCATGCTAGTGATGGACCGCCATGTTAAGATTTCAATTTGATTCCAAGAGGAACTCCTAAGAGAATGACAATCAGTCCCAAATTCCCATCATATCATAAGACCCACTAATTGGCCAACTGGTAATTTGTACCAAACTGCCAATATTTCGGCAACCCAAATAGAGTATGTTGTAACAAAACAAAATGATGTCAGTCTTTTCATTCTTTTAGGACCCTTTTGGAACCCAACTATCCAAATAACGCTGCTTTATAGTTGACGGCATCAATTGTATTTGCTTAACAGAACTCCTCGTGTTTAATAGTATTCTAATGTGTTATGCCTAAAATGAGTTATGAAACTATACTCTTTTACACTGGATGAAGCAAAAGAAATGAAATAGCATAACCTTTGGTTCGAACAGCTTACACTTTGCTATATTAGATCTGACTCCCACTTCGGCTTTGTAGAATGCAACACAACTTTTCCAATTTGATATTTGTAGCATGCATAATGCTTGGGCTGCACATGTTACCGTACAAGAAAACAAACATAGCCTAGTGCACACCCCAACCCCTTAATCATTATTATGAAATTTCAGCATTATTATGATCCTGGCCCAAGGTGCCTTAGCTGTGTCATCTAATCTAGTAAGGTTGTATGGATTAGGATAATATTTCGTTTTTGAGTTCAGACTATAAATGAGGTTCATCAAGGAATACTTTGCCGGTCTACGGTAGTCAACATGGAACTGAAGCTCTTTCTTCTCTGGACATCCTTTTGGCACAGTGATATTTGTCAGGAAAATAGGCTGTATTCTGGATGACCTCTGCATTTATTAGTGTGACCACTTGATCTTTCCCATTCAAGTCCTCTTCTTCATTTTTGTCATGGCAGTAGTCATGCTCAATGATCTGCTTAGGTATCTGCAAGAAAAGATGAGCTGCTTCCACACTTATAAAGCATGACAACTTTGATCTCTAACCTTTCCTGTATTGACCTAATCTGTTTTCCAGCAAGTTCTGGCATGAAATTAGTGCTTCAAATAAAGCCTCTAACTGATATCTTGGTGTTTATGCTTCTGTATTTGCCAAGCCACAACATACACCTTGAGGATGGAAAGTTTAATTCCCCACTGCATCATCCTGAATTTACGATATCAACCGAGTAACATACATTCGTGAGGGATACTTCTCAAACAACCATGTCTATATAGCCTATTTATTATATTACCGGTCGATGTTCTATAACAGTTTCCTCACACTGTTGCAGATTCATGAAAATTCAAGATGAATTATTGTTCATATTGCCAGGCAAGGATCAGAGTTTAACAATCATTTAATTTTCTCTAAATTGCTTTTTTTTTCCATTTGCTTATTTGTGTGTCACTATTGCAACCACCACAAATATATAACTACTTTTAGCTTCTTCGAAGCAAACCGGACTATCGTTGTTCAGACACCTGATGCTCACCACCTGATTAAAAATGTGACCAAGATTAATCTTGCCATCAAAATCAAGGACATTGAGCTTGAATTTAAAACAAATTTGTTTGGAAAATACAGTTGCCCATCACAACTATATTTTTGATAGCACGAGACAAAAACTCATCAAGGTTAAACTATCTGGTATCAACTTGACTACCACCTACATAACCCAAAATATGGTCATACATCAGAAAACTTTATAGCTTGGTAAGGAAAAAGATGCAGATTCATCCTAGGTCAAGAAGCATGATAACACCTACAAAATAAGGGCTTAGACAGAAAGAACACACTAGCAACATAGGATTAGATGTTATGGCTCATTCCATAGAATAAATAGATCTGCTATTAGAAATAGTGATTTTCATTTCACAAAAATATTTTATATACCAAAGAACTCTTGATTTAGAGAAAAGGATTTATACATATAAACACCTCTTCATTTCAACAACAATGCTAAGAAATCAGGCATTAACATCATCTAGAAAGCTTACAACAAGGTTTGCAATTTGCGTATCAGGTAATGTGTAGGTCTGTTACCGGATTGATAGCACCGAATCGTATCAACAATCAATAGGCAGAAGTGTTTTAATACAAGTTTTTGATTATAATTATTTTAAGGTTTAGAGATCTATAAAATGTGATTTTACAACTATTTTAATGTTATTTTATTTTATATTAGTCCCAAAGACCATATATTTTCTTGACGACCATAAGTCAAAAATCACCTAACTCATTACCACAAATTACATGAAGTATATTTGATTTTAAAACATAAGAATATAATTGTATATTGTGACTTTATTATTTGATTTTGCTTAACATGTAGTAATTATAAAATAATGTGAAAACTAAGCATGGGGTCCTAGATGATATCCTAATTACCAAACACATTGGTACATTTTTCCAGAATCTTTATGGTCTGTTTGGATTTTCCTACAAGATTGGGCTGAAAATGGTTTGTGGATTGGACTAGCACAACCAGCAAGATCACAGGCTATACGTTGGGTTAGGCCTATATTTATAAAATACCCAAAAATAGCTTTTGAATGGGCCGGCCCGAATTCCATAGTTCCTAGATATTTCCCTAGCCAAGAAACCTTAAACATACTTAAATAAAAAGACCTAGCTTCGTAATTCGGAAACATTAGATTAAAAAGGAAAAAAGAAATTTTAATGAAGTTCAAAGGTAGCATGTCCTGTTTGAAGAAATGTCACTCAAACAAATGAACAGTCAGAAGAAAAATAAACAAGAACAAAACATAACTAGAACACTTACCAAAATGCTTGTCCACAAATGCATGCAACTAAGTTGCAGCCACCATTCTTTTCAACAGGCTTGTGACACTTTGGGCAGGGTTTTGTGTTAACTGTGATCCAATTCACAGTCTCTGATTCATCATGGCATTTCTTGGTCCAGAGCTCCCACATCAGGCATGAACAAGGAGAATGTGCTTGTGATAAGCAACTGAAACAAAATTGCAGCCCACATGCACACTCCACCTCACAATAAATATCACCCTCAACACGTATAGCATTCCCACAATGTGGTGCACTGGGGCACCATTTAACCTTATTATTGTCCTCGATATAAGATTCAAGCAGAAATCGGTCAAAACGGTCTGCAATATCCGGATGCCTTGCACTGACTAAATTTCTAACAACTGCCTCATCACAAACAGCATTACACTTAGGAGCAATGCACCTTATGCGCCGACTTTGCCCTTCATTTATCTTGACAATGAAATGTTCCGTCCAACCTACAGAAATAAAAATAGAACCAAATCAATGGTTCGTCGGTCAAAAAAGAAGAAGAAAATGGCACAGGGATCTGAGGGCGAAGCAGAATCAACGAACATACATCAAGATTAAACAAATTTCCCTACAAGAAAAATAATAGGAGAAAAGAAAAAAAAGAAAAAAAACTGGTTATCATTTAGCAGACTGACGAACTACAATAAATTGGAATGCAGGATGAAGTAGAGATAACTTTGAAAATAAAAGAACCAAATAGCAATAGATTTAAGAACTGGAAAATTATCTCATCATATGGGCAAATTCACCATATTTTCCATAAAAGATCATGAAGTGTTGATGAGTTTTGCCTGTTCCTTAGGAACAGATTTAGAGTTCATGGCTGAGCCAACGATGAGTAAGAGGCAATGTGGAGGTAGGTTTAGCACGAAAACTTTTCTGTCTTGTACTGTTCAACATATAGGTCAACAAAGAATATCCAGACAGAAGTCAGAATACTATTACTCGGAGCATGTTTAAAAGTTGCTTTCACGTCATCTATTTTTTTGAAAAGAAAATCAACACAAACTCGGTGACAGTTACAAATGCTTGACATAAGGTGAGAAGACTTACAATCATTACAATAGTAGTGCCCACAATCCATCTCTGTGACTGTGCTACGAGAAACATTTTCGAAACAGACATTGCATTCCACTGGGTCTGATGAGTCGGGCAAGTCAAGGCCTTTATGCTGAATGGTGGTCACTCCTGCCTCTGAGAATAATCGCTCTTTCCCTTTCTGCTCGAGCAACTCAAAGATCCTCTCCACATCCCAGCGGTAATGGATTAGCAGGGTCCTGGCATGCTGCTCCCTTAGAGCTAACAAATCCATCACCTTTCTCAAATCCTCCTTCTGCAATAATCAAGAAACCATCGAAAGCAATGAATCAAATACTCAACCACATGTATATCGAAACAAAATCATCAACTTATAAGGAAGAAGTACATTACCTGCGCTGCCAAAAGGGATTCCTTTGTAATAACCTGACATAAATCAGCGGAGGACAAAAGGAAAATTAGTATATCAAAAAGGGCAACCTTTCGATGTTACAGAAAAAAGAAAGGCCGAGAAATTGCACGCTAAATTCAACTGCAGTGATTTATATTTTGTTTCAAACCCGCCTTTATTCCCGTTATAATCTAGAGAAAACCGTTATTTGAGCAGATGATCTCGAAAACTCATTAAAAGATCCAACCTTAACATACCAGACAGATCAAAATTGGGGGAAAAAGCAATCCAAACAGAGGGATCAAGAAACCGCTACCCGGAGATGCACACTTAAGAATCCAGGTAAAAGAAAACCCTAGACGGAGGGGCATGGAAGGGATAAAAGAGATTCCGGAGACCGGGAAGAGAGGCCTCACCGATGAGACGGACCAGTGGCAGTCCTCCTCGCGGCCGTCCTCAAGAACCTGAAGGACGGTCTCCTCGAGGACATCATCCTGATCGCTGAAGTAGCAGTCCGCTCCCTCCAGATCGCTCGATGACTGGAAATCGTCGTCGTCCGCCATGCGAGAGAGAGAGAGAGAGAGAAAGAGAGAGAGAGGAAGAGGGGACGAGTCGAGACGGTGGGGCGGCTCGATCGATTCGAGGAGATCGGACTGGATTTTGGGAAGAGGGGTGAAAGAAAAGGAGGTAGCTTGCCGACGAAGAAACGATGGATACAGAGGACGGATTAAAAGAGATCGGAGGCGAGAGATGGGGGATGGGGTGGTGGTGCGAAGGGGGAAAGGAGGGTTAGTCCTTGTTGGTTGGGGCCTGGCCGGGGGAAGGAGGGTTGGAGTCATTGTTGGTTTTCGGTTATTATTATTAATATTTTATATTTTATATAGATGGAAAACTGATGATGCGAAAAACTTTCCTCGCTCGCAAAATATTCCTACCCAAAAACATACTCCATGATATTTTATTTACCAAATTTCCTTACTAAAATCCCACTTCTTTCGTCTTTTGCAGCCCCACATATGCACGCCTAGCGCTCCTTCGCGCTTTGCGTCAACCATACAAATATAAAAATATTTATTATTTTCAAAATATTCCACGTGCTTTGCAACCACACACACAGGAGGAAGAGAAGACAACAAGATGGTACTTGATAGACTGATTAGTTGGGAAAGCTTTAGCAGGTGATTTCATTATTTCCCTTGATCAACCTATATGGAATGGGCTGCTTAGTTTTCCAGAGCAGATGCATATGATGTAAAATGTCCAAGACTCCAGTCATTTGTTTTATTTCTTTTGGCACTTATGATATGTGGGTCCTTCCTTCTGTTCGATCGAACCCCATAATGCAACCAAAAAAAAAACCCAGGCGTATCCATGCCTTCCACCTCTCTTGATTCTCCTTGATCTGTCCGGTGATCCGCGACAACATCAACTAGATCATCATGCATGCTCCTCGTCTGCGAGCTCATCTATGTAAGCAATTGGCAGCAAGAAGTTCCCCGCTAAGGCGCATCACCTTCTTTATCTCAGGGGTCGCATTCCTTGGGCATGGCCAACATAACCACCAGGAGTACTTCGAGGTAACCGGGGAGAGCACAAAAACGGCTTCCTTGTGCCCTGCAATCACCAACAAAAGGGCATTGACGGACGGTGGGTATAGCTTCAAAGCTGAGTCAGGTGACACCGCCGACTATTTCTATGATGGTTTCGACATCAATATCCGCAACCTAGGGATAATCGCTGCGAGCTTCGGACAACCTTGCCAGTGCATCTCCTCAGTGTTTGTATCAAGTGCTCGCATGCTCGGCTGGCTACAGCATGATCCCTTTCATCTCCAAAAGATATGTGCCACAACACTTCCCCCACCTGGGCTCCAACTACCCTTATGTTGGGCGAGATTCTGTAGACACATCGAACACGCCAAGTTCGCATAGACAAATCAACCAACCACACGTTAATCGGTTGATCGTTGTATAGAAAAGATTTGCTCGGCAATTTGAGCAAGTGGAAGCACATTTAATTTACTTGCAAGTATTATATGCTAAACGAACTCTCTAATCAAAGGATCCCTCAAAAAATTCTCCTTGTCAAGAAGAAAGAGTTAATGTGGCTACACAAAATTCTTATGATCTCCGCTCCTATGATCATTTTTTTGAAAATTTCAATGAGTTCATAGACAATTTACATCAAACAAAAAAGAAGAAGAAGAAGGTGTTCATAGATAATAAGTGACGATCCTGATTCACCACATTCCTACTTGTTATCCAGATCATTGGGATTGATGTCTAGCTTATGACAAGAGGTTGTAGAAATGCATGTGCTATCTTAGCTTGCATTATTAATTTGCATGATGATCCAAAAGGATCATTGGACTCAATGTGAACTATTTTATCTCTTTTCAAAGGACTAAATATTGTACAAGAGAGAGATCTATCATATTGGGTTAGCTAAATCATAAATCAAATTTTTAGAGATCATAACCTGGTCATATGATATCCGATAGGAAGATCTCTTTGTTTTTTTTTTTTTTTTTTCAAGTCGAGAAGCTTTTCGAGATCTATGGCATGTCACTTCCATTATAGGGAGTGACTTAGGGATTAGGTCCAAATATTGATCGAATCAAAAAAAAAAAAATTTCGAGAAAAATTTTATTGAAGTATACCTTACAATCTGAGAAGAATCAAATGAAGCGATAGAAAGCAAAATTAATATAGAAGTCGAGATCTACTTCCTATAACATTTTAGCTTTTTCAAGTTTATCTCTATTACTCATGCCATGATCAAGTCATGTATCTCACAATCCAAAAAAAATCAAATGAAGTGATAGAAAGTAAAGTTAATATAGAAGTTGAGATTTATTTCTTGCACAAGTTTAGCTTTATCAAGTTTATCTCTATTACTCATTTTTATTTTAGAAAAGTGAGTGTATTAAAACTAGGAGAAAAATTCGATCCAAATTATGCAAGAACAGATCTTATCGTTATAAATAAAGGCTATGTTCCTCAGTTTTATGTTCATTAATGGAACAAAAGGAAATGAAAATCCTATTTTTGTAATTGTTTTTCATCTTTTTCTAAATTTCTTTTGAGAGAGCGGGTTGAGGCGGGAATCCTTTCTTCTCCCTAATAATGTGCTCTCCATCCCTAGCGATGCTCTTGAAAGGGATCAAACCTTAATCCTAACCCTTGATCAAGTTCAAGAAGGGGACAAGAAGGGGAAGAAGGCCAAAGCTAAGACCAATGCCAATGCCAATATTGATGGCACCATTGACCTCCTCCTCGATGACATCCAAGCCCTTTGGGATGAGAAATAGAAGCTCGAGCTCTGGCTTGATAATACTCGCAAGAAACTGCACCGCACCAATGCAAATAATTGCTTCCTTACTGTGAAGCCCACCTCCCCGAGGCTAAGCTCATCTACATCAAGGAGAACCTCGTCTTGTTTGTCCACATCTAAGAGAATCTCTTCTACAACTCCACCTCAAAGGACTTTGCCATTAAGGTTGATCACTTGAAGCACACCCTTAAGGATCTATAGGTCAACAAGGCATTGCTCTCCATTGCCAAGGCCATGTTGGAAGCCCAAATCTCTGCCCTTGAGGTGTAACTCCTCGCCACCACCGTTAGGAAGGTCCTCTTGGTGGAGCTCTTAGCTCTTTGAGAAAAGGTCTGTTGAGATCACGCGCAGTGGATTGGATCAATCCAGGCTTGAATTTTAATGTCGTATCTCTTTGAGGTAATTAATCGAACACATTACAGGCATAAATAAATGAACACAAAGAAAGCAAAATTTACGTGGTTCGATACAAGAGGCCTACATCCATGGGAAGGAGGAGCAATCCACTATATAATACATCCCGAAAATAGATATAATATAGGATACAAAATATCCAAAATCAAAATCGCAAGAAAGGCAATAATATATCAAATAAAAGATAACAAAGATCCAGTTGGATCAACCAATCTTAGTTTTGGCAATAGATCAAAAGTAAGAGAATACCTGAGACGAAGATTTCTTTTCTCAACTTCGGCAAAAAATCAAGATGAAATACCAAAAACACCATCCGAGAAATTGGGGTATTTGGCCAATAGCACAAGACGTCCGTGAAATCGAGAAGAGAAGAGAGCTTTAATAATCCTTGTACCCAAAAGAGAGAACAGAGAAAGGTTTGCATAGAAACCTTCGGTGAAGAACTCCAACCGAACGGAGATGGAAGACAAAAGAAACAATAAACAACAAGAATAGGAGCCAAGTCCCCAAAAAGAGAGAACATTCAAAATAAACAAAAGCAAAAGCTCCCTATTGCTTGCCGTAGCTTGGTGCCAAGAGAGAGAGGCTAAGGCCTCCTTATAAAGGGAACAGACCCAGCGGCGCTCGGAGTCCATTTCGAAGAAGAAGAACACCATGGGTCAAAAAGCATATAAGGAAGAGTCAAATATATATATATATATATATATATATATATATATATATATATAATCCCCTTTTTGCAGAAACCCTCTCATCCTTTTATTATTTGGAGCAATATTATAACAATCCTCCTCCTTGTGATAAATATTGTACCTTTATATCATATATGGATTTTAAAAAACTAGTAATACAGCCTCCTCCTCATCACAAGCCCCAAAGGGCATTACCATGGGCTTATACCAATCAAGTTCAGAAAATTTCTGAACTTAATTGTAGGGATTGGTTTAGTGAGCATATCATCCGGATTTTGAGCAGTATGAATTTTTAATTCGGACATCATCTTTTTCCATCAATTGTCTGATAAAGTGATACCTAACATCTACATGTTTTGTGCATTCATGATACATCTGGTCTCTGGCAAGGTGTAAGGTACTCTGACTGTCACAATAAATATTCAGACAATTTTGTTCAAGATCCAAATCCTGTACTAACCCTCTTAGCCAAATAGCTTCCTTTGCTACCTCTGTCAATGCCATATACTTTGCTTCAGTGGTAGACAAAGTGACTGTAGACTGCAAAGTAGCCTTCTAATTGACTGTACATCCAGAAAGAGTAAACACATATCCGATCAAAGATTTTCTCTTATCCAAGTCACAAGCATAATCTAAATCACAAAATCCTGTGACTATACAATTACTCTATGTGGAGAATACCAATCCTAATTTAGAAGTGCCTTTCAAATATCTAAGTATCCATTTCACAGCTGACTAGTGAACCTTTCCAAGCTTATCTATGTATCTACTCACTATATTTGTTGCCTGTGAAATATTAGGTTGAGTGCAAATCATTGCATATATGATGCTGCCAACTGTACTCGCATATGACACTATAAACATATATCTCTCTTCATCCTCAATTTGAGGAGAATCTCTGACAGATAATCTAAAATGACTGGCAAAGAGAGTAGTGACTGGCTTGGCTGTAGATATACCAAATCTGTCCAAGACTTTCTCAATATAACTATGCTGAGTAAGAAAAAATTTGTCTGACTGTCTGTCACGTATAATCTTCATCCCAAGTATCTTCTTTGCCGATCCAAGTTTCTTCATTTCAAATACAGTACTGAGCTTAGCTTTCAGCTTCTGGATGACTGACATGTCCTTGGCTGTAATTAATATATCATCCACATATAATAATAAATAACAAAAGGACTCGTCTGAAAGTTGCTGATGACATACACAACTATCATATAAAGATTTGCTATATTCATGGTCGACCATAAACCTATCAAATTTATGGTACCACTATCTTGAAGACTGCTTAATACCATATAAAGATCTCTTAAGTAGACAAACATGATCTTCTTTATCTGAAACCTCAAAATCAGGTGGTTGTTGCATATAGATCTGCTCTTCTAAATCACCATGAGGAAAGACTGTCTTAATGTCTAGTTATTCGAGCTCCAAATTTTGAGAAACAACAAAAGTAAGTAACATACGGATGGAAGAGTATTTGACTATAGGAAAAAAAAATCTCCTTATAATCAATATCCTCCCATTGACTATAATCCTTTGCTACTAACCTGGCTTTATATCTAAAATCTTGAGGACTTGCTCCTTCCTTCCTCTTGAAGATCCATTTGCAGCCAATTGCCTTCTTGCCTTTTGATAATTTGACTAACTCTCAAGTCTGATTCTTTTCAAAAGACTGTAGTTCTTCAACCATAGCCATGATCCACCGCTTAGCTCGTGAACTACTAATAGCCTCCTGATATATGGTCGACTCATCACCAATGGTATCTGCAATATTCAGAGCAAAATAAACTAACTCAGCACAAGCAAAATTTTCAAAGCCATACTTTTGAGGTGCTCTGATCTGACGCCTGGATCTTTGAGTGGCAATACTATCAATCTGATCCTGATCTTATAATGTCACCTCCTCTTGAGTCTATATCTCTATATCTGTCTGCTGTTGTTGTTCATTATAAGTATCTTTATTTGATTGTTGCTGCTATAATCTAACAATCTGATCAATATCCACAATTGTCCTATCTTGCAAATCCTGATCATGATCTCTCTTTGAAGAACTGAACTGTTGCTTCCTTGAAGGAGTGGCTGTCTCATAAAATGTCACATCCCTGCTGACTAAAAATTCTTGAGATCCAGGCTCTATGCATTATAATCTGTAACCCTTCACCCCATATGTGTATCTAATAAATATGCACTTTTTAGCCTGGGATCCAATTTTTCATCTCTGACATGTGCATAAGCCGGGCTTCCAAAAATTCTGAGTATAGAATAGTCTGCAGGTTTTCCTGTCCACATCTCTTCTGGAGTCTTCAAGCTTAATGCTGATGCTGGAGATTGGTTTATAATGTAGCAAGCTGTGTGAGCGATCTCTGTCCAAAAATCTCTACTTAATTTAGAATTAGATAGCATAGATCTGACTCTCTCTAATAGTGTGTGATTCATGCATTTTGTCATACCAATTTATTGAGATGTACCTACTATTGTTCTGTGTCTAATAATACCTTCTGATTTGCAAAAACTATCAAATTCTGTAGAACAGAACTCTAAACCATTATCAATCCGAAAGATTTTCACCTTTCTTTCAGTTTGCCTCTCGACCATAGCCTTCCACCTTTTGAATGTTTCAAATATATCACTCTTATTACTAATGGTATATATCCAGACTTTTCGAAAGTAATCATCTATAAAGTAAGTATATATCTGGATCCATCCTTGGATGTAATTGGGACAGGTCTCCATAGGTCAGAATGAATATAATCTAATATTCCTTTAGTCCTATGCATGCCTGTAGTGAAGCTGACTCTGTATTGTTTTTCAAATATACAATGCTCACAGAATCCAAGTGCACCAATCTTCTAACCATTCAGCAAACCATGTCTGCTTAGCTCCTGTAAACCTTTGTCTAAGATGTGTCTTAGTCTCTGGTACCATAAGTGTTCAAGCACTCAATTGAAGACTGTACAGTTGATGCCTATCTAACAATCATACTGCCATCTAGGTAGTAAAGAGTGCCACTCAATTTACCTCTTAACAGAATTAATACTACTTTATTGATAGTTATAGATCCTCTACCCCATCTGCTCTCGTAATCTACTCTATTAAAGGCATGTATAGAGAGAAGGTTTCTTTTTAATTTAGGAACATATCTGACATCATCCAATGTCACCATAGTATTTGAATTAAATTTAATTTGGATTGTATCAATACCTTCTATATTACAAATACCATCATTCTCAAGAAGAACGGTACCACCTATACAAAATCTAAAGAAAGAGAACCATTCCTTATGGGATGTCATATGGAAGGATGCTTCAGAGTCTACAATCCAAGTATCAGCATGACTAACACTGCAAGCAGCTGTAAATACTGCATCATCTGGTATACTACTATGACCTTTTGAAGTAACCGTAATAGATGTCGTATCTGAGACTATTCCTTTATCTTTTTGTTTCTTCTTCTTTTTAGATTGTAGAAGTCTATATTTTGATTTTCAGTGGCCTGGCTTTTTGTAATAGTAATAAATACCTAATCTTTTAGGTCTAGACTTTGATCTATTTTTGGACTTATTTCTACCCTATCCATCCTTTTTCTATTCATCTCTGCCTCTAACAGTATGACCTTAAGCCAAAGTCTGAGTCTGATGCTGAAGCTGTACCTTTAATCTAAGCTCATTGAATAATAAAGTAGCTTCTACCTCTTTAAGACTTATAGTTTCTCTTCCATAAAGCATGGTAGTGGTAATATGCTCAAAGAACTTAGGCAAAGAATAAATTAAAATCAAAGTCTTATCTTCTTCATCTACATCAACACCAATATTTGCTAGATTAAGCAGAAAATATGTAATTTTTTTCTCAAATATAATCTATTAGTCAAAAATTTTGCCATGTATAAACTGTCTAATTTTTTTCATATACCTTTGGCTGTATTTAGATCCACAACATTGCGTAGGACTTTATCACTCAAACCTGAAAATAGGGTTCCTAGGGCACTCTCATTAATTTCCTCTTTAGCAGCCTCATTATCTTCCGGGATTGCATCCATGCCCTTAAGATCTTTTACTACACCTTCTTTAACCAATAAGTATTTCATTCTTATCTTTCATAGTAAAAAATCTCCTGTGCCATCAAAGACGGCCACTTCATGCCTCATGGTGGTGGTGTGGAAAGAAAATGTCGAATTATTAGCCATTGAAAAAATATGTTGCTTATTATCCGCCATCTGAGTGCTCTGATACTAATAGTTGAGATCACGCGCAGCGGACTAGATCGATCTAAGCTTGAATTTTAATGTCGTGTTTCTTTGAGGCAATTAATCAAACATATCACAAGCATAAATAAATGAATACAAAAAAAGCAAGATTTACATGGTTCGGCACAAGGGACCTACATCCATGGGGAGGAGGAGCAATCCACTATATAATCTATTTCGAAAATAAGTATAATATAGGGTACAAAATATTCAAAACCAAAATCACAAGGAAGGCAATAATATATCAAACAGAAGGCAACAAAGATCCAGTTGGATCAATCAATCTCAGCCTCGACAATAGATCAAAGGTAAGAGAATATTTGAGACGAAGATTTTTTTTCAAAACTTTGGTAAAAAATCAAGATGAAATACCAAAAATACCATCCGAAAAATTGTGGTGTTTGGCCAATAGCACAAGACGTCCGTGAAATCGAGAAGAGAAGAGAGCTTCAATAATCCCTGCACTCAAAAGAGAGAACAGAGAAATATTTACACAAAAGCCTTCGATAAAGAACTCCAACTAAACAGGGATGGAAAACAGAAGAAACAATAAACAACATGAATAGGAGCCGAGTCCCCAAAAGGAGAGAACACCCAAAATAAATAAAAGCAAAAGCTTTCTGTTGCTTGCTGTAGCTTGGTGCCAAGAGAGAGAGGCTGAGGCCTTCTTATAAAGGGAATAAACCCAGCGGCGCTCGGAGTCCATTTCGAAGAAGAAGAACACCATGAGTCAAAGAGTATATAAGGAAAAGTCAAATATATATATATATATATATATATATATAGAATCCTCTTTTTACAGAAAACTCCCTCATCCTTTTATTATTTGGAGCAATATTATAACAAGGTCCATTTGCTTACTCAGACAGTATGCAAAGATAGAGAGAGCTAGCTAGAGAGAGATCAAGAGCTGATGAATTTGGCTATCTGTCTCTTTGATTATATGGGAGAAATTTTGACTTTTGACTAGTGTTGTTAAATTAACTAGGCATATATGTAGGTTTTACAAAATATTGTAATTTATGCTTATGCTTTATAATTACCATCTTTTTACAAATTTTTTGGGTGAATTCTCAATTAAACACTTGCTTATACAAATAAGCTTGACCCTAGAAATTGGCTTATTTTTCATTTGTTAGATGGACACTTATTTTATTCAATACACATGTACATGCATGTGTAAATAACTAGTTCAAAAATAAATAATAGAAAATAGAGAACCTTTGAAATGAATGGGAGAATTGAGGTCCAACATCCATTATATCTACTTTCTAGCCAAAATTAGGTGAACTCAACACTGTATTGGCCAAACACAAATAACTTTTTTTTAAAAAAAAAACTCAAATCCTTTTTTTTATTTTTTATTTTAAGGATGAGTCTAAACTTGGGTGCATTCCATCCCTTTCTCATGAAAAAATATATAAATTTCATATGCCGCAGCTGATTGCAATGCATTCGAGATTCCTTGTGATGTGTGATATGTTGGCCATGTACTTGCATCCAATGGGCAATGGCTAACCTTAGAGCCAGGGCATGATGATGGACACATGGCCATTTGCATGCAAACTTCTATTTTGAGTAAATAGAGGTCAAAATGCCTATCCATGATTCTTTTTGATAGGGATATCTAGATTTCATTAAGAATATGAAATCAAGAAAAAGATGATATTAAAAAAGAGTGAAATAATATATATATATATAGAGAGAGATAGACTGGGCTTCGATCGATCGGAGCCTAGCCTACATTCGATTGGATCTTTAATCGTTCGATCCATACGTATCTTCGAATACGTCTAAAAAAAGTGCCAGCTGAAAAAAATACAGATATGTATGCACCTAAAAAAAATTTAAAAAAAAAGTCTGCTACTGCTTGAAGAAAATCTAAAAAAATTTTAAAAGAAAATTAGAAAAAAAATTTAGAAAAAAAACCACCCTAAAGGCACCTATATTTAAAATGTAGGCACCTTTAGGCAACTTTTTTTAAAATTTTTTATATTTTTTAATTAAAAAGTCTTTAAAAAATAATAAGAATAAAAAAAGAGAGAGAGGAGAGGTACATTCATTATTCATTATGTAGGTGCCTTCCCCCTCTCTTTCTTTTTTCTTCTAAGACTTTTTTAATTAAAAAAAATATAAAAAATTAAAAAATTAAAAAAATTAAAAAAAAATAAAAAGTGTCTATATTAAATGTAGGTGCCTCTTTTTTTTTCTAATTTTTTTTTTGATTTTTTCTTTGTTTTTCTTCTAAATTTTTTTAGATTTTTTTTATTTTTTTCAGGCAGCAGCATGCCTTTTTTTTTTTGAATTTTTTTTAGGTGCACGTGCGCCCGTATTTTTTTCAGTCGGCTCGTCTTTTCAGATACACGTTCCAAGATGCGCATGAATTGAATGGTTAGAGATCCAACCAAAGATCGATCGGAGCCTAATCTACCTATATATATATATATATGTGTGTGTGTGTGTGTGTGTGTGTGTGTGGAGAAGTGTGTCATTTCATGCTAATGTGAATAATTATGATTTCATTAAAAAAAATATTGATAATTGCCATATATTCATATATCTATGATCAAGCATCTCAAAAGAGTCAAGAGGGTAAGCATTCCTAGCCAGATATTAACCTATTGCCTCCACGGTTTGATATCTATATATTGACATATGAAAAATTATTTTTGAAATACTTTTATAATATTTTGTGACGAATCATTTTTATTAAAAACTTAAGATATGCATTTCAAATAATAATTTGAGTGAAAAATAAAAGAATTTCATGCATATAATCGAAGTATAAAAGCGATGCTACTGAATCCAATTGTTTCTGCAACATTTATCATGGTGGTACATGAGATGCATCAGATGTGTTTGTGCACAGATTAATGATCAACTATTGCTGGATGGATACAGCCATTAGCTGGATACAGGGAAGAACTTTCTCTAGTCTTAATCCTCTATTGCTGGACACGCTGCATCGTTCCTCAAACTATGATTCTAGCTTGTCCTATTGAAATAGTTGTATCATTGCATTCATCATCTATTTCTCTTTCTTCTTCTTCTTCTTCTTCTTCTTCTTCATACATTTGATGATTCTAAGTACACGAGACACTTGGCGTCATCATTAGAGTATTACCCTACATAATATGAGGTTAGCGGCGGTTTTTGTTTGGAAGGAGCCCATTATAACTTGTAGGAGGGGGTTGGGATGTGCGCGCATATATATATATATATATATATGCATGCATCTACATGCATGCTTGATGGTTGATTTACGATGTCATATAGAAATTTGATAATTCATAAATATACAACTTCTGATCACCATCATCATATGCGCTCACGAGAAATGACGTTTGGGCAGCTAAAAAGTGAATCATGCACTCCATCGAATCTGATTTCCTGCGAAACATGCATGGACATCGATAAAAGGCTGGTCGCATGCTGTTCGAGTTCGATCGTGTAAATCGGAGAGAGGTGGATCGGGTTGGATAGTTAATTATTCAGCATAGCAAGCACAAATGGCAAGGAAAATTTTATCTGATTCGGAAAGTTAAATCATATATGGGAATACAAAATTCAGCAATGAAAGCTGGAAGCAGCATCAATGCATATACGGTTAAAGTTTGTGTCCAAAATAGAATTTTGATCTGAATATATGTCTGGCACGGGGATTAATAAAAAGAAGTACATAAAGATGCAATTTTTTTCAGAGGTCACGTACTACCTAGCTATCACGCACCATATATAGCATGCAATTTTTCAGCTGGCTGCCAAAATTGGTCCCAACAGGATCGCCAAATGCAGTCGGCATCTCATGTCGGTTTGTTTTCCCATGCATGAGATTATTTCGCATCCTTTGTCCTGGAAACGTTCAGCCCAACTCCGCTCGCCGTTCCGCAGCAGAGAGAAGTCGGCATATGGGCACGAATCATTCAGGCGGGCAATTTTACAACCTACAGCACTCCCTCATATCAGTAATCATGCACATAGAAGGAAACAGCAGCAAAATTTATAAATAAAAGAAGGAAACTATTAACGAGATTTACGTTTACAGAGCAGTGTAGAGTATAGGACTCTTAACCCGAAAAAAGCATATTTTTCCTGTGCCCTACTGTCATGCCTTGATTGATCAGGGCATTTTAAGATGTTTGCTTCTTTAATGAATCCAGATCACCGCCCCAGCTCAATTCCCCCTGCCCAAGGCCGTACATGGAAACCTATTATTAGGGCCTTCCAGAAGAGAAACGAAAAAAAAAAAAAAAAAAATTCCATCCTTATAAGTTGCGCTCCTCCCCCAGCCCTCCCCTCCCAAACTCAGCTCGAGCCCTGCAGGCTTTAGTCTTTTTCTCTCGTTCCACGAATATATTACATAGTATAGAAGCTCTGCTCTACTGCTCGCTGGCAGTGGAGGGTGGTGTTGCTGGATCACATCAATGGTGAGGAGGAAGCCGAGCATGGGTCGCCAGAAGATCGAGATCAAGCGGATCCAGAACGAGGAGGCCCGGCAGGTGTGCTTCTCGAAGCGCCGCACCGGCCTGTTCAAGAAGGCCAGCGAGCTCTCCATCCTCTGCGGTGCCGAGATCGGGGTCGTGGTATTCTCCCCCGCCGGCAAGGCCTTCTCCTTCGGCCACCCCTCGGTCGACGCGGTCTTCGACAGGTTCCTGACGGGCAACCCCCACCACGGCAACAGCGGCGGGCCCGCGGCGGACTCGCGCCGCGGGGCGGTCGTGCGGGAGCTGAACCGCCAGTACATGGAGCTGCATGGGCTGGTGGACGTTGAGAGGAAGCGGCGGGAGGCCCTGGAGGAGGCCATGAAGGGGGAGCAGGGGGGCCGCCCCTACTGGTGGGACAACAACGTGGACTCCCTCGGCCTGGAGGATCTGGAGGAGTACGAGAAGAAGCTGCTGGAGCTGAGGAACAATGTCGCCAAGATTGCTGATCAGCTGCTGCATGAGGCCATGGCTCGCAAGCAGCACCAGCACCAGCAGCAGTTTCCGATGGTCGGCGCTGCCGTGGGTGTTGCTGGGCCCTTCGCCATTAAGAACGAGGATGTCATCCATCCTTCTCTTGGCGGCGGGTTGATGAGTAGTTTCGGGCATGGCTTCTTCTGATGGATCGAATCGGTTTTCTCGCGGTTATCTTCTTTGATCTCTTTTCCATAGAAGATCTGAAAATAATAATTAATATGTCTTTGTTGGTGGGCTTCATCTCCTTCTTACTGCTATATATATATATATATATATCGTCTGTCAAAGTCCTGTATCGGAACACTATATATGTTCCACATACGTCTGGTGACAGCATGAAATTTCCCTTTTGATGAATTAATTAGTACATATGTCTATTGCTATAAAACTTCATATCTAATATATTGATATTCTATCATCCGTATAGCAGAACAAGGATCGAACTTGCTATAGCGTGCATGCTTTATGGATTCAGCCTTTCGGGGCTGGTTAATATACACGGTTCGACCAATTAAATTGTTAATGGATTGCTAGCTCTTTCTTGACTAATTAGCTAGTTGCATGATCCTTAATTTCGTGGATGCTTACGAAATTATGGGTGACCCACTAGAATTAAGTTTGTTGGGATCCCCTATCTCGTACTCGGGTCCCCATATCATCAGCAGGAAACTAGCATGGAAAGTGTAAGTCGGTTAAATCTTTTCTCTTGTGTCCTTTTGTTTTAATTAGAAAACAATGCGGCCCTGAGTGCTTTTCCATGAGAAAGAACTGTTAGGAATGCATGCACTTTAACCGGCAACGTTAGGTTTAATGGCTCATAAAAGACTTTCTCGAAAATCGAAAAAGAGTCATTCATATATACAAAAAGATACTTTGCAGGTTGCATTCTTTCTTTTTCGTTTTTTTTCCCCCAGGTATGGAGTTAGTACGATAGCGATTTTGCTTGATGGATTAGATTGATTGTTGAAGAAGATTAGAGCAAAGACCAACGTCTTGTTGTTTGCTAACGCTAAAACTTTTATGGTCCGTCGCAAAAGCATCCGTACATCGCATTGCCGATCCAACACTATACATGGCCCGACAACCGAACAAAGGATCAGGAACAAAAAGGACCTAACGGTATTCTTATTCTATGATTGTTTTCGAGGTTTAAATGCTAGATACATAATTTCTGTTTCTGTTTCTGTTTCAAGGAAAGGCCGACACCCAGGGTATATACGAAAGTCGTTGCGTAATCATAGGATGGTCATGATTGTGCTGTCTCCCTTTTTTTTTTTTTTTTTTTTAATTTTAATTTTAGTGTCAGTATTGGAAACTATCCATGAATTCCCTTTAATTCTGTACGTTTCCAAATGATTTCTTGACGGAGCATAAATTCTGCAAATTAACATTGTATTACGATAGTATGATCATAAAATTGATGTTACAAATGATCTGACATAAAAAATGAGATATAAATGATGATAGCTCATTCCACCTTGTTCGTGCTTCATAAGTCAATTAACTCGAGGCAAACCATTGAATACATACCTTCTTGGAGACCTATCATAGTTGCAACGCTATGCCTCAGACCCATTTTGCAACGAGGAGCGTCAGGCCAGACAACGAATCAGATCAAATTCCCCAGACCAGGGGAGAATTTTTACTCATTTTGATCTAATCAAGGCAGTCCAACATCACATTCTCACGTAGCCTTGTACAACTCGTGTACGTTACAAGCTTGTCATAAAGAAAGATGAGGAGGAGCATACAGAAAAGGATTTAGACATGCCCAGTCTCTCGTCCCTGCATTTCTATGCATCTTCAGCTTCATAGTGAACAAACATCACATGATCTAATTTTTCATGTTCTTGTTCTAAACTGGCTGATAAGAAATATCGGGGTTCAAGAAGTTTAATTTCTCTGTGCTATATATATAAATATAATGTATGCATGTATGTATGTTCTACTTAGGGGTGGTAAAAAGTGATCTAACCCGTCAATCTGATCTTTGGTAATAAAGAGTATTGCATTTATGCTAAAAATGTTTAGATCTCAAACAGGTGGATCTATTGTGATGTATTTATTAAATAGATAGGTTTCAAAGTCTTATTTGTTTAACATGCTTAATATTCAGGTCAACTTAGATTAACCTATTTAATGGCTTACCTATTTTTCCGTTCCAAAGTCTAGCCTAGTTTTGAGTAGGCCAAGCCCAATTTACCACCTTAAATTTTATTTTTTTTAGGTTGCGTTTGGTGCATCGCTAGACAATTTTGGAAGATAATATGAATTGCCTTCAAGATAGATTACCATTGTTAAATTGCCAGTATTATGGAATGGGGCTGGTGTGGCCTCGGCCTGTTTAAGGTCGACTGCCGACCTACCCCAATGGATCGTCTGAGCAGAATGATGTGACACTTCATCCGCGGTTAGCTGTAGGTCGGCTTAGGCCGACCTACAATTTCAACCGACCTACTGAATATCTCTTTTCAGCAAAATGATGTAGGCCTTCATACCTTATCCTCGTCGGATTCAGATCGGCCGCCAAGCTACATGAACAGGATGATCTATCATAGCTCATTAGTGGCCGACCTACAATCATTCTTGCTGAAACTGCATCATCTTCGAATCGAAAAACTCGAATAAAGGAAGAATCTTTCGCAATCCCATCTCCCAAGAAGGAAAGAAATCTTTCTAATCAATTCGGAACGACAAACTCGAAAAGCCGTTAGAGTCCAAAATGAATACGACTTCAATTTCTCTCCTATAAATAAAGGAGCTCTGAGATCCTTCAGGTATGCCATAAAATTCGACGCTTTCTCTCCTCATTGTTCTCCAATCTCCTAACTTGAGCGTCAGAGGGTCTTCACTGGAGAGCACTCCGATGAGGACTTTATTGTAGATGAACGGACGAAGCTCTAGCGAAAGTTCATCCTCGGCCCCAGATTCCTCGATAGTCGACTCCTCCTTCCTCATCGATCGACCTCAAGCCGAAAGATCCAGGAGTAACAGTTGGCGCTAGAGGAAGGGCCCTCGGTTGATTTTGAGGCTCAATTTTAAGTGAAGAAAGTACGTCGCTCAGATATCATGAGAATCCAAAAGAAAACATCAAATGTGTCCCAGCATTCTAGTGGTCGAAGGACCAACAATGCTCAGTAGGTTAACGCATCTCTATCACCAATCTAGAAAAATCCACCAACAGCACCGACGGTCTCATAAGAACAGTATGACATGCCGATTCATCAGGTGCAAGCACTATCAGCCACCATAAGAGGAATACAACAGGCCAGCAAGTGCCATTCAGTCGAAAAAAATTTAGATTCGGTCTAGGAAAGATCGAAGGAACGACACCTCCGAAGCCCAAGGACGGAGGCCAGTCATCACAGCCGACCTATCGATCCTCTTCGTCGAAGATCTGAATGCTCGTCCATACCAATTTTCAGAAGAGGCTCTACCCCAGACCATGAGACTCCTCGGTGCCGAGCCATTTATAAGGACAACATGGAGAAAAAATTCAAAGAGATGCAGCAACAGCTGGATGCATTGCGGAAGCCGAGGCAACAAAGAAAGGATTTGGGGTTCAATGTCGATCCCCCGTTCACTCAAAAAATCATGGATGAATCCTTGCCACGTTGGTTCAAGATTCTTTAGACGAAGCTTTACGATGGAGTGGCTGATCCCGTAGACCATCTGGACAGCTTTCGAACTCTTATGCATCTGCAAGGGGCTACCGATGCGATACTATGTCGAGCTTTCTCTTCAACTTTGAGAAAAGTGACTCGATATTGGTACTCAAATCTAAAGCTTGATTCCATAGATTCTTTCTACCAGTTGAGTCGTCTATTTATCGCCCACTTCGTTAGCAGTTGTCAGCAACGTCGTAACTCTAACTTCCTCGTGAGCATCAAGCAATGGAAGAATGAGCTCCTTCGAGAGTATATCAATCACTCCAATGCAGCCACATTGGAGGTCCAAAATTTAGACCCATTGGTAGCCATGACAGTGTTCAAGACCGGCCTCCTCCAAAATGATCTTTTGTTCTTCCTCAACTTGGACTATCCGAAGAACTTCGCCGAGATGCTAGAATGAGCGGAGAAGTATGCTCAGGTCGAGGAGGCTTGGGACCAGCAAGAAAGTAGCCAAGATGGTAGATCAAGTCCATCCTAAAAGTAGGAGAAGAAAAAAGATTATAGACGGATGCAGCACCATCGGGAGGATCTACGGTCTCATTGATCATGCACTCCACCTCGGAGTAGTCGACCAATATCTTCAAAGCCGCAACGTCGATCTAGAACTTCACCTCGGAGATTCAATTATGACACCCCTCTCAATATACCCCGAACTTAGATTCTGATGAAAATCAAGCGACGAGAAGATATATCCCGATCTAAGAAAATGATAATTCCTGCTCGAGTAAGAAACTCGAGAAAGTATTGTCGATATTATCGTGACCACGGGCATAATACTGAGGAGTGCTGGCAGCTCAAAGAGAAAATAGATGTACTAATCAGGCAGGAATGACTCTAACAGTATGTGGATGAATGACAAATCCTGACAAATCTAGATCATGATCAACCTCGGCAAGATGAATAGCATGGAGAACGGCCGACCACGGGAGAGATCAGAGTAATTGCTGGAGGAAACCTCGGTGGAAATACTTCGGATCGAGATCGACTAAGAGAAGGACCGAAGAAGAGGAAGATAGATAATGAAATTACTTTCATCGATGAAGATCTGGAAGAAATAAGTCAGTCACATGATGATCCTATAGTCATTTCTCTAAATATTGCTAATTATGATATACATCGGATCCTTATTGATAATGAAAATTTGATAGATATTTTATTTTATGATGCCTTTGTTCGGATAAACTTGAATCCTGAACTACTAACGAAGAGGAATATACCTCTGATCAAATTTTCTGGTACTACAGTTTCAGTGAAAGGGACTATCTCACTAACGATAAAAGCTAGACGAGTTTCGAGGCAAGCGATTGTCGACATAACTTATTTTATCGTGAATAGCTCCTCTACCTACAATGTCATCTTAGATTGACCAAGCCTAAATACCCTCCAAGCCATAGTATCAATCTATTATTTGAAGATCAAATTCATAACTCCACACGAAATCGGTGAACTCAGGAGAAACCAGTCGATTGCAAGGGAATATTACATGGCTACTTTGCATGGAGTGGTGCTAAAGAGCAACCCATGAATGAGTTAGACATTCGAGATGAACAAACTAAACAAAGAGGCTCTCCGACGGAAGAATTGATCTCTATACCAATCAAGGACGATTCGAACAAGGTTGTGAATGTCGGCTCAGAAGAGGATTGACAGCACCTCATCATATTTCTACGAGCTAACATCGACATGTTTGCTTGGTTAGCTTTGCATATGCCCGATATCGATCCGTAGGTCATGGTACATCGACTCAATGTGGATTCGAATCGTCATCCGATCAGGCAGAAAAAAATGGAGCTTTGCCCTTGAACGCCAGAGGATGATATAAGAAGAAGTTGATAAGCTCTTGAAGGTCAGTTTCATCCGAGAAGTTTATTATTCGGAGTGGTTGACTAACATCATCCTCATCAAGAAGGCCAGTGAAAAATGGTGCACGTGTATTGATTATGTGGATCTCAACGAAGCATGCCCAAAGGATAGCTATCCTCTATCATGCATAGACCAACTGATAGATGCGACCTCGGAACATCAGCTTCTATCATTCATGAATGCTTTCTCGGAATACAATCAGATCTGAATGATGCTTGAGGATGAAGAAAAAACTTCTTTCATAACTGACCAAGATCTTTTTTATTATAGGGTCATGCCATTTGGTTTGAAAAATGCAGGGGCAATCTATCAAAGACTTATGAACAAGCTTTTTAAGAAGCAAATTGAAAGAAATATGAAAGTACATATGGACGGCATGCTCATCAAAAGTAGAACTATTGAATATCATATCACCGATCTAGAAGAAGCTTTCTCTACATTGCAGTACTTTCTGATGAAGCTCAATCCGGATAAATGCGCCTTCGATGTTACTTCTGAAAAATTTCTTTGGTTCATGGTGTCACAACGTGGGATTGAGGCCAACCGAAAGAAGATTCAAGCTCTTCAAGAGATAAAGCTTTCGAGGACAATTAAAGAAGTGGAGCGACTCATAGAAAGGATCGCAACCTTAAATAGGTTCCTATCAAGATCGACAGAAAAGAGCCTTCCATTTTTTAAAGCTCTTAAGCAACCGAAAGACTTTCAATGAACAGATGAATGCCAGACAGCCTTCGATAAGCTAAAGAAATACCTCAGCTCCCCTCCTCTTTTAAGCAAGCCAGAGCCCGAGAAGGTATTGTATTTGTATTTAGCTATTTCTTCTTCGACAATTAGCTCTATTCTGGTCTGATAGAAAGTCAAGGTGCAGAAGTCAATCTATTATGTGAGTCGGATACTTTAAGATGCTGAGATTAGATATACGAGGCTAAAAAAAATTATCTATGCTCTTTTAGTATCTACAAAATAGTTATATCCATATTTTCAAGCGCACACCATCGCAGTCCTTACAAACCAACCCATTAGATCGGTATTGTATCGACCAGACACCTCGGGGTGATTAACTAAATAGGCTATTGAGCTAGGTGAATTCGGCATCAAATATTTGCCGAGACCATCCATTAAGGCTCAGGCATTGGCAGACTTCATCCTGAAATGT
Organism: Cocos nucifera; assembly: GCA_006176705.1. NCBI lineage: Eukaryota > Viridiplantae > Streptophyta > Magnoliopsida > Arecales > Arecaceae > Cocos > Cocos nucifera. Next base: position 4,269,548 of record QRFJ01000065.1, on the reverse strand, counting down.
ATAATTTTGGATGAAAAACCCAATCATGCTGAAGCCCCTTCGATCGATGAATGTTGGATCCTACATGTTGATAAGTCTTCGAATGCCACGAGCTCTGGAGTTGGGTTGATCTTAACCAGCCCGAAGGAAAAAGTAGCGGAATATGCTATGCACTTCGACTTTCTGACTTTCAACAATGAAGCCGAGTATGAGGCATTGGTAGCGAGACTCAGAATAGCAAAAAAAATGAAAGTTTGACATCTTAGAGTCCATAGTGATTCGCAGTTGATGATTGGCCAGGTTCAGGAAGAATATGAAGCTTGAAAGCAGAATATGGTTAAGTATCTACAAAAGATCAGGAACTTAACTTCTAGCTTTTTAGCAATGGATGTTCAGCAAATACCAAGGGTGAAAAATGCATAAGCTAATCTCCTTTCTAAGCTAGCAATCCTTGGGACGGCCGACCTAAAAAGAAGCTCATATATGGAAGTCCTGAAGAAGCCGAGTATTAAGGAGGCCTCGGTAATGCAAGCCGATCTAGAGCCAAGCTGGATAGATCCTATCCTCTATTACTTGCAAGATAGAACTTTGCCCGTAGATCAAGATGAGGCAAAAAGGCTGAGACACCTCGCTCCATAATATGTTGTCTATGAAGAAAAGTTGTATAAGAGGTCTTTCACCTGACCTCTGCTCAGATGCCTCCGTCCTTCGGAAGCCAACTATGTCTTGCGGAAAGTTCACAAAAAAATCTATGGTAATCACTTGGAGGGCATGGCTCTGTCCCATAAAATATTACAGTAGGAATATTTTTGGCCAACCATGCAAAGAGATGCGGTCGATCTAGTGAGCAGGTGTGACCAATACCAAAGGATCTCAAATATTTAGCATCGATCATCAACTCCATTAGCTCCGATCACGATCTCTTAGCCCTTTGCTCAATGAAAAATGGATATCCTCGGACCATTTTCCATCGCCGTAGCATAGAAAAAGTTTTTGATTATCGCGATCGACTATTTTACTAAATGGATAGAAGCAGAGGCAGTAGCTATAATTATCGAAGCTAGAGTTTAAAATTTTATCTGAAAGTCTATCATATATCAATTTGATTTATCCTATGCCATCATAATCGATAATGATCGATAATTTAATAATCCGAGGTTCATAGGGCTCTGTAATGACTACGAGATTTTTTATAGATTGATGTCAGTAGATTATCCACAGATTAATGGTGAGGCCGAGATGATGAATAGGACATTATTGCAGGAGTTGAAAGCTTGCATAAGCCAGAAAAAAGGATTGTGGGTCGAAGAGCTGTACAACATCTTCTGGACGTATCGCATGATGCAACGTATCCAAACTGGAGAGACACATTTCATGTTGGCCTTCGGTACAAAAGCTACGATACCCCCAGAGATTGAGATACCCATGCTCCGAGTGAAAGAGTTCGATGAAGATAGTAATTTTTCGGGATGAGAGCGAATCTGGAACTGCTGGAAGAAACTTAAGAATGAGCTCGAGTTCGAATGGTCAACTATCAATAGAAAATTGCTCGGTACTATAATTCTCGAGTAAAGGATAAATCTTTTCTGGCATTATAGTTAGTTCTTCGTCGAGCCAAGATTTTTCATCCATCCGAACAGTCAAAACTATCATCGAATTGGGAAGGTCTTTATCATGTGATTGAAGTAGTTCGGTCTGAAACTTACCATCTCTATCGACTGGATGGAACACCGATCCTAAGGACCTGGAACTCCGACAATCTTTGGAGATATTATCCTTAGAATGTAATTCCTATCTTGAATTTTTTTTCGATAATGAATAATAACTTCTCATAAGTTTTATCTGCATCTCCATCGGATATCGCCAATGTGCGCTTCTCAGTCACGACCGAGGGGTGGAATGCATCTCTATCGAATTTTACCAACGTGCGCTCCTCGGCCACGGTCAAGGGGCAGAACACATCTCCATCGAATTTCGCCAACGCATACTCCTCGACCACGGTCGAGGGGTGAAATATGTTTCCATCGGATTTTGCCAATGCATGCTCCTCGACCACGATCGAGGGATGGAATGCATCTCCATCGAATTTTGCCAACGTGCGCTCCTCAATCATGATCGAGGGGCGAAACGCGTCTCTATCGAATTTCGCCAATGCGTGCCACGATCGAAGAGTGAAACGCATCTTAATCAAATTTTGCCAACGCACGCTCCTCGACCATGACCGAGGGATGGAATGCATCTCCATCAAATTTCATCAATGTGCGCTCCTCGATCGCGATCGAAGAGTGAAACGCATCTCCATCGAATTTTGCCAACGCACGCTCCTCGACCATGATCGAGGAGCGGAACGCATCTCCATCGAATTTTGCCAATGCGTACTCCTCGATCACGATCAAGGGGCGAAATGTGTCTCTATCAAATTTCGCCAATGCATGCCACGATCGAGGGATGGAATGCATCTCCATTAAATTTTGCCAACGCACACTCCTCGACCACGATCGAGGGATGGAATGCGTTTCCATCGAATTTCACCAACGTGCGCTCCTCGATCGCGGTCGAGGAGCGAAACGCGTCTCCATCGAATTTTGCTAATGCACGCTCCTCAATCATGATCGAGGAGCAGTCGAGGAGCGAAATGCGTCTCCATCGAATTTTGTCAATGTGTGCTCCTCAATCATGATCGAGAAGCAAAATGCATCTCCATCGAATTTTGCCAATGCGCACTCCTCGACCACGATCGAGGAGCGGTACGCATCTCCAACACAAATTGCCAATGCACGATCCTCGACCACGGCCAAGGACTGGGATGCATCCCATGAAATTCATCAAAATGCGCTCCTTGGTTGTGACTGAGGATCGTAACGTAATAGCATGAATCGTTTGCCATAACTTTTCAGTCACACCACCTAAGATCTATGCTGATCTACATCTCAAAAAAAAAAAATTGACGAAAAACATACGAACTCAACAACTTAATAAAAGAAGACTTTATATTAAAGTTAAGTATTTACAAGTGATGGTCGGCTCATACAAAGATACCTCGACAAAAGTCAGAGACAAACAAAAAAGGTCGACCTAAAAAAGATCAGACATGCCCGATCAAAAAGCTATATTAAGCTCCATCCGAAGCTCTAGATTCGCCGACCCCCACTTAGTCTGGCAGGATGATGATGGCTGGGGACGGTACCGATGCTACGTCCTCGGTAGTCGGGTCATCATGCGTGGGACTAAAGATATCTTTCATTTGAATTTTTCGACCCTCAACTTCCTGGGCCTCCTCGTCGTCCGACTCCGAGAGGTCCAAGTTCAGATCGGAGAAGATCCTCCGGACCTTCTCTTTCAAATCTATACCCTCTTGTAGGTAGGAGAGCGATGCAAAATCTGCCTTGATGTTGTAGAATTTTTTTGAGGCATAGAAGGTCTCAACCGCCTCTACCCTGGCAGCCTCTGCTCACGCCTTCCCGGCCTTCCTCTCCCCCAGCATCTGAGCTTCAGCCTTAGCTAGCTCAGATTTTAGCTACTTCACCCTCTCCCTAAGGGACCTAATCTCATCCTCGGCCTTCAGCTGAGATAATTGAGCATCATCTATCCTTCGGTTGGCTTGGATGGCTTTCTCCTCAGCTTTCTTAGAGAGGTGCTGAACCTCTTTAATTACTTCGGCAAAATGGTCCACATGATGGACGAGCTAAAAAAAATAAGAAGAGAGAAGAAAAAGAAGCTGAGCTGAAGAATGAACGAAAGAGCTAAAATGAAGGTCGGTAAAAAGTCGATACGTATCCGAAGGAGAGAATTGTAGGAGTTCTGAATGCGAAAGGCACCCCCGACCTCCTCGAAGTTTTGGACGTTGGCCGGTAAGATGATCGACTTCAGTAAAGAATGGGTGACACGGTAGTCGCCGACGCCCTTCCTTTTGTCCTCGGTATCTGAGGAAACTTCAACTGAAGATACACTTCCTGGAACATTGGGTCCACGACTGGACATTCGGATGGAGATCTTCGGCCCGTTCGAGCTTCTTCTGAAGGAAGATGCAGAAGGTCGAGGGACAGACTCCGCTGGAGCAGTAGACCGAATCGACATCATAGCCTTCATCGGCGTCGACTTCTCCTTCCTCAGGGCGTTGGCCATCCTCGAGGAACCTCCCGCCATGGGCTGCACCAAGACAGCCTCGGTTTGAGCGCATTTGGGGGTCACGGCCGCACTCGTCTTTCTCTTCTTCGCCATCCGTTGAAGAGTTTCGAGATCGGACGGATTCATCGCTGGTCTAAAAATACAAGACTCGATCAATGATAATAATGAGGAAAGAAAAGACGATCCAAATAAAATCGCATAAAAATACTTACTCCTTGGATCAGTTGGAATCAGTCCGACCTTAAATAAGTTCTCCTCGGTAAGAAACCTGGACAGCGGAGGAGTGAGACTAAAGATCTAACTTAAGGTCTCCTCATCGACGTCGGACAGCATTGGTGGTCTGATGGCTGACTTATGAGGTTGCCCCCATGATGTGCTGAAACCCCATGGTTGCTCGATCGAAATAAAAAAAAAAGCGCTCTTTCCAATTATGCACCGAGGAAGGAGCACCTTGAAAAAGACAGCATCCTCTCCGAGGAGAGGCATACCATCATCCGACTTCCGTCGGATGCTTCTTTAAAGTGAAGCAAGCTCGAAAAAGATGGAAGGTAGGCTTGACCCCGAGGAGGAGGCAGTGGGTGAAGAAGCCTAGGATCGGTCGTCAGGAGTTCAGCGCCAAACAATAAAAGCTAATTCTATATAGGTTCAGAAACTCGATAATTAAAAAATGAAAAGGCAACCTGAGGCCAGCTTTTAGCGATTCCTCGTAAACACTAACCCGTCCAGGATGAGGAAGAGCTATACGCTCTCCGGGATTGGCGACCTCTAACCTGAAATCATCGAAAATATGGTATTTCATCCTAATGACTTTCAGATCCTCCGAGGAGAGGACGAAATTTATTATGAAAGGATCATAGTTCGAAACTTTACATTTTTCGAATTTGCTCGAAGAACCTATTATCCTGGAACCGTGATCCTGACCAGAAGGACTATCCGAGCTCCAAAAAGATTGGGATAGACTTAATTGACTCATGAGTGCGGAAAAAACTGACCTAAGAGGCGAGGAGGCCGAGCAACGAGGAAAGTTAAAGCAGGGTCGACGGTAGCTCGGTTGAGTCCGAGCTATTCCTCATGCATAAAGTGCTAGAGTTCACCTTTTAAGCAACAGTAGTAGTCAAAAAGAATAACGCTGATCCCTATTTATAAAAGGCATGGACGGCTTCGATCTATTCTCATTTCATCTGTCCTTCTAGATCTTCGTCAGGTGTCAGATGCTAATTGGTCGGAATGGATAGACCTAGATCAAAATAATGAATGGTTAGATTTCGTGGCCGTTAGACTTCTCCCAATCTTATCATGCTACTGATCTCCAATATGGCAGCACGATCATGATTTGAAGATCGGCCTCGACTTCGATAGAATACTTACATCGGCCGCTCAAAGATAGATCGACCTCGTAAGTGGGGGGCAACTGTTGTGGAATGGGATGGGTGCAGCCTCGGCCCGTTTAAAATCGGCTGCTGACCTACCTCAATGGATCGTCTGAGCAGAACGATGCGATACTTCGCCTGCGGTTAGCTGTAGGTCGACCTAAGCCGACCTATAATTTCGGTCGACCGACTGAAGATCGCTTCCTAGCAAAATAATGTAGTCCTTCATACCTCATCTTCGTCGGATTCAGATTGATCGTCGAGCTACATGAACAGGATGAGCTATCATAGCTCGTCAGTGGCCGACCTACAATCGTTCTTACTGAAACTGCATCATATCCGAATAAAAAAACTCGAATAAAGAAAGAATCTTTAGCAATTCCGTCTTCCAAGAAGGAAAGAAATCTTTCAAATCAATTCGGAGCGATAAACTCAGAAAGCCGTTAAAGTCCGAAATGGATACGACTGTAATTCCTCCCCTATAAATAAAGGAGCTTCGGGACCTTTCAAGTATGCCATAAAATTCGACACTTTCTCTCCTTATTATTCTCCAATCTTCTAACTTGAGCATCGGAGGATCTTCATCGGAGAATACTGCGGTGGAAACTTTATTGCAGATAAATGGGCAAAGCTTCAGCGAAAGTTCATCCTCGGTCTCAGATTTTTCAGTGGTCGAGCTCCTCCATTCTCGTCGGTCGACCTCAGAATATCTAGGAGCAACAATCAGTAATATTATTTACTGTATTTGATACACGTAGATAATATTACAGCAAAATTACTAAAAATTTTGATTGATATGTTTAATCAAATTATTGATAATATAAAATTAAATTATTAAAATATTCTCAGTAATTTTATTCTAGTGCTCTCCTTTCTCCCCGGTGAGAAGTAGGGAAAGTAGTGCGGATATGATGGTACCGTGGAAAAGCGGCAAAGGAGTCGGAGAGGATGGGAGTGCCGTAGAGAAGTTGACACGAAGGAGGGGATGAGGAACCGTAGGATCAAGGGCGAAGGGATGCTGGGAGGAGGGGTGTGCCACAAAGAAACCTCGGGGGCGGGAAGCATGGTGCAGAGAAGTTTAGAAAAAAGAGAGTTAGTGTTTGGAGAGGAATGGAGATGGGGAAATATATTCATGAAGAAATATGGGATAACGGATGTGTATCATGCCATTCTCTCCCTCAACATCCAACACAGTTCTGCCCCATGGGGCTTTACATCCTTTCCTCCCATCTCTTCTTTTTCGTCTTCATATGCAACTTTTTTTTTTACTTAGATAGAAATCATATTTTTCTTTTTTTAGTCCTTAATTAAAGATTATGTTTTATTTTTTTTAAAGGAAATCTTTCTATCATCTAACCTTCCATCTCTCAATGCATTTCTCATGATCAAAAAATAATAAGATGCCTTTTTATATATTTTTTTTCCTGCACATCTTTTCTATAAAATACTTGCTATCGTGATTAGCTTTGTGTTGCCTTTAGTACCATCTTTTAACTTGGTGTCGCCAGTAGCATCGCCTTTTTTTTTTTTTTTCTTCATTGGTGGGGGAACCAGTGCGTGCAACCGTACGATTCCATCCGTTGACAAAAACAAAAAAAATAAAAAATAAAAAAAGAATTCCTCTTGGTAAAATTGCTTCAACAATATCTTTCTTATCTTTTTGTCAACAAGAAGGGATAGGGATTCGGTCCACATAGAGAGAGGTGGGGAGGAGAGGGGATGGTAATTTTGCGTGATAGACTAGAAATAGAGGTGATGGCACTAACGAATTTCATCCCGAAGGTGGCGAGGTAAGGGGCAGTGCTTCTCCTCTTCCGCACCGAGCGACGTGAAGCAGTCCGCTGCCATCTTCCGCCACAACCTCCGTCAAATCCACCACCGGCTCGAAGAAGAGTCCACCTCCGCTTCCAAGTAAAGACCATCCATCATTTCTCACCCCTCTTTTTTTTTTTTTTTTGAGAAATAGGTGGTGGAACATCATTTCTCATTGTTATTTCATGATATATTCTCCTCTATTCCTGAAACAATGTTAGAATCATCTTCTGCATGAGAAATAAGTTTGTTGGCGGTCGCCTTGTAGTAATAATTAGAAATAAAAAGTTTGTTGATGGATCTCCTGTGATAGCATATTGATGTTTCATACTTTTACCGCCATACCCTGTGATGGTAGATATATTTTAGTTTATGGATCCCCTGTCACCCGTATGTTTTCATGTTTCAAAATTATTATACGGATAATTTAGTGGGTTAGAGTAGAGAACAGGTTCAAAAGCAGATGCATGTCTTGCGTTTTAGAAGGCTGAGTTTTGCTACCATGCCTTCAATGCTTTTGTTTTCACGACCCAATCAGTGTTATTTCCAAGATCCTTCTAAATGGGATGATAAAGAAAATGGTATTTCAGCCACTAAGGAGCCATCGTATCAAGAAACAAAATAAAAACACCACTCGTTGTGGCATGTTTACCAGATAGAAACTTTCGGTATAAATATCATTATTTGATGCATCTTATGCAAACTCTAGCATAAGTGCAGAGTTACCGAGTTCATGATAACAGCAATGCAAGCATGCAACATACTACGACCAAACCTCACGATGCCAATTGCTGTCCAAAGCGAACATAGAGCTTGTAATGTAGCTCAGAAATTATTCATCGTGCAATGCAAGAAGGTTTTTTTCTTTTTTTAATTAAGAAAGAAGGCTTGGTTTTCAGAAGATCACAAGTCAGGCCTTCGGCAATATTTATATCAGAATATATACAAATTCGTTTTCCTGGTAAAATATACGTATAATTTTGTTGAGATAATGCACATCCTCACGGGGGCAACAAGAAAAGAGGAGGTATCTGAATTGCAATTTAGAAACTTATTTAGGCCACGTGACCAAATAAGATCTGATAGAATAATTTTATTACCTGGACTCCTGCAGCTATCAAACATGCTGAAGAGAACAGTATGAAGTCAAAAACGAAGTATTCCATTCCAAATTTTGACCATTACATGCCATCCAAGTATAATATCAGCACAGCTCTCTTACATCACAAATTTAAAGGAAGTGGTGGTATACACGCTAATACTGAATCATGTTACTACAGAAGCATCAATTACCAGTTGTGCAGCATCAATTAAAATGGCCTCCTCTCAAGTCCCTGTCAAAACTAAAACAAGAAAGTCCTAATTTTCTATACTCCTTTATCATTATTCTCATTTCTTCTGTCAAGATGCTATTATATTCTTCCACCCTTTAAAGGATATTCATATCTCCGGCTCATCAATGGTGGTGCGGAAAATATAATCCTCATTCTCCAGCTCTTCATGGAGCAAACTAATAGATGGTATGCTAAAGCTCTTGTTCTGATGTCTGTCACTGTTAGATGACCTCCTACCCTGAAAAAACGAAGGCTACAAGCTCTGATAGAAAATTGGAAGGATGGACAAACAACAAGGATGAAGGAAATGCTTCTAAGGAAATTGAAAATGAGTCCATTCAAGCCAATTACAGAAGGGAGGGAAAGAAATACTGACCTTCTTCAGGGTGTAGAACAAGTAATGGAATCCATCGCCAAATGTGTCCCATTCAACAGACCAGGTGAAACCTGGGGCTTCAAAAAGTGGATGCCTGAAGTGTGGCTGTAGGAGGAAGCAAAAATAGCACAGCTTGGTCATAAAAGATGTGCAAAGTGGAGGAAATTGTAATTAGTTGATATACCTGCCCGAAGGAAATTGAAACGAAGGTGCCTTCAGGTTTCAAGACCTTGTAAACACCTTCAAGCATTTTCATCACCTTATCTACCGTTGCAGGCCGAGGGTTCCATGGATCACCACTGTCCACAAACAATACATCCTTTCAAAAGGATGTTTTGCACAAGTAGTTCAATAGACATACATATAAAGGCTAAAAGAAGGTAATTTCAAATGCAACAGCCATGCTACCATGACAGTAATGATGGTACCTGTGGAGGGAAGGAAACTATTATCTTTCTTTCTTGCTTTCTTTGCTTTTTTGCAGATCTCTAATGCTAATTCTACTTCATTATTTTAGTAAAATAGTTATTTATTTTTAATCATGTCCACCAAAATTATATTTTAGTTTCTTCTTTAAAGGGTACTGGCTTAGCAAGTAATACATATAGAACTGCAATAATATCTTTGGAGAAAGATTAGGCAGTTTAGCATACATAATGGCTCTGGAACCAGGGGAAGCAAGTTAGAAAGCATCCATCCATATAACTCAGACTCTAAGCGGACAACTTTTACCGTATTCTGATTACATTTACAAAATCCAGGGGATGATGGAATGCAAATGCATCAGCAGGTGCAATGCTCGAACAAAAATCTTATCACAATAGACAATTGATTCAAGAGGAATCCGGTAAGAGAACGCATGCAAGGGTTATCATTTATTGGTATAGCGCAAAGGTGCATAAAAAATAAATTGGACAGGACCTGGAGGAAACTTAAACATATCTTTTCGCATCGTTCAAAGCAGCGCTCATATCAACAGCATTATGGCACAAGACTGCATACTTGCTTCATTTCATCAACAATCAATTTGATGGTTTCTTGTGTGGATTTGATTGCTTACCGATGATGCTCCTCCATAGGAGAAGATTCTTGGCAATTTCTTGTGGTCCACTTGTGGAGAATTCTAGGCATACAGTATAAGCTAAGCACATAGGATATTGCTTATATATATATATATATATATATATATATATATATAATCTGAGAGGGATGCAGATGACAATTAGGGCTCTAAAACCATCCAAAATTGGAAAATGTTGATTCAATCCTAACATCTAATTATATTCATAAGAAGTTTGTTCCTAAAAGAAGAAGGAAAAAAGAATTCAGGTGCCGGATGCTATAGATTATCAGAGAACTCAGAGATTTGAAGAAATAGGTGCTCGGATGATTATTTAACATGTTAAAATTAGGATAGCTGTAAAGAATAGTTAAAAGAGGGGGCAAGGCAGGCCTAGTGTGATACCATGGTCCCTTTCTCAATCACAAGATCGAAGCATTCGCTGCTGAAGGGCAAGTCGAGCATGTCAGCCTGCAGCACTTTGATGCCTGAAGAATATAAACATCATAAACTATAACTCGGGAAATTTGCCTAGCTGCTGAATTCCTTTTAATAACAGAGCCCCATTAGTAATAGTAATCGTTGGTAGCAGGAGATTACCATGGACGCCCTGGTCGGTCAGGCGCTTCCTCATCCTGTCCACGGCGACGGAGGAGAGATCGATGCACGTGATGTCGGTGACGCCGTCCTGGAACAAATCCTCGCACAGCCGCGAGTTCCCGCATCCGACCTCCAGCACCTGCCACGATCGAGTTTAAAACAACAGACAGGGGAGATTCGAAATAGGGTGGAGGAGGTTTGGAAATGGGACGTACAGAGAGAGCGGGGTTGAGGAGGGGATGGAGGAGGTGCCGGAATTGGGAGTAGTCCTTGAACCACTCGTAGTGCTCCTCCGACGCGAAACGATCATCCCTTTTTTGTTTAAATTAATTATTGATTAAGAGCAAAAAAATGTTGAGAATTATAAAGACATCAGATATCACGATGATGATTGAAAAGTGGAAGGTGAAGTCTAATCTAATGGAAAGTGGAAAGCAACGACGAGTGGCTCGTCGACCAGGAGGCGAGTCGCATATGAACGCACCAGTACCGAGGATTCAGGTAGGCGGAGGCGTTCCGGGGCCGAGGCTCGGCACCCGCCTCCATGTCACAGCTTTCCTCCCCGTCATTCATCAGACCCCAACGCTCCAACCCAACCCTAGCTGCTGCTGTTGTTGGGGTAAAGGTGATGGGCGCCACAAGGAGGAGAAAAATAAAAATAAAAATAATAATAAAAATTAATAACTAAAAACATTAAATTATTTCATCGCCGGGATTTGAACCCGGGGTGAAGTAAAGTGATCGGCGGCAGGAGGGGAAAATAATAACTAAAAATATTAAATTATTCCATTGCCGGGATCCAGAAGGAGGGGAAAAATAATAATAATAATAATAATTGATAACTAAAAACATTAAATTATTTCATTGCCGGGAGGGAAAAAATGGGTCGCCTGGGTGAAAGCCAGGTATCCTAACCGGAATTGTTGATCGGTTGTTTATACATGATAGTTTCTATTTGTCGATTTTATTCAATGAAGCCAACCCGACTAAAGGCACAATAAAATCTAACGTAAGGACATCTCTAATCATCAATCGCAGTCAAAAACACTCCTGCCCTTCGCCCTTCAAAACACAGAATTGCGGACATCCCAGCTACTACTCTCCCATCCTTGTGCTGCCATATCTTGAGGTCTACTTGAGAAGAATAGCGACCACCGTTTCCCAACTTATATGGTTTCAATTTTCACTTTAGCATGATCTATGAAGTTCGAAATCTTCTTCTAATCAATGCTTATTTTGAAACCAAGCCCTGCAGATCAGCGTCCAGTTCTTCAGACTAGATTAGAGGTAAGAATGTTTGATTTGATATTGGAAAGCATTGTTCATCTTAGCAGCATAGAATGTGAAATCCATATAACAAAACAATGGAAATAAAACCTCCTTGTATTTTCTGAAACATGCATCAATAAAGTCCTTATAGAAAATTCAACCACTGTCAAGCTATACCGGTTGTTTTTTTTGTTTTTGGCAGTACAGTGGGTTCCTAGGAACAGCAGAAAATAAAACAGACACAAGTTAACAACTCAGCACATATATCATAGAATCATTCAACAGCGATGCCTTGGCAGTACAAATCACAATACTCAAGTGGGCAAAACTACATGTTTTTCTATAACTTTCCCGATGCCCTTTTCAAAGTTTCAACTGCTAGGCTCATCAGTTTCGAGCAGGAGTCATTTCATTCCATCCAGATGCTGACACAAACTTGGAAATGAGTTGAACTTGTTATTCATCATCTTCTTCAATAGAGAAAAACAGGAAAAAAAAACTTAAAATTTCTCTTCATGACTTGGATGGAATTGCACCCAATCTGCTGCAGGTACAGCAGATCAGCAAAACAAGACATGTGATTTCACCCAAAAGACAAAAGGAAGACAAATTAGATAGACTCATAATAAGAATGGTTATGGGAAATTCTTCTCCATGTACAAGCAAGGGAGATATTCTACAAAAAGCATATCAGCTGCCGCTTTTGCAGCTGCAACCTCTCCCATCATCCAGAAACATGAGAAATATACCTGATTGAATGTTGTGCCCCAATAAAGTTATCATTAAGCATCTAAGAAATTAACTACGTGTTTTGCTTACATTCACAAAGAAAGAGATGTTTTTGTTTTCTACCTTGCAATTGAACTAATATTTTGGAACTGACGGAATAGGTGAGCTTGGAGGCTTCAAATCTTCATACCTGTTCACGTCAATGAAAAGCATATTTAGGCCTTCCAAAAAAAAAAAAAAGAAAAAAAAAGATTATCTAAAAAATATAATTCCCATGGAATAATTATAGAATAAATAAGAAGATTTACATTGTAAATGGTGAAAGGGCCTGCTCTTTCTGTTGCTTGACATGCTGTGCTTCCGCTGATACATTTGCAGTCAGAGTCTGAGAAATGCTGGATGTAGATGTGAGGGGATTACCATCATTAGCAGAAGCTGAAACAGATGACACAGCAGCTGAAGCATTTGGAGATGGTGAAATAGGAGGCCCGGACCTGTCATACCAGGAGTTTCCATGAACTCTTGGAGAAAAGAAGAATAAATATGAAAATAAAAAAGTTGCAAACATGTTCTGCAGATATGAGTGCACATGGGTGGTGTCTTATTGTCACAACTACAGCCAACATTCTATGCATGAATAAAACATCAAGAAAGCAAAACATGTCCGAGGGCATGCAGGACCAGGATGTTTCATTGCACAAGCACATTGTCATATTAGCATGTAAATGTTACCCAAAAAAAAAGAAAAAAAGAAAGCATGAAATCATCAAGTGGAGGTGACTCATTGTTGAGCTTCTTGGTTTGCTTTTTGCTGAGTCAACCAATGATAGTGGTTAAGCCCTTGCAGACCTTCACCTTGGCTGGGAATTGATAACCTTTGCCTTTTGCTTGGCATAGTAGACAGAAGGAGGCTGAAATATCATGTGAATGATGTTTTCCTGATAATGATAAACTTTATATGCTGGTCTCATAACTTAAAGTGTAACCAAAAAGGATTTGATCATCTAGGATCAGCATTCATGGCCTTTGTTTACTGTTTGTTTGCTACAAAGGGTCATATCCAATGTAATTTCCAGATATAACCTCCAACTGTTCTCTCTTGGCCCTTGGACATGGAAAGAAGCCATTGAATTGACAAAGGCCTCCATCAGATCTCCAATCAACATGCCCAAAATATGTTAGATGGTTCAGTCCAACCACTTATCTTCCATTCCTACAAGTCCCATAATCGTTTATTTTTGTCCCATCCCTTTTGCATTTCCTACCTAGCCTTTGCAGACATCCACTTCAGCATTTTCATTTCTGCAACATTTATCTCATATTCTTGGAGCTCTTATTCTGCCCCCACTTTTGTCAGTACAACATTGTAAGCATTAAAATTTACTTCAATAGGTTTTTAAGACTAAAATATCCCAAGCATCAAGGGTTGCTATGCCAGTATCGAGGCCAGTTGCCCGATGGCACGGTTCAGCATGCCCTCGTGCTGTTCTATGTTGGGCTCGTATCGATACAGTAGAAAGGAAGAGGAAGAATGGGAGAGAGGAAAAGTGAGAAGGGAGGGGGGAGGAGGGGAAGGGAGAGAGAGGGAGGAGGCCGGTGGAGCATGGCTCGAAATGGCAAAGAGGGCAGGGAGAGGGAGAATAGGAGAGAGAAAAAGAGAAAGAGAAAGAGGGAGGATGGAGAGAGAGAGAGAGAGGGAGGATGGCGAAAGACCGGCAAAGGTTTCAGAAGGGGCGTAAAGGGCTTTGCCCTTTGGTTCCCATGTTTCGTTAAAAATAGTGGTCTTGAAGGAAGGCACATTTTTATTTTAAGAATTTAAGTAAAGTCAACAAGCACCTTCCTGACTTCACTTAATTTTTTCAAAATTAAAAAAGACTTTTTAATTTTGAAAACGATTCTGCTGACATTGCCAAGCATGATTGCACATCATCCGCCCAACTTCAAATCCATACATGCCCACCTTCCTGCCTCCCACCCTTCCTCGATGTAATAGTAGACTAGAAAAAGTAGATATGCTAGTACAACTTATGCTTCCATAACAACTTCAGCTGTAGAATTATAAACAGTACTATCGACCACTTTATCAACAGTTTACATGCTGAAAACTTGAAATTCTATAAGTGCTTATTATAAAGTCCAATTATAAGATGGAAAACTGAAGTAAAGAACATGCTAGCCTTACACTGGATAGGGTGATTGATGTCTTGCATTTTGAGGAACTGATGATGGTGTAGCATTCACCATATTCTCCTTGGGTCTGAGGAGGCCAGAACTAGGAGTTGGAGTGGGAGAGGTAGGTGGTTTCAAATCTTTGTATCTGCCAAACCATTTTTTGAATCAAACATAAATAGAAACCATGATTCAAAGTGCCTATCAAATAATAGTACAGGAATTTGCTTACGCCATATAAGGGGAAAGAGCCCTTGTTTTCTGAGTTGGAGCTTGGGCTGGCTCACTCTTAGTGACACCTCTCGATACGGATGAACTTGTTTCCAGAGATGTAAGTTTAGGCTCCATCTTAGCTTGCACAGACTCGGCTTGTTTCTCTTTTGTACTTCCAGTTGTGGTGCTTGGGGTTGGTGTGGGAGAAGTTGGTGGTCTCAAATCCTCATACCTACAACCAATAATCAATGTTTACTGGTTTTTGAGCTTAATCTTAATCCCTATCCTACGACATAATGTAAAATTAAGAAGCTTACATAGAATAAGGAGAAAGTGGGCTGATCTTTGGCATTTCCATCTGCTTAGGTTCCTCCTTGATGACAGATTTGGTAGGTTCAGATGTAATCCTAGGAGCTGTAGGATCTTGCTTGAGTTCAGCTGGTAGCTCCTGACAAGAAAACAATTAATGAAGAACAGAATTCTTTCTTAAAAAATAAAAAATAAAAATAAATAAATAAATAAAAGATTACACTAACAGGATCATCCATGTTTTCTCATACAGTTGGCCTTAACCTTTTATGTGGTTCAACAAAATTGCACTGCTATCCAGTCGACAAATGGAAATTGTTAAATTCTATCATCATCCTAGGGATTCATTGTTGCCTGGTTCATAATCATCTATTTAAACATGTATGATTGACCAATGGAAACATAAATAAATAATAGAAGGCTATATTCCTTATTTTTGGAGTTCCCACATAGATAATTTTTTTTAAAAAAAAATTGTTGGATCAGTACTGGAAACCTTTGATGAGGTACCAACCCTTTGTGGAGGAATCTTGGCAAGAAGCTCTTCCATGAGCAACAATGGTGCAGTTGTTTCTGCAATTACTTCCACCACCTTACAGAATGAGAGCTTTCTATTCTTTGCCATGAACGCCATTAGCTCTGCAACCTGCAGGCAGTAACCAGCGAATTTTCCACTCAGAGCAATAATAATACACCTTAATAGTTCATGTTTCACTACATTCCTGATGCACGCATGGGTGAACATGCTATATTCTGTCAACATTGTCAGAGATTCATGGTGTACTAAATATGAACATTTGGTGTACCAAATGTGAAGGTTTTCACACAGTATTGTATCTTCTGGGCATGGGGTATTGTGAATTTGTTCCTTGATCGTATTTTATACAAGGCAGAAGGCCTAACAAATATATATCTATGCACAAATATATATCTGTACAAGCCACATTTTCTACTTTTCAGATTAACAGATCACCCTTGTATCACCATGCCATCAAACTAGCACATCAATTATTATTATTAAAAAAATTATTTCTCCAACGTATGATGGTAAAAATGCCGTAGATCATGACCAGATGCTACTCATAAGAAGAACGATACATTTGTGGCATTTTCAGTGACTAGTATAAACAAACTTACAACTATATACAGTTGTATGTTTACCGATGCTATTGAAGTTGCAGGCAGAAAAGTGTGCACAGAAAAATTAAAACCACAGATATACAAGAAAAGCAGCTGGAATAAAATCTCTTGAAGCTGATTGTACTGAAAGAAGTAACAAGAAAAGCTTAAAAAGTTATGGAGTGCAAATAACTGCAGAATGGCAATAACCTGAAGATTTGACACTTGACCAGCAAACAATGTATCTTCATTTGCAAGGACAATGTTATGGGTTTCCTTGTAGGAGTCTGTTGGCCGCTCCATACCTCCTGGCCTCACTATCTGAAAATGAAATTATTAAATTAAGTCCAGAGATATCAAAGAAGATGCTTCGCAAACTACGAAAGCACATGACTGTGATTTTAACATGTTATCCCGTCAATAATTTATTTTAATGGATATACTAAATGTACAATTTGCACCTACTGTGTAAGGAAGACCACTAGCAAGTAATGCTTCTTCTGCCTTTCTTTTCCAAATTAGAACCCCCCAAAACAAGCTTCAGCCAAAGAAAAGGTCATTAACAGGAATCAGTCATTCATGGTTATGAATAACGAATTTATTGCACGTGGCCTGAAGTATCAGGCTGATAGCACCATCCTAAACTTCAGAGTATTTTCTTTATTTACTTTTGCTGGTTTCTGAACATCTTATCATACAGGGTTTCTGCAGCGAACACTAATAATAAATATTGACATTAAGAAGAACTTTGAACAGATAACACTGAGTTAAGCTGTAGAAGATGGTTGATGATGTCTTCCAGCATCACAGTAAATTGCAGTGATAACTAAGTCGCACCATATACGATTGGATGCTTACTAAATGATCAGCAGATGTGTTTAGGTAGTCATATAATGAATGCTCACCACAAACAACTTAGCACAGCAACAAAATATTTAACTTTTAAATAACCTTGAATATCACTTACTTCAGAATGGAAGCAGGAAATCCAATCTTATTCGTTCCCAGAGAAGTAAGCAGAATGAAGTGGTCAACTTTTGCACTAGTTGCTGCAAGGCAAGCAGGCATGAAGAAACATGATGAAATAAAAGCATAAGTAAACAAATAAATATATCAAATCTGTTGGAGACCCTTCGAGCTCAAATTTGAATGCTTGGAGATCAACAAGAAGGCTAAATAATTCATAGGTGTCTCCCAAGTATTTTCTCAGATTTCATAAAATAGATATGTGTTGGAACTAAGAAAATTAGAAAAACAAAATGGTGAAACAGTTGTAAGACAAATAAGTACCAAAAACTATAATTTAACAACAAAATGTTTTTGCTATGTTTGAGAGGAAATATGTTAGCTATCCCATGGTAAAATCTTTGAACTCTGGAGGAAAATCATAATGCATTGTCTTGGCAGTTGTTTACAAGAGTTTACCTAGCAATACAGTCAGAGCATGAATGGTGCACTATTATGGCATGATGGTACAAACACAATCAGACAGAATATTGATTGGCTTTTTACCTGCTTCAATAAGGTTTTTGGTAGCTTTATAGTCAATGCGGTATGGTCCGGTTACATCAAAGACTTCCTTTTCACTGGCTCCTATGCAGCATACAACTATGGAGGAATTTCCTATTGCTGGACTTATTTCACCTTGATTTTCCAGGTCACAATCAACAATTTCAAGCTTCTCTACAGCTGATCTAAAAACCAAAAAGCATCTGTTATTGGCAACAGGAAGAGAATGGTGTTCAAAAGGAGAGAACATTGCATATTCGGAACTTCTTGTGGGATGGAGAAGATCAAAATGTCATGCAACTAATCCTTATCTTACGTTGAGCTCCTGAAGTCCCAGCTCCATCATCAAGCTTCATTTGGCGAACACTCTGAAGAAGATAGACACATATTTAAGCATCACGATTCTGAACATGAAAGTTGATATCAAATTAACATTGCATCATGCAAAGTCTCAGGAGCCCAAATCCTGTTACCTGCACCAAGGTCTCCGCTTTCTGTGCACTCCTGACACCTGCTCTTACCCGAAACCCAAGTCTCAGAAGCTCCCTGATTAACATGCAGACAACTTAACACATTTGTAGATGAAACATTACAGCCCGATGGCAATAATAAATGACTGCTGTGGGGACAGAGCAGGTGTCGGCAACCTTACAGTGCGTGAACCGACTCTACCAGTTGCGCCAGCAACAAATACAAGATTTGCATCCTTTGAGAGCATTTCCAGTTTACCAGAGTCCGCGGTGCTGGAACTGGCTGAAGCTGCACCTTGCACGGATCCTGTGGTAGGACATAGATTAAATAACGACGGAACAAAGTTTGCAACAAACTTCTTGTTGTTCTAGTTCATAGGAGGGTTTTATTCCCATAGACTAATGATTTCTTTCTTTCTTTTTTTTTTTTAAAAGAAAAAAGAGGATCATAATGGTACTGATTTAAGTTTCTCATTTTCCAATGTGGACATAAATCGATTACCCACATTAAAATTTCAGCCATCTGCATCCATCGCATTCGGGAATATTCGCAAAAAATAAAAGGACATGATACTTTCTGTACAAGAAATTATCGAAGAAAGAAAGAATAATAGCAGGCACACCATTGAGTTCAAGAAATGATCCAAACCATATACAAGCTCAACATAAAGAAAACGAGAGAGCGAGATGAGATGGGTCAGAACGGCGACATACCAGAAGCTTGAGGCCGGAAGCCGAGGAGCTGGGGGTTTGGGGCATCTGGAAGCCCCCGGGTTTTGATGGGAAGGGTGAGTGATTGACCAGAGAAGGAGGTGGGTTTCTCCATTCCAGCTCTTCTCCACGAAGACGGGGGCAGGCGGGTCATGGCAGCAGGAGAACTAAACGAGAAGAGCTCCATCCCTCCTTTCGGTCGGTCGGTCGTTCGTTCGTTCTTTCGTTGTTTGGTTTTCTTTTATCTTTCGATTTTCTTGCGGAATTTCTCCGTTCATTCGATCGGCTGAGAGGGCCGTGTGCAGATCGACACGTGGCGGAGCCAGGTCCTTATTTGGGGATATCGTGGACCAACCTGTCCATCACTCTCCCCCTCCTCATGGACTGCTGGATGGCCTCATGGGTGCAGCCCAGAGTCGAAGTCCAGAATTTGATAAAATTTAAGGTGCATTGAAGCTCAGAATTAGGGTCGAAGGGCAAAAAGGATGGGAGATCCAAGTGTTTATGCTTAATCATGTCTGTCCATGAGAAAGCATTGATGAAGGTTTTGCGTTCTCTTGCTTGTGTCTCCTTGTTAATTCCAATCAACAGCTATCGTCTAAGTAAGAGCTCTTATGTTCAAACCCGAGAAGCGAGAACTAAGCATCAAATTCCCAACAAAATGTCCTTGATAATTTCAAACAAGCAAGAAACCTTTCTCCAATCTTGGAAATTTAAAGCTGTCAAGTTGGCGAGTTAGAATCAGCGAATACCCTTCTTTTCTTTGCGAACTAGATGGTACTTGTAAAGCTAAGGCTGAAGGTCAGCTTAGCATTGGAAACCTAAAAAGACCTCACACTTTTGTCGTAGTAGGCTTGGAGATGTCATGGAAAAGAATCATTCACAACTCATACTACTTGCGAAATAGAAAAGGTCCCAGAGTTTGAAAAGGCTCTCATGGTTGTATGCCTATATTGTTATGCTGTTTGAGAAAATAAATTTTTTATATGGTTGGTGCTAAAAAATAGGCTCTGCTAGTGTTCCAGCGAAGAAAGGTTGGTAATCACCAGAGGTTGCCTATTTTGTCCATTTAACATATAATTTATCATCCATCTTCTCATCCACTCCGTTGCTGAAAATATTGGGTGTGTGCTCTTGAATCCCCTCAAGACCAAAGGACGACCTCCTTCCCTAGTCTCCCTTTGGACGTGATGGAGAGACAAGCAAATCCCTAAAAACATTATGGAAGAATTGAAATTGGCTCTCTATTTCCATATGCTCTTTGGAAGGAGTGGAATCATCCTCTATTAATTCTCTTATCAACTCTATTTTATTTTAGTATGGAGAAATATATTATCTTCCAAAACTTTCTCACGTCCCTTTCAGTTTGTGCGACATTACCCCACTCAAAAAAATTTTATACTAAATTACAAAATTTTATGCTTAGTCCTTTTTTATTGGTATAGGATTTCTCTTGACCCATGCAGCTTCAATTTTTCGTACATTATAGTTTTTTATTATTATTATTATTTTTGCTTGAATAGGAGTTTGATCTATTTTATTTTTTTTCTCCTCTATCAAATAAATAAAATAAATGAGAGTAAATAAAAAGTCCAAAAGTTCATAAATCATTCAATGGGATAATTATTTGAAAAAAAGCAAATAATAAAATAGAAATAGTCGACTTGCTTGCATCCTGATAATTATATAAGTTTGTAAAAATTTGGGATAAATAACATCAATAATCATATCATTCGCAAGCAAGCTGTTTTCGTCTCCCAACTCCAACATTACTCATCTACAACTAAGAAAATCAAAAGAAGATTGCACACATAAAAATGCGCACAATGTCAACTTTGGATATTGATAAATCTCTTCTCGTTCTTGTCATCAGTCATCGATCATTACAAACATGAAAGATCATAGTTACATCCCTTAGAAAGATCCTTAACCTTATGAAAAAAAAAAAAAAGAAATATCCTAAGCATACAAACCCTTCCTTCAGAGAAAAAGATAAATGCTTGAAGACCTGGCCTAAATGCTTCCTTTTTCTAGGTGACAAGACCTATTCTCCACATTTGCGGAAATACAAAAGGGATTTCACTCATGTATGAGCAAGCTTGGCATGATGAACCTCCTTATCATCGAGTCAGAACTTTGCATGTTGTCTAACAAACATATAGAAGTAGACGGTAAGTCCAAAACTGGCAGCCATAAGGATCGCCATCCCTTTCCAATAAACGCTATTACAAATGCTTTTTCATTTGCTATATGATTAGGTGAATTGTTTATATACAAAATCTGATCAATTTTATAATCATTCAATTCATTATTATTATTATTTTGAGTGGAAAAGAAGGAAGCGAAATGCTCCCCACTGTTTTATTAAATAACAATTCCAAGAGACAAAATTATGGAGGAGAAATCTATGGAGTTATATAATAATTATTGGCGCAGAATCTAATCATCGTCGGATCCAACTGGAGTGGAGGTAGACGAGATCGCTGCCGAAGACCTATAAAATAAAGTTTCGTCCAGAGCTGGTGGGGGGTGGCTTCGACAGGATCCTTCAATGATCAAGTCAGCTCTGGCCAACAGATATGGAGTGCTCTGAAATGAGTTCGACAGAGTTTAGAGAAAAAGAGAAGAGCTTAAAGCCTCCAGTTAGCGTATATGGAGGATCCTTTTTATAGACGGAGTTTGATTGATGGTGACGACCATATCGTTCGACCGCGGAGTGCTCGGGGCCACATGGAGTTCGGTACGGAGAGGAAGGCATTGTCAGGCGGATAATAACAGCCATACTGACAGATCATGGGCCGCACGGGGCTGGCTACAAAGAGAGTGGTGTCGCCAATAGTGGTGGCTATGTTATCCGATCGCATCGCCTATGGCAGACTGATGGGGACAGTTCGTCCAGATTTAATAGCCGTGGCTTTGAGAAAGCAGGCATTGATTGGTGGACTTCGATATGTATTAATTTCAGAAGAGTTCGGACTCTTGGAGGAGTTCGATCCAGGAGAAGCTCGGAAGGAGTTCGATCGGAGGAGTGCAGAGGGAGTTCGACTCTCATAGGCGTCTGGCTGGAGGAGTGCGGCTAAGGCTCGATCGCTGGAGAGTTTGCAAGGAGTTCGACCGCTGAAGAGTTCAGCCGATTGAGGGAGATGTCTGGGAGGAGTCCGACCGAAGGAAAAGCTTGGAGGAAGTTCGGCTCCTTAAGAAGTCCGATCGAAGGGGAAGCTTGGAGGAAGTTCGGGCTCTCATGGGAGTCCGACTGAAGCTCGGTCGCTGAGGAATTCGGCTGACTGAAAGAGTTTGGCTAAGGCCCGATCGCTAGGAGTCCGAAGGAGCTCGACCGCTGAAAAGTTCGATCGATTGAAGGAGTTCGGCTAAGGCCTGACCGCTGGAAGTCCGAAGAAGCTCGGCCACTGAGTTCGGCCGGCTGAAGGAGTTCGGCTAAGATCCGTTCGTTGAAGCTCTTCCATGACTATCGGTTATGTTAAGCTGAGCATCGAACTGGACTTCGATAAGAACGAGATTTATCCTCAATAATAATAATACAGGCAATCCAACTGCACTTCTCATCCAATCAAAAAAAATAATATTTACTATCTCTTATTTTAAAAAAAATCAAAAGTAATAAAAAAAAGTGGTCTCAGCGCATCAAAAGCACACAGAAACAGACGCAAATTGGTTCACACACCATGCAAAAATTATGGACATTCACAAAATTTTCAGTCATTATTGTCACCATCGAGCATCTAATAGCAGGTGCCTTTTATTGAATGCCCGAGATATATTAAAAATTCTGATAATAAAATTTATTACCTATTCTGATAGGATGTTTTTATTTGGATGGGGTATTTACACCAATAAGATTGAATACTGGAGAACCTACAGCCCAGATTTTCCACTCTTTTCAAAGAATGGGTTACTATTTGCATTCGGGAAATGAGCTCAATCCTTAATTTAATCTAGTTGTCACTCGTACTTCTTCCTTAATGAATTTTGCGTGGTCTTGGTTCCTTTCTTTTCTTCAACAAAAAAAATGTTCAGTATTTAGATATATTTCGTATCCGTCTAGATTGACTTGAAATGTCTATTTTCTGACACAATTTATGACTTTGGACTTCTTTTTACAAAAAAAGGAGAGATTTGAAACTATGAATTCTTGATGTCTCTAATTTTCTTCGACTAGTAATGTAATAGTGAATAAGATCTAGTGCAGATCTTTAAAAGGGAGTTTTTTTGAACCTCTAATCATCAACGATGCAACAAAAAAAAAAAAAAAAAAAAAAGGAGAAAACCGAGAGCAACGTCGCACCAGATTCAACAAATCCAGCAACCTGTTCTTTCTTTGCTTTCCCGGTCTCCGTGGAAGCTCGAGAAGCCTTGATATGAAGAAACATGGAGGTCACCGCCAACCCACACCCAATCTTCTCTCTCACAGCCCTCTCGACCAGAATCCAGCCAATCCATATAAATGGGCTTCTACAACTACTTCGAGTTCGAGGACAACCCCTGCCCGGAGGTCCAACAGAGCCACTTGGTTGAGGATCCTGGTTCTGAATCTCGCTTGCAGGATATTAACACCAGAGGCAAGAGCATAGAGTGGGAACCAAATGTACCAATCTGATAGAGAATAGAAAAGAATCCGAGAGATACGGAACAAGGAATGAGCAATAAAGTGAGGAGTGCAAACGCATAGGATTTGAGGCAATGATGGCACCTGGATCATTTAACCGAACTGATGCAGAATAAGCAAAGAGTAAGCCATTGTAGCAACGCCAACCTTCTTCTTTCTACCACCTTTTCCTGGGTGTTGTAGTATGAGCTACAACGGAAGTATGGTGCATGATCTGGTGAAGTTGAGCAGAAACAAAAGTCAACGCCGTCATATTGTTGGCTTCTGTCTCTGCACCATAGACCATAGATTTAAAGTTAATCAATTAAATTGAACTACCGGGTGGTTTTCGTTTCAGGGCTGAATGAGTGAATGATTATAGCACAGAGAGATAAAATTTAGCCCCTTCCGAGCCATGAAAAAAATGTCGATAAAATATCTATGAAAACCATTTTATTTATTTTTTTTTTTTACATAAACATTGGGGATGGAGTACAGATCAGTGGAAAACCATCTTTTTATAAAGTTTGATATTTCCTCAAAGAGGACGGCATTCATTGATCCCCCAGGTCAGTGAAATTCCTCGTTGCTCGCCCACCATTCTAAATGAATTCGGCATTGACGAAGGGGTGCTGGTCCGTGCTACGATCATGCCAATCAGTTTGAAAAGAATGAATCGACCAGCGTGACTGTAGGGGAACTGGCTGATGGAAGGCTTCATTTTGTAACCGGTTATTCCGTCTGCTACTTGGGTGCCGTCGGGGAAAGCTTCAAAAAGTTGACCACAGGCGGGCTTCATCGACCATATCATCTATCTTAAAAATTAGTTTATCATCATGAAATGTTTTATTATATTTTGTCCTAGAAATCATATAAGATCTTAAAATTTAATACAATCTTGATATCCATAAGTAATAATAATAATATAATTTTATAATAATTAATAAAACTTACATAATTATAAATTCATGTTATCCTCTTTAAGTGTTCTCCGATTCTTGTTGGAACGATGCTTGGTGGGCTTGGTTCCCAGGAAATCAGCCGAAAAGGGCATACCATCTCGGCACCATGGATCTTAAAGTAACCTTCCAAAAACAGCAGTATCATCACATATTAGCTTTCTTGGCAGTCTCCGGTGGGCTTTGAGGATGTCGAAATATATGTTGAGACTTCAAAGAGTGGAAGCTGATACTGCTCAAGCAAAGTATTTCACAAACGCTCCGCAAGCTTAAGGTATGCAAAGATACGAGGTTTCCACGGCTTTATCTTGCTGTCTAACTGGTTCTGTTGCTGTACCCGTGCTTTCTCCAAAAACTATTTGCTAATGGAGAAAGCAATTAGCTTCCCCCAGCTATATTAAAAAGGTAAAGAATATACAAAGAAAAGATAAAGTAAAGATTATAGAATATATAGCAAGCTTTAAAACAACAAAGCTCTAGATTATATACTAAAGGAGAATGGATTAAAGAACTTGAAAATTATCTAATCAAAAATGATCCCAGAAGATTCCGCATCAATTGATGATTTTTTTTAAATTTTTCAAAGCAAAAATGTTCCCATTCAAAAAAAGAAAGTAGAGCTTTCTGGAGAGTGGTGACAATAGAAGAATATTTGTGCAGAAAAATTTTTGAATTTCTTTCAAGCCAAATGTGCCAATACACTACCATTGCCAATTGATCCCAATTATTTTTGAAACTAAGATGAACTCTTCTTTTCCTCTAGTTGCCCCATAAATTCATAACATCCTTAGACCACCCGCTGATATGGAGGTGAGTTTTGATGGCAAACCACGTGCCCTTGGTAAAAAAAGCATCGAATGGCAGATGGGAGATGGTCTGAATCTTCTTTTGGCCTTTTATATGTATTTATTTGTTATAACTTGGTAAAAAAGCATCGAATCCCATAAATTATCGTTCTACGTACAGAGATGCAGATATAAGTGGGGTTATCGCTGGTTTGGCCTTTTATATCTATTTATTTGTTTCCATTTTCTATATTTTGTAACATAAGAACGAAAGCAAAGCTTTTCATATAAACCCATCCCATAGCGATGGAACCAACCGCACTGCCAAAGCATTTCCCAGCATGTAGCGAATTCCATGCTAGGTCATGTAATCGTGAAGCATAACCAGCTACGTACAACTCCTATCAAATATTGTATATGCATTCAGGCAAGGTCGCAGGTCGATCAAATGGATCGAGCGAGCAAGTGAGAAATTTAAGAGGATGGGTACGTACGCTTAGACGCATTGAACAGATGAGACGAAAAGCCTGTGATGGATGGATGCAAAAAGTGGAACAGTAAGGTTTACATCTGCTGTTCCATGACCTATGATCTAAATATAGTCTACATTTTATTAGAAGGTGAGAAAAATATTCGTGATCTTGCTGAGGAAGCTAGATTGAGTTTCATTCTGGATTAAAAAGAAAAATGGTAACAGAATGACAGAACATACATAAAAATGTTTGTGAATTTTAAGATTCTAATTATGGTGTCGATTTAAAAAGAGCTAAACTTAAACCATGGAGGATGACAAGATGTATATACGTACAGCCAAGCAATTTAGCAGCCTCAGTGATTTCCAGAAATTGGCAAATAAATTTTCGATTCAGATTCTCATAATCCCACATCAAATCCGAACATGCATTGAATAGTGATTTAATCACACACACACACACAGAGAGAGAGAGAGAGAGAATCTGTGGATACGGATGGTTGAACCTTGATATCTGTTCCTTTTGGAGTGTTTTTGGGCAAAACTCTTTCGATTATTTTTGCTATAGTTTTCTCCTGTTATAAGCAGCTTGTTGTCCAAAATGTCCGAGTCCTGCTTCCTGACTTTCTACATTTCATTGCAACACACCATCATCGAACGTCTATTGTCTGAATAAATTTTATGTTGAGCTATGAAAGTCAATTGTGTTGTCCTTCATTCCATGATAAGAGAATTGGAGGGGCTTTTACACCTGATATAACCCAGAATTGCTGATCAAGATAATATATTTTCGTCTGAATCTCCTCTCTAAATTTTTGCTGTGCTCTGGATGCTTGGTTTTTCTCACCTAAGTCTCCTCTAAATTGTCCACTCTTATAATTATTATTGTCTCGTACATAATTTTTTTTATTTATTTTAATAATTTCGGTGAATAATATTGCTAACGCACGTTAGTCTCTCTCTCTTACTCAGAAAAAAAAAAAAAGAAAGAAGAAGCCTGAGACTTAAAGCATTCTTTTTTATGCAGATCGAGATCGTGCTTGCCTCCTTTGCAAGTACACAAACATTACCCTTATGTACATCCTAACCTCATTGTTCAACCGCTTGCGATGAATGCCTCGCTCGGGTCGCAGCATGAAACTGCCAATCTCCATGTTTTTTTTTTTTTATTGAAATTGGAGGCTGCGTGAAAACAGACACCTGAACCTTATTAGAAAGGACTAATAAATTTGACAAAAGAGGGCCGAACTCAGATCCCATGAGATCATGCTAGTTTGACCTAAGTAAATCTGCAGAAAGAAATGTTTTTCTTGTTCACGATAAATACCAGAATCTTATCCTGGAATCTTCCGTTTGGTTTCTGGATTACTTTTGATGACATATGATCTTGTTTGCACCGCATCAATTTCATGCATAAATATCTTTAGTGATCTAAATTAATACACCCAGCACGTTGAATTGAGAGTTCAGCAGGTGGCAATTCATTCTATGGTGTGGGAGAAGATCGTTTGGAACTAGGAATGCCGGTGCATGACGTTTTATTTATTTCCCTGTAAAGCCGTCAAATACCGAAGCTCGACTAACTTTACTCGTTGATTATAACTGCAAAAAGAAACCAATTTTATCGTCAAACATCTGATTGCAACAAGTCGAAGCCGGGATTCGATCAGGTAAAAGGACAAAATTAAATATAATCCTGAGGTTCCTCTTTCATCAACAAGCCTTTTTCATATCCAAGCCAAACACAACTTCTGGCTGATTGTGATGAATCTTATTCTTACACCCACTCTCATGAGAGAAGATTATACAAGCAAAGTCCGGACCTGGAAAATTTCTACATAAACCGTCGCTCATGTCATTCCGCATTGTCCTCATCATGTAGCCCAACCATACACTTGTCGGATATCTCTTCGCTGCACATGCCTGTTGAGGAATGGTCAATGTCAGTTTCGGACAAGTCATCGTGCTGGCCGGATGGTCAAGAAAAGCTCGGATTTGTTGTTTCGGACGTCTGAAAGCATGTGATCCAGCACACCGCCCTCTTGGATAGGGATTACGTGGTGGTAGATATTTATGATCATTTTTTTCATCTAAAAAAGAACAGAACAAAATAAACTTTTTGCAATAGCCCTTGGTCCTTGGAGTAAGAAAAATGTGTGGTGCGACGGATGTGACGAGCCCAGATAAGCTGAAGCAAGATTGTCACTCCACTTCAGGAGGAGGGAAAAAAAAAAAAAAAAAATGGAGATGCAGGACACATTATTCTCTGCATGGTCACCTAATTTTGATTAATTAATAGCAGAAGATCACCTAGATGTGGTGTCCGCCAAGCAAGTCGTGATGATTTAAGCAAGGAAGTAATTCTTGGATCTGCAATTACAAGTGCCGATCTAAAGTTTCGTCCGACCGAATCGCCCCTCTCTGTTTTGAGTTTGAATGTGGCGAACGAAAGAGGATGGGATGAACGACTGACCATTCAGGAAGTTGCACGAGACCAGTACGAACACTTGTCCCATAAGAAACCTTAAATTTTTGATTAATCATCATTGGAGGTCAATACCCCTGCGCCTAACTTGGCTAACAAGAGAGAGGGAAAGGAAACTTTTATTCTGTCAGCGCACCGCCAAAAGGCAAATTTGTCAAAGAAAAGGTCCCAAAAGTCCGTGGGGATGCAGCTTAATTCCGCACTGTTGTAAGTCGGGACGTAAAATAACGGGTTCTCCCTCCCTTTCCATCCATAAAAAGAAAAAGAGTGAGTCGCGCACATTTCAATTAGTTGAGTTCTATTTCGCCTTCTCCAAGCATCAGAGCGTTGTGGGCGTCGCTATATAAATACGCAGAAATGAGGGATTCTCGTCATGGCGGTTGAAGGATAGGATAGGAAGCAGAGAGCAAAGAACCATGGGTAACTGCAGTGGTCTTCAAGGCAGAAGGTATGTCTTCCTCTTCTCTACTCCCATCTCCTCATCCAACATCACCAATCTTCTTTATCTCCTTCTCTTCTTTCTCTTTATAAACTATTGCAAATTAGCATACGGCAAGACATGCAGATATCCAATGAAATTAGTGAAATAAATGGGTGGAAAGAGGGTTATATGGTGAGACTAGATTACGGACACGGGTAATTAATTAGCGGTATACAAATACCTCCCCGAGTCGGGCCTCCCCTTAATATATGTTTAGACATCTAATTGTGCTATTATATTAAATCTGCTGGAACAATTCATGATGATGAGGAAGATGACGATTGTTTGGGCGATCCTTTTCTCTTCGTCGCATCTCGTGGCATTATCTTAATTCCTACATCACATCACATCAACGCGAGCCCATTGATTGCTGATCATCATGACATGATAACGCTACAGGAAAAGATCGAAAAAGCTGGAGGATCAGAGACTAGATTCCACCAGCACTGATATCTCCACTCATGAGGGGATAAGGACGGTAGGGATCCACAAGGTCTGCGAGTTCTCGACTGGTTCGGTTCTGTGTTTGTGCGTGGTGACCTGGAACATGAATGGGAAGGTAAGCATGCACGATCGATGGATATCAAGAACAAGAACGAAAGTGTCGCTATTCATTCAACACTCTTAATTTTATTATAAAAAAAAAAAACTCGCATGGGAATATTGCAGGCTTCGTCTGAGGATTTAGCACAGCTGGTTGGCGGGGACCGGAGGTTCGATCTCTTAGCGGTTGGATTGCAGGAAGTTCCAAGACGTAACGTTGCAAGGCTATTGCAGGCTGCTCTTGATGAAACCCACAGGTACAAAATTAACACACGACAGATTCTCCTCTGCGTTCCTGCCGTTGATGGTCGTAGACTGTTTCCCCATTGATATACTTGTATGCCTGCTACTGCTAGAGATATAAATTAATTAACAACGTACATCTGGAGATACTAAGGCTGCAATGGAGTGATCATTAATTTAATGTTATACTTTTGAACCATTCAAAGTAAACTAAGCAAAGTTTTTATTATTAGACCGACGAGATCGACCGCTGGCCATCGTCACCGTGGCATGGGGAATCCGGCCATTCTTTGCTTTGACGGGTTGATGTAGCAGGAGACCAAATAAGAGAGTTTATCAGAGGTTTTTTTTTTTTAATGTGGTCCCAGCGGAGACAAGGTAACCCAAGCGCAGGGTTGGTTCTGCTGGCCAGCAACATATAAATTTTCTTCTTAATTAAATTAGAGTCCAGGACCCAGAAGGTGCGACCCAGACCGTCTAAGATGACTTGGTTGTGTTCGGATCCAAATGGTAATCCATGGGTTAAGGATCTGATTTTAATTTTGACACGGATCTGGGTCTAGAATTTTCTCATGGAGATGAGGGTGGAAACGTTGCAAAGGAAAAGCAGACAGACGACGTAAAGATTAATAGCAGCGCATCCTTACCACCTGCCCTGCCGCAATTAGCGACCGGTCAACTTGGAAACAGAGCGGGCAGTTTAGCCGCGTCAACAAAGGATATGGACTTAATCCATGTGGATATAAATTTGGATAAATTATAGAAACATTCTCTTAAGTTTGGATCAATTTTATTTACGTCCCTATACTTTAAAAAATATTAAATAGATTTCTAAAATTATCGAAACGTTTCAATTTTCCTCATCTTAATTTTTTGGCTGCTGTTTATCCTTTTCTTTATCGTGTTTGCCAATTTCTTTCCTTATGAAATAAAATTCTTCTAATCCATCCATTTAATTTCTTTCCCAAATCCTATAAAATTTCATGCTTCTACCAAAATTAAGCTTTCAAAACCTCAAAGAATCTACTCACACCAGTGCAACTCTTACAAAAACTCGTATGCTTGAGAAAAATCCCAACCAGAACCTAAGAAACCCCTTCAATCCCACTCGGATGTTCTCTTTTCCCATAGATTTCTGAAAAAAAGAATTAAATAAAAAGAAAATGAAGCAAAAAGAAAAAAATAATGATCAATCTATATAGTAAAAATCTTATCTTTCTTTTATTTCATCGAATTTTTCTTCAATTTTTTTCCTTCCTCGGGAGTCTCCATTGGGTGGGAAACTTGGAGCAGTTGAACAGAAAAGCTTAGATGATGGCTATAATTTTGTGTTGGGTATAAATGGTTTAGGAGAAAAGGATGATGAGAAGAAATGGATGGAAAGGAAGGGGAGGAGAAAAGAGAAGAAGAGAATGGGTAGAGAAAAGGGAGGAGAAAGAAGAGGAGGAGAAAGAAAGGGAGGAGAAATTAATAAAAAAAAAAGGGGAAGGAAGAGAAAAAAAGAAAGAAGAAAGTGGGAGAAAGAGGAACACCGACCATGAAGGAGGAGGGAGGAGGAAGAAGATGGTATTTTTATTATTTTTAAAAAAATTATTAACAAAGATAAATAATTGAACTATATTGAAACATATCAATAACTAAAAGAATTGGTTTGATACTTTTTAAAATACAAGAATGTAAGTGAAATTGAGTTAAAGTAGAAAGAATATTCGAATAATTCACCTACAAATTTTTAGGCATTCTGTGCACAGGCAGACAGCATTATTTATTAGCTCCTCTCCACCATCAAGCCCTTGTTTCCATTCCCACCCGGCATGTTAGGCTTGGCATCAGTAAACCCATGCTTCAGTTGGAAGAGCAAATGGCCCTATCAGCAATTCAGCATGGCTTGTATATGAACTACACCCTACTAAGATAACTAACTGGGACTCGGACATATAAGTAGATACAATGGGCAATTTGGCCCAGTATTTCGAGCCAAGCCAGTTAGTAATAAGTTTTTTTTTTTTTTTTTAGTAAGCATAGTTATGTGGAGCCTTAATTTTCCAGAGTTCTGCTCCATAGACAATTTCCCCTTATTTGGATGTAGAATTGGTCATTGCATTTTTATTGCCGTAATTATCCATATAAGTTTCTGTTTTAGCAAAATTACTCGTACATGCAATTGCTAAGTTCCATTGTTAACAGCGAAAAATTTTCGTCTCTTTCCATCTTCCAGTCTCTTGGGAGAAGCCACCATGCAATCACTACAGCTATTCGTCTTCGGCCCAAAGAACTCAGAGCCCTCCACAAAAGGTGAGACGAGATTAATCCTTCACAAATAATCAATCTAACAAGCTTTTTAGCATGCATGAAACCTTCGTCCATTTCAACCATGCAGAGATGAGGATAGATAAGCATGCAGTTAGAGGCTGTGGAGGCTTGATAGGTAGGAAGAAGGGGGCTGTTGGCATATACATTAACTTCAATGGGATCCGCATGATCTTCATTTCTTGTCATCTTTCAGGTGAGTTGGTACACGCTCTTGACAAGCTCGATCAAGGGCAATACCACACATATAAGTCCATGAAACTAAGGTTTTAGATTATATAAATATATATACAGTGATAGCGATGAATTCAGCAATGATTAATTAGCTTAGATTATAACTTACCTAATCAGTCGAGATGCCTCCGTTCATGCAGCTCATGCACGAAATGTGGAGGAGAGGAATTCACAATGCAGGCGCATCTCGCACTCGCTCTTCTCAAAGGACCGGAATCCATGCGCAAGGCCTTCACATTTAACCCTGTGGCTGGGAGATCTCAATTACAGAATACATGGTTTAAGTACACGGCCGGTGAGAAGACTGATACGCAGAAACCTTCTCAATGTAAGCAAATCACCATTGTCCCGTTTTTTTGGTAGATATATATATATATGCCAGATGAAGTCAGATGCACCATTATTTAAATTATATGAACGGATGTTAATCGCATCTATATAACCAGTGAGATGTTCTTATCATTTATTTTAAGATTACCTATCAATTAGTATATATGCAATCTGAAATGATGATAAGTAATCACACACATAGAATAAAATATGGTAATTTATGTGGTTCGACCATGGACAAAGATGGAGAGATATATATTTCAGAGAGTGGAATACAAAGAGAATGAGTAATAACCTATACAGCCGCTTAAATAATACAAGACCTGATTGCAATATATATATATATAGCCATAAAATCCTAAACAACAAGGAAAGATCAAAATACTCAAATAAATCAACTAAAATTTAAACATGGATCGGATCTATACTGTAAAGGCATAGTTCTCATATCCTACAAGAGGAGGTTGTTGGTGGGGGCCTGATGACCCAAGCCCTTGGCTACCACAATAGATCTCATGAAAAATCCATTTGGCTCATCTCCTCAAAATGGTTGAATCAAATGATAAAATAGATTACACCAAAATTCAAGCCATACTCCGATGAAACAAGAAACAAATGGCTTTGAGGAGGATGTATAAACCAAGATCTAAATCCCCCATGCTTTGGGAGAAGCACCACTATGTCCATAAACCAATGCATCACCTTCTTGAAAGATGGTTTATTGCAATCATGGATATATTTACTTCATTCGCATGGAATAGATAACTGTAGCGTTTTTCACATAAACCATATGCTCCATAATATAGACAGACCAATCTTTTACATTAAAGAAAATTGTAACAGCAAAACTAACCACTCGGTTGTTAGCAGACCTAAACATAGGACTGGATAATTAATTGATGAGATAAATTATTCAAACTACCAACTGCAGAAAGTCGGTGCCTTTTGTTACCATTTAAAGTGCAGTGCTATGAGCGAGACGATTAACATGATTCACTGACTCGTAGGTGCATGGCAATCGCAAGCATTGCTTTTAGTACTTTAATATATCTTTGTGCTACCAAGTTAGGAACAAGTAGTGCGAACATCGGCAACTTTTGAATAATGTAAATAACGAGTACCTTTATTCCGATCCATGGCTACCGCAGCTGCTTACCGGCAAAGATCAGCTCCTACAGGAGGCAGAAAAAGGACAAGTATTCGATGGGTATCGTGAGGGGACCTTATCATTCAATCCTACGTACAAATATAATGTTGGGAGCAGCACCTACGACACAAGCTATAAGGTACGTAATCATGCTCCTGTGCGTAGTTGTATTTGAAAAAAATATTTTCATATAATTGTTTAGTCAAACACTAATTACATGTATGCCTCTTGTACGTCTACTCAGATCAGAGTACCCTCATGGACGGACAGAATCTTGTTTAAGGTGGATGGTTATTCTGGAATTGATGCAGTATTGCACTCCTACGAATCAATGGATCAGATTAAAAGCTCTGACCATAAACCAGTGAAAGCTCATCTTTGTCTAAAATTCAACAATGTATGAATATTTTTTAAATTTTTTTTTTAAAAAAAAAATTAAAATTCTTGGGCCAGCTGGACCGCAACTAGGAATTCAAACGAACAGGCAACGTGGAAGACGACTCCTCCTGACCAATCAAGGATCAAAGCTCTCCGCCTTCGATAGAATAACACAGAGATCAGCTAATGAACAAGGAGAAAAAAGTTTCATATAAGGGGCTACGTGTAAGCTGCACAAAAATGCAACATTGCTGCTCTGAGTTAAATCATTGATTTCGGATGCATGAATTGTTGAGTGATCCCAATATAAAATACATGAAGATCCGTGCAAACATGCATTTAGTCACCATGCAGTGGAAAAATCTTGGATGCTTGGGAGTTGATGCAGCACAACAGGTCTACAAGTCCAAATCAAAGATTGTATGTAGACCTGGAGGTCGGGTCGGGACAAGCGGGCTCGAATTTTGCCAAATGTGCGGGTTAAAACGACAGGACCAGCCTCTCTCTTGATTAGATCTGATTATAGACTGGACTTGGGCCTAGAAAACTGACCGCAGAGCAGCCCGTAGAAAACCTCTCATGCTGTCATACGTTTTACCGGGCTTTCATTGATGGAAGGTCCGTTTCCTATTATGCCTAGTCATGGAGAAAATCGTAATCAGCTCTCAGCCTCTTTGGGATTGCTTAATGAAATCGTGCAAAGCTTCTCGGAGGTCAAGAGAAGAGGAAAATGAATTCGTAGTTAAGTTTCTTTTCTCGTAGCTGTGACTGATTTACTGAACCCCATGTCACATTGATCGAGGTATCCTGGACTTAAAGAGCCACAACTTCGTTTTTCTGTGAAGAAGAGAAAAAAAAAAAAAATAAAATAAAAATTCTAATATTTTGGGTAATATATCGAACCCGCAACGAGTGGGCTGGCTAGATGTTTATTCTGCAAATCTTCACTCCAAAACTAGTCTCTTCCGATTGAACGCATGAAATCGAATTGGATGAAGATTGGTGGCGTTCACTCAGCGGTTGGGGCTTTAAAAAGAGCAATCAGTTTTTGTTACAAA
This sequence comes from Cocos nucifera, assembly GCA_006176705.1. Classification (NCBI taxonomy): domain Eukaryota; kingdom Viridiplantae; phylum Streptophyta; class Magnoliopsida; order Arecales; family Arecaceae; genus Cocos; species Cocos nucifera. Next base: position 4,234,363 of record QRFJ01000065.1, on the reverse strand, counting down.
AATTAATTAATTGATCATGTCGTACGTATCCTGGTCCATCTCTTTAATCGGTAAGTAATGACTCGAGGGTTTCTTTATTGACAAGTCCAAATGAAATGAATATGACATCTTTACAGGGAGGGGTACGTACCGGTCCATGGAATACAGTGTTACGGGTTTAATGTTGTACGGCAGGTTGCTGACAACTTCAAAATGTCGTAGGATCAAAACTGGTCGATTATGTATGCCATGCAACTTGAAAAGGTCACGGCTTTCTGCGCTAGTGCCATGATGGATATACCTCCTCAAAGCAAAAACGTCAACTAGTTAACCCTTCATAAAAATTCGTCGCACCCAATTAGAATGTTTTGATCTTTGGAAGATGCATCATGTTACTTGAAAATATCTTTCAAACTTGTGTCCCTCGATTTCACTTGTTTTCAACCTTCATTTTTCAAGCCATTCACTATATATTCCAGAACAACGTTTCCAGATTAATTATTAAGCATATATTGTGATTCTGTGCCATGAAGTCCTTAAAACATGGACCTACTTTCTTGAATTTATTTCTTGTATATCCTAGCAAACCTCAACCTTCAAAGCAACAAAGTGACTAGGCAAGGAATACGATCTTTGTTTAGTACTTGCATTGACCCCTGAGTTTTGTGGTTCCATATACATCTTCATAGAAAATACAATATATCATAATAAAAAATAATGAATGATGTTGGTGCAAAATCTGGTTGACGTCGGATCGAATTGGAGTTGAAAAAGAGATCACCGTCGGTGACCTACAAAATAAAATTTCAGTCGAAATCGATGGTGGTAGCTCCGACAGGATCCTCCGATGATCAAGTCAGCTCTTCTGACCAACAGAAATGGAGTGCTCAGAAAAGAGTTCGGTAGAGTTTCGGAAAAGAGAAGAAAGCTTAGAAAAAACGTATATGAAGGATCCCTTTTTATGGACGGAGCCTATAACGGACTGATAGTGACAGCCATACAATCCGATAGTGGGCCGCTCGAGGCTGCATGAAATTTAGTATGGAGAGGAAGAGGTGTTGCCTGTAGCAGACTGATAGTGACAACCATAACCATCCGGTAGTGGACCGCTCGAGGCCGTGTCAGATTTGCTATGGAGAGAGAGAGGTGTCGCCTGTAGTGATGTGCCTATTCGTCGAGATTTAATAGCCGAAGTTCACAAAAAGTAGGCATTGATTGATGAAGAATTTTGACATATATCAATTTCAGAGGAGTTCGAACTCCTAAAGAAAATATGGCTATAGGGGATCATTCGGAAGAAATGCTAGCTAAAATCTGAAAGTAATCCACTGGAGAAATCCGACTGAAGGAGAAGTCCGAAAGAAATTTGGCTCCTGAAGGTATTCGACTGAAGGAGAAGATTGGAAGAAGTTTGACTCCTGGAGGTATCCGACTGAAAGAGAAGTTCCGAAGGAGTTCGATTTTTGGAGGTATCTGACTGAAGGAGAAATTTCGAAAGAGTTCGGCTCTCGAAAAAATCTGACTGAAGGAGAAGTTTCGAAGGAGTTCGGCGCATGGAGGAATCCGACTGAAGGAGAAGTCCGATGGAGTTCGGCTCCTGGAGGTATCCGACTAAAGAAGAAGTCTGAAAGGAGTTCAGCTTCTGAAGGTATCCGACTGAAGGATAAGTCCGGAAGGAGTTCGACTCCTGAAGAAATTTGATTGGAGGAGAAATTTGGAAGGAGTTTGACCATTGGAGGAGTTCAACCGCTGAAGAAGTTCGGCTGGGGTTCGATCGCTGGAGGAATAATTTTTGATCGAAGCTCTTCCATGATTATCAGTTGTATTAGGCTAAGCATCAGACTGGACTTCGACGAAAGTAAGATTTATCCCCAACAATAATCCTTCCACTTTCGAGTTTGAAATTCAAAGGAAGGGAGTACAAAAAAGATGACTACCAAAATTTTTTTTCGGGCTCTGCATCCATTGAGGTTGAAGCTTCTGAAAGCTCGGGGGAGATCTTATCTTCAGCCAAGATTGAAGGAGATCTTATCTTTTATTGAGGTTGACGTTGAAGCTCGGAGGAGATCTTATCTCCAGTCGAGGTTGAAGGAGATCTTATCTCCTGTTGAGATTGAAGTTGAAGATCGAAGGAGATCTTATCTCCAACCGAGGTTGAAAGAGATCTTATCTCCAGTCGAGGTTGAAGAAGATCTTATCTCCTATTGATGTTGAAGTTGAAGCTCGGAGGAGATCTTATCTTCAGTCGAGGTTGAAGAAAATCTTATCTCCTATTAGATGTTGAAGCTCGGAGGAGATCTTATCTCCAATCGAGGTTGAAACTTGGGAGAGATCTTATCTCAAGCAGAGGTTGAAGAAGATTTTATCTCCTATTGATATTGAAATTTGGAAAAGATCTTATCTCCAGCCAAGGTTGAAAGAGATCTTATCTCCTTGTTGACGTTGAAATTAAAGCTCGGAGAAAGATCTTATCTCCAGTCAAAGTTGAAGGAGATCTTATCTCCTGTTGACATTGAAGCTCAGAGGAGATCTTATCTTCAGCCGAGGTTGAAAAAGATCTTATCTCCTGTTGAGGTTGACGTTGAAGCTCAGGAGAGATCTTATCTCCAATCGAGGTTGAAGGAGATCTTATCTTCTGTTGACGTTGAAGTTGAAGTTCGGAGGAGATCTTATCTTCAGCCAAGATTGAAGGAGATCTTATCTCCTATTGAAGTTGAAGTTCGGAGAAGATCTTATCTCCAATCGAGGTTGAAGCTTGAGAAAAATTTTTATCTTCAGTCAAGGTTGAAGGAGATCTTAGCTCCTATTGACATTGAAGCTCGGAGGAGATCTTATCTCCAATCGAGATTGAAGAAGATCTTATTTCCTATTGATGTTGAAGTTGAAGCTCGGAGAAGATCTTATCTCCAATCGAGATTGAAGAAATCTTATCTCCTGTTGATGTTGATGTTGATGTTGAAGCTCGGAGGACATCTTATCTCTAGTCGAAGTTGAAAGAGATCTTATCTCCTGTTGATGTTGAAGTTGAAGCTCGGAAGAGATCTTATCTTCAGTCGAGGTTAAAGGAGATCTTATCTCCTATTGACGTTGACGTTGAAGTTGAAGCTCGGAGGAGATCTTATCTCCAACCAAGGTCGAAAGAGATCTTATCTCTTATTGATGTTGATGTTGAAGCTTGGGGGAGATCTTATTTCCAATCGAGTTGGAGCCTCTCTTCTCATCTCGTTTAAAATGAACAAAGCCTTCGACTTTGCTCATGTTAGGATGAGATTCTTCTCATATTTCTAACGGACTGTAGGAGCACATAAGGGCCGTTGTCAGGGTCTCTCTCCTCATCTCGTCTAAAATGAATGAGATCTTCGATTTTGCTCATATTAGGACAAGATTCTCCTCCTGTTCCTAATGGGCTGTAGGGATGCATAAGGGCCATTATCAAGGCCTCTCCCCTCATCTCGTCTAAAATGAACGAGACCTTCGACTTTGCTCATGTTAGAACGAGGTTCTCCTCCTATTTCTAATGGACTGTAGGAACGCATAAGGACCATTGTTAGGGCCTCTTCCCTCATCTCGTCTAAAATTAATGAGGCCTTCGATTTTGCTCACGTTAGGATGAGGTTCTCCTCTTATTTCTAACAGACTATAGAGGTACATAAGGACCATTGTCAGGATCTCTCCCCTCATCTCGTCTAAGATAAACTAGGCCTTTGACTTTGCTTATGTTAGAACGAGGTTCTTCTCCTATTTCTAACGGACTATAGGGGCACATAAGGATCATTGTCAGGGCCTCTCTCCTCATCTCGTCTAAAATGAACGAGGCCTTCGACGATGAGGTTCTTCTTCTGCTCCTAACATGGCAATAGGGGTACAGATGAACCGTTGAATGGGCCTCTTCTCTCCTCCTATCTTAAATAATCGAAGGTCTTCAACTTGCTCAAGTTAGAACGAGGTTCTCCTCCTATTCCTAACAAAGCTACTTTCGATTGCTTCTTTTCTATCATCACATAATTTTACACCAAAAAATAATAATGTTAAAATGAAGAAGTTTTACTGGAGAAAAATTATTGATAGCATATTTTTAAATTTTCTGAATCTCAAGATCGTGGGAGCGTTGTTCCTCCGAGCTTCTTCAAGCAATAAGCTCTGGACTGGACGACCTCCTCTATTTCATATGGATCTTTCCAATTTGGGATAAGCTTTTTCTGACTCTGAGACTGAGAGATGGTGGCTCATCGAAGCACTAAGTCTTCTAGAGATAGTGTTGATGATATCGAGAGACAGTCGATCTTTTTGTTGCTCCTCCTTTGGTGGTTCGGGCTGCAACAGTGCCCTTGGTCGATCTTCTCTTACTTCAGACCAACGTCTATGAAGCATTGAGGAGGCCATAGTTGTAAAACCTTCTAGGGAAAGAACTTCATTGTACCCTTCTATCGGAGCTTCTTTGACGACAAACTCGAGGAGGAGTTTCGGCTCGCTTGCACTCGGAAGGAGTCCGTGAGCGTGGCCGAACTTCATTCGGCCCTCCATCAGCTGTGGATTTATTAGACTCGCTGTCTATCGCTCTCCTACGACTTTCACATCTTTTAATTTGAAGGCTTCTTCCGCTCGGGCATGTCCCTCAGCCCACACTAGCAAATTGGCATAGTCCCTAAGGTAGTTCTTCTTCAGGGAGAACAGCTAATCGTTCTTCTGAAGGCCGCCCTTAAGTATGATCATTACAACAGACTGGTCTAGATTTTGGACCTCCAATGCAGCAGCATTAAATCGAATGATGTAAGTCCGAATAGATTCTTTCTCCTTCTTGATATTCATCAGAAAATTTAAATCTGGCTCATCTGATCGAAGAAGAAGATTGTATCCAGCTTCAATACCGAGTACCAGTTTCTTGCTGCTCTCTTTAAGGTAGATAAAAAAGCTCGATATAAGATGGTGTCTGCTACACCATAGAGCAGTATCATAGTCTGAAAGTTCTCCAGATGATCGATCGGATTAGATGTTCCATTGTAGCTTTTAAATTGGAGAAGCTTGAAGTTCGACGAAATAAATTCTTACATAATTTGGGAAGAGAAAGGAAGGATAGATGCAGACGTCATCATGATGAGCCAGGGCTACGTGGCGAAGTTTCTCAATCCGTCAATCCATCCTCCATAGTTTTTGATCGAGAATGTCATCTCGATCGCAGATCTTGAAAGGCTTTCGATCATAGATGGGGAAGGTTACTTTTAGAGAAAAATCATGATCCGAACAAGGATCCTCTGCTCTCTATTTCTTCTTTCTTAGGATGACGGATATGCTAGCCAAAGTGCTCTTCTTTGTGATCGATTTCTGACATTCCGATAGTGAGTTTTCTAGCAGAATCACCGCTGGGGGCTGTCGCATGACCTACACTATCTCGATGAGGTCCTGAATCCGCGGCATCAGTAGGTTAAACTGCTCTAAATCTACCATGATCGTCGGTAGAGGAGGAGGTTGATGCGCCAGTGCTGGAGCAGAAACGGATAGGTCTGGCTCAGATCTGATGGTAGAAGTGGTAGATCTTCGGATAGTCCTCTTCTTTGGAAGTATTTCTTAGAATTGAGAGAGAGGATGAAGATGAACCTTAAAAAAGAAGATCCACAAGATCGGTTGAGCACTCCTTTAAGAATAAGGATACCTCAAGACTAGAGGATCCTTTCTCTAGCATCAAATTCTATTGGTGGAGAATCTGATTGACGTTGGATCGAGTTGGAGCTGAGAAAGAGATTGCCATCGGTGACCTATAAAATAAATTTTATTTAGAGTCGGTGGTGGTGGCTCTGACAAGACTCTCTGATGATCAAGTTAGCTCTTCTGACTAATAAAAATAGAGTGCTCAGAAAAGAGTTCGGTAGAATTTTGAAAAGGAGAAGAGAACTTAGAAAAAACGTATCTAGAGGATCTTTTTTATGGACGGAGCTTGTAGCCGACTGATAGTGATAGCTATATCATCCGGTAGTGGATCGTTCGGGGCCGTGTGGGATTTAGTATGAAGAGAAAGAGGTATCGTCTATAGCAGACTGATAGTGATAGCCATAACCATCCGATAGTGGACCGTTCGGGGCTGCGTAGGATTTGCTATGGAAAGAGAGGTATCACCTATAGTGATATGCCCGTTCATCGAGATTTAATAGTCGAAGTTTGAAGGAAGCAGATGTTGGTTGGTGAAGAACTTTGACATATATCAATTTTAGAGAAGTTTAGACTCCTAAAGAAAATATGGCTATAGAGAATCATTCAGAAGGAATGCTAGCTGAAATCTGAAAGTAATCCATTGGAGGAATCCGACTGAAAGAGAAGTTCAGAAGAAGTTCGGCTCTTGAAGAAATTCGACTGAAGGAGAAGTCTGAAAGGAGTTCGGCTCTTAGAGAAATTCGATTGAAGAAAAAGTTTGATGGAGTTTGGCTCCTGAAGAAATCTGACTGAAGAAAAAGTCTGAAAGAAGTTCAGTTTCTGGAGGTATCCGACTGAAGGAGAAGTCTCGAAGGAGTATCCGACTGAAAAAAAAGTTTGGAAGGAGTTTGGCTCTTAGAGAAATCCGACTGAAGAAGAAGTCCGATGGAGTTCGGCTCTTAGAGGAATCTGACTAAAGGAGAAGTCTGAAAGAAGTTCGACTCTTGAAGGTATTCGACTAAAGAAGAAGTCTCGAAGGAGTTCGACTCCTGAAGGTATCCGATTGAAGGAGAAGTCTTAAAAGAATTCAGCTTTCGAAGGTATCCGATTGAAGAAAAAGTTCGGAAGAAGTTCGGCTCTTGGAGAAATTTGATTAAAGGAGAAGTTTGGTGGAGTTCGGCTCCTGAAGGTATCCGATTGAAGAAAAAGTTCGAAAGAAGTTTGGCTCTTGGAGGAATTCGATTGAAGAAGAAGTTCGAAAGAAGTTCGGCTCTTGGAGGTATTCGACTGAAGGATAAGTCCGGAAGAAGTTCGGCTCTTGAAGAAATCTGACTGAAGAAAAAATTTGAAAGAAGTTCAGCTTCTAGAGAAAATCGACTAGAGGAGAAATCCAGAAAGAGTTCGACTGCTGGAGGAGTTCGACTGGGGTTCGACCACTGAAGGAATAATTTTTGATCGAAGCTCTTCCGTGATTATTAGTTTCATTAGGCTAAGTATTAGACTGAACTTCGATGGGAGTGGGGTTTATCCTCAATAATAGTTCTTCCACTTTCGATTTCGAAATTCAAAAAAAGAGAGTACAAAAAAGATGACTATCAAAGTTCTTTCTCGGACTCTGCATCCATTAAGGTTGAAGCTCCTAGAAGCTCGGAGGAGATCTTATCTTCAGTCGAGGTTGAAGAGGATCTTATTTTTTATTAAGATTGATGTTGAAGCTCGGAGGAGATCTTATCTCCAGTCGAAGTTGAAGGAGATCTTATCTCCTATTGAGATTGATGTTAAAGCTCGAAAAAGATCTTATCTCCAATCGAGGTTGAAGGAGATCTTATCTTCAATCGAGATTGAAGGAGATCTTATCTCCTGTTGATGTTGAAGTTGAAGCTCAGGGAAGATCTTATCTTCAATCGAGGTTGAAGGAGATCTTATCTCCGATTGATGTTGAAGCTCGAAGGAGATCTTATCTTTAGTCAAGGTTGAAGCTTGGGAGAGATCTTATCTCCAACAGAGGTTGAAAAAGATTTTATCTTCCGTTGATGTTGAAGCTCGGGGAAGATCTTATCTCTAGTCGAGGTTGAAAGAGATCTTATCTTCTGTTGATATTGAAGTTGAAGCTCGGAAGAGATCTTATCTCCAGTCGAGGTTGAAGAGGATCTTATCTCTTATTGACATTGAAGCTCGGAGGAGATTTTATCTCCAACCGAGGTTGAAGAAGATCTTATCTCCTATTGAGATTGACGTTAAAGCTCGAAAGAGATCTTATCTCTAGCTGAGATTGAAGAAGATCTTATCTCCTATTGAATTGAAGTTGAAGCTCGAAGAAGATCTTATCTCCAGCCAAGGTTGAAGGAGATCTTATCTTCTGTTGACGTTGAAGCTCAGGAAAGATCTTATCTCCAACCGAAGTTGAAGCTTAGGAGAGATCTTATCTCCAATCGAGGTTGAAGAAGATCTTATCTCCTATTGATGTTGAAGCGCGGAGAAGATTTTATCTCCAGTCGAGGTTGAAGAAGATCTTATCTTCTATTGACGTTGAAGTTGAAGCTCGAAAGAGATCTTATCTCCAGCGAGGTTGAAGGAGATCTTATCTTCTATTGACGTTGACGTTGAAGCTCGAAGGAGATCTTATCTCTAGCCGAGGTTGAAGAAGATCTTATCTTCTGTTGATGTTGAAGTTGAAGCTCGGAGGAGATCTTGTCTTCAATCGAGGTTGAATGAGATCTTATCTTCTGTTGACGTTAAAGTTGAAGCTCGAAAGAGATCTTGTCTCCAGCCAAGATTAAAGAAGATCTTATCTTCTATTGACGTTAACGTTGAAGCTGAAGTACGGAGGAGATCTTATCTTCAGCCAAGGTTGAAGAAGATCTTATCTCATGTTGATGTTGACGTTGAAGCTCGGAGGAGATCTTATCTCCAGCCGAGTCAAAATCTCTCTTTTCACCTCATCTAAAATGAATGAGGCCTTCGACTTTGCTCATGTTAGGACGAGTTTCTCCTCCTATTTCTAACGGACTGTAGGAGCACATAAGAGCCATTGTCAGAGCCTCTTCTTCCATCTCATCTAAAACGAATGAGGCCTTCGACTTCGCTCATATTAGGATGAGGTTCTCCTCCTATTCCTAACTGACTGTAGGAACACGCAAGGATCATTATCAGGGTCTCTCGCCTCATTTCGTCTAAAATGAATGAGGCCTTTGACTTTGCTTATATTAGGATGAGGTTCTCCTCCCATTGCTAACGGACTCTAGGGACGCATAAGGATCATTGTCAGAGCCTCTCTTCTCATCTTATCTAAAATGAATGAGGCTTTTGACTTTGCTCACATTAAGATGAGGTTCTCCTCCAATTTTTAATGAACTGTAGGGGCACATAAGGGCCGTTGTCAGGGTCTCTCCTCATCTCGTCTAAAATGAATGAGGTCTTTAACTTTGCTCACGTTAGGATGAGATTTTTCTTCTATTCCTAATGGGTTGTAGAGGCATATAAGTGCCATTATCAGGGCCTCTTCCCTCATCTCGTCTAAAATGAATGAGATCTTCGACTTACTCATATTAGGACGAGGTTCTCCTCTTGTTCCTAACATGGCAATAGGAACATAGATAGATCATTGAATGGGTCTCTCTCCTTCTCTTATCTTAAATAATCGAAGGTCTTCGATTTGCTCATGTTAGGACGAGGTTCTCCTTCTTTTTCTAATAAGACTACTTTTGATTACTTCTTTCCTATCATCACATAGTTTTTATACCAAAAAATAATAATATTGAAATGGAGAAATTTTATTGGAGAAAAATTACTGATAGCACATTCTCAGATTTTCTGAATCCCAAGGTCGTGGGAGCATTGTTCCTCTAAGCTTTTTTAGATGATAAGCTCCGGATCGGACGACCTCCTCTATTTTATACGGATCTTTTTAATTTACGATAAGCTTTTTCTGGCTCTTAAGTCGAGAGATGGCGGATTGTCGAAGCACTAAGTCTCTCAGAGATAGTATTGATGATGCCGAGAGGCGGTCAATCTTCTTGTTGTTCCTTCCTCTTTGGTAGTTCTGGTTACGACAGTGCTCTTGGCCGATCTTCTTTTACTTCAGGCTGGCGTCTGTGAAGCATTGAGGGGGGCGTAGTTGTGAAATCTTCTGGAGGAAGAACTTCGTTGTGTTCTTCTGTCGGAGCTTCTTTGACGACGAGCTCGAGGAGGAGTTCGGACTTGCTTGCACTTGGAGGGAGTTCGTGAGCGTGGTCGAACTTCATTTAGCCTTCCATCAGCTGCAAGTTTATTAGACTCACCGCCTGCGGCTCTCCTGCAACTTTCTCATCTTTCAATTTGAAGACTTCTTCCGCTCGAACATATCCCTTAGTCTGAGCTAGCAAATCGGCATAGTCCCTGGGGTAGTTCTTCTTTAGAAAGAATAGCAAATCATTCTTCTGAAGACCGTCATTAAGTATGGTCATTACAACAGACTGATCCAAATTTTGGACCTCCAACGTAGCAGCATTAAATCGAATGATGTAAGTTCAGATAGATTCTTCCTCCTTCTTGATATTCATCAAAAAATTCGAACCTTGGTGCAAACATCGGCTATTAACGAAGTGAGCCATAAACTAATGGCTCATCTGATCAAAGAAGAAGATTGTATCCGACTTCAACGTTGAGTACCAGTTTCTTACTGCTTTCTTTAAGATAGACAAAAAAGCTCGACATTAGATGGCGTCTGGTACGTCATGGAGCAGTATCATAATTCAAAAGGTCTCTAGATGATCGATCGAATTAGAGGTTTCATCATAGCTTTCAAATTGGAAAAGCTTGAAGTTCGATGAAATGGGCTCTTGCATAATTCGAAAAAAGAAAGGAAGGATCCGTACGGACGTCGTCATGGTGAGCTGGAATGATATGATGGAGTTTCTCAATCCATCGATCTATCCTCCGTAGTTTTTGATCGAAGATGTCATCTGGATCGCAGATCTTAAAAGGCTTTCGATCATAGATGGGAAAGATTTCTTCTAAAGAATAATCATGATCTGAACAAGGATCCTTCACTCTCTGTTTTCTCTTTTCTGGGGTGACGGGTATGCTAGCCGAAGTGCTCTTTCTTGAAATCGATTTCTGACATGTCGATGGTGGGTTTTCTAGCAGAATCACCATCGAAGACTGTCGCATGACCTACACTATCTCGGTGAGGTTCTGAACCTATTGCATCAGCAGGTTAAACTGCTTCGGATCTACCATGACCGCTGATGGAGGAGAAGATTGAAGCATCAGTGCTGAAGGAGGAACAGATGGATCTGACTTGGATCTGCAGTAGAAGCGGTAGATTGCTGGATGGTCACTTTCTTTGAAGGTATTTCTTGAGATTGAGAGAGTGAATGGAGATGAATCTTGGAGAAGAAGATCCACAGAATCGGTTGAGCACTTTTTTAAGAATAAAGATACCTCAAAATAGAAGATCCTTCCTCTAACATTAAATTTTTTTGGTGCAGAATTTAGTTGATGTCGGATCGAGCTTAAGCTGAGAAAGAGGTCGCTGTCGGTGATCTGCAAAATAAATTTCCATCCGAAGTTGGTGGTGATGGCTCCGATAGGATTCTTCGACAATCAAGTCAGCTCTTTTGGTCAATAGAAATGGAGTGCTAAGAAAAGAGTTTGATAGAATTTCAGAAAGGAGAAGAGAGTTTAGAAAAAATATATCTGAAAAATTTTTTTTTATGGTCGGAGCCTATAGCGGACTGATAGTGACAGCCATACCGTCCGATAGTGAGCCACTCGGAGCCGCGTGGGATTTGATATGGAGAAAAAAATATATCACTTATAGTAGACTGGTAGTGACAGCCATAACTATCTGATAGTGGTCTGCTCGAGGTCACATGGGGTTTGCTACAGAGAGAGAGGTGTCTCCTATAGTGATGTGTCCATTCGTCGAGATTTAATAGTCGAAGTTCGGAAGCAGATGTTGGTTCATGAAAAACTTTGACATATATCAATTTTAGAGGAGTTCAGACTCCTAAAAAAAATATGGCTACAGGAGATCATTCGAAAGGAATGCTAGCTGAAATCTGAAAGTAATCTACTAGAGAAATTCGACTGAAAGAGAAGTTCGGCTCTTGGAGGTATCCGACTGAAGGAGAAGTCCGAAAGAAGTTTGGCTCCTGAAGAAAATCGACTGAAGGAGAAGTTCGATGGAGTTCAGCTCCTGAAGAAATCTAATTGAAGGAGAAGTCCAGAAGAAGTTCAGCTCCTAGATGTATCCGACCGAAGAAGAAGTCTCGAAGGAGTATCCGACTGAATGAGAAGTTCGAAAGGAGTTCGGCTCATGGAGGAATCCGACTAAAGGAGAAGTTCGATAGAGTTTGGCTCTTGAAGAAATCCGACTGAAGAAGAAGTCCGAAAGAAGTTCGACTTTTGGAGGTATCCGACTGAAGGAGAAGTCTCGAAGGAGTTCGGCTCCTGAAGGTATCCGACTGAAAGAGAAGTCCTGAAAGAATTCGACTTTCAGATGTATCCGACTGAAGGAGAAGTCCGAAAGAAGTTCGATTTTCAAAGAAATCCGACTGAAGGAGAAGTTCGGAAGAAGTTCGGCTCCTGGAGGTATCCGACTGAAGAAAAATTCGATTGAAGGAGAAATTTGGAAGAAATTCGGCTCCTGAAGGAAATCGACTGGAGGAGAAATCCAAAAGAAGTTCAACTCCTAGAGGAAACCGACTGAAGAAAAAATTCGAAAGGAGTTCAGCTGGGGTTCGACCACTGGAGGGATAATTTTTGATAGAAACTCTTCCGTAGTTACCAGTTGCATTAGGCTAAGCATCAGACTAGACTTCGACGGGAGCGGAGTTTATCCCCAATAGATGATAACATAAATCAATGTGGAATCAAGTTAGTAATTCAATCTTTAACCAATCCACCCACATCTCCTGTCTAGCTAAAATGCTAGTACGTAATACATGAATCTCTTCCATTCTTGGTGATACCGTAAGTCCTCTCACTCAATTAGCTCAAAATTTATTACCAAAGAAAGCCTTCATTTCATTCAAATCTAGCTAATTATAACTGCCTAAAATTACAAATGAGTTGGGTTAACCCTATATATGGCCCGACCCAACTCATTACTGAAGACCCGTGCATGGTGTCAGATTAAGTTTGGATTTTATAAGCTTTGACCTAACTTGACCCAACCCAATCTACACATTATATATATGGGTCTATCTTTGGATCCTCCTATTAATTACCTAACCTAAGTCTGGCCCAACCCAATCTACACATTATATGGGTCTATTTTTGAATCCTCCTATTAATTACCTAATCCAACCAGACTTGAATTAATCCAAAGAAACTATTCTAGCTCATTTTTTCTTTTTTTCAATTAAGAGAAAGGTGCTCAAACTAATCTCACTTCATTAAGAAAGACAAATTGCTAAGATTATGGACCTCTTAAACTGGATTGCAGTTCTAGATAAACATTAACTCATGATGTTTTAACCATGTTAGCAAACAATTTTGTTATAATCAACATTCAATTTGATTCAGAAGTAAGAATATAATTTTCTTCATGATATCTTATGAGCAAACAAATGTAGACTTGGACCCAACCCAACCTACCCCAGACTCGGATATTTTGGATTGGGTGTAGGTCATACATAACCCTAAATAGTCCAAGTGACCGATCAAGTCTAAAATATTTTCTATGGCTATGATCCAAACTGACCCGATCCAATCATTTGGATGGGATTGGGTCCAATATATATCAAGACCCGTACATGACATAAGGTCAGGGTCAAGCATGACCCAGTCTAACTTATCTGGTTCATAGCCCTATAACTACCATCTCTCTTTGTTTCTTTTCTTCCACACTTAATTTTAAATATAACAAGACCTCATAGAAACCAACTCTTTTTGAGAAAATACAAAAGCTAATTCTTCAGTTGCTTAAAAAGTAACTTAAAAACCAAGGTTTAATTATTACCAAAATAATCATCAACTAGTACTAGTTCCTTCTACTTCCATAGCACTATTTGTCCATGCACTTAAGAAGAAAAATCAATTAAATATGCATTACATCTGCTAATTCATTTTCTCGGCCCTTGATTTCTATATTTGCCAAATATGATCACCTATCATGTTCACCATGACAACTCAGGATCTCTCGCATAAAAAAGCTAATTCAAAAGTATTATTTAGGCTCATTTATATATGCTGCATAAGAACCTAAGCCCTACCCAATACATAATCAATGAAACTACGCAAGCACTTACATTCACAATACATCAATTTATTTTTTCTAAAAAAATTATGCATGAAACAATCGTGTTAGTGCACAACTTGCATGCCATCATATTCGTCCAATGCAAAGAATTAATTTTACATGAATAAAATATTTTATCTAAATTTTTTCATGATTATTTTTTTAAATCTTCATTCTATAAGGATTAATTAGCTATTTTGATAATTTTTTTAAAGAATAATAATAATAATAATAATAATAATAATAATAATAATAATAATCTCTAGAAGTATTTATATTTTATTTAAACTAATGGTTCATTAAAAGGTTTAAAAGAACTAGGTTTTATATACTTTATGAATGCCTACGCCCATGCCTGATCAGCTTAACATCGGGGACATTGTGGTGGGCTTCTTTCTTCCTTTGCCAGCCAGCGATGCAAGAACTCCTCGGCCATTAATCGGTGCGTCCAGTAGCAGGCGGCTTCTGCAGAGCCTAAAAGTAAGAGGGGCACGGCCGGCGCTGGTTTGCCATTTAACACACGGCAATCATATCGCTCCGTCATTTTCCCGCTTCAATCAACCACTATTTGTAGCATTAATTACTCAATCATGACACCAAGGTTCCAGAAAGACGAGGGAGTATTTATCCAGCACCTCGGGGTAACGACGAGACCCACGAGGGGGCCGGGGTGGGGAAATAAAATAAAAAACCATTGCACCGTACGTACGTGTTCACGCTATTAATCCTTAATTCTTGGGACCATCCCCCCAATACCAATATGTATGTGTTCTTAAATTTACAAAGGAAAGGGCCTGCAAAACAATCTATATCATACATTTCTATGTTCCTTTGCTATATATTTTATCTAAGAAACAAAAAGAAGAAAGGCTAATTAAAATGGTTAAAAGATTAAGATTCATCTCTGTCGTTAATCTTGCGTTTCTTTTAATTCGTTCTTTCTTCAAACTTTTTACTCCACCCTAGCAACCACTACTGAAGTCCCTGACCGAGAACCGGCCCTTCTCTGCCGCATTCCCTCCAGCATGCCGCAGCCCGAGAGTGAGGGACACATCGCCGGCAGTCCCGAACCTCATCTGTGCACCAGTCCCCAAGGTGGCGGCGGAGGTGGCCCCGTAGCGGTACATGTCGTTGGTGGGCCCTATATGCACGTCGGGCCTGCAGAGCTCCGGTGCGTCGATGCCGACGAGGGAGGCATTGTCACCTCGTCCTCCTCCTCCTGCACCACCAATGGGTGGATGACCCACCGCCGCTGGTGGCGGGTTGTCCGCGGAGGAGGAGGAGGCGGCCAGCAGGTGGTGGTGGTGCCGGCTGGTGGGAGGTGGGGCCAGAGAGGGGTCAATTTCGGATGGAGCATCGGTGTCCGGTTTCTGGCCTTGCTGCTGCTGCTGCTGCTGTGCTGCTGGTGACTGTGCTCCTTGGTGGCCTGCCTCACTCGTCTCTCTCTCCTCGTCGTCCTCCTTGGCTTCTTGTTGGTACATCTCCTCCACCATGGGCTTCCATAGTCTGACTCTAGCATTAATGAACCAATTGGAGACCTGGAATTGGTGTAGTAGAATTGTTAATATGTGGATGTGTTTGCGTGTCAAACGGTAAAAAGTGACATGCATGCAGTGCAGAAACTTTGGTCCGGGAGGATGGAACTGAATGCTGTTGTTATTATGTGGGAGTGAATGTAAGCAACTATACGTTGTTCTCTTCTTGGGTGGAGTAGATTTGACCTGTTTTGGGGAGAAGGAAGGGGAGAAAGAGCTAGCATGTGAAAAGAAATCTTGTAAGAGACCGGACCTCAAAATCCAGTGATACCTTCAAGAAAAATATGCTACCGTTTTGGTTCTGTTCTTTTTTCTTTATGTTATCATTTGCTCGGGAATGATGTAGGTGAAAAAGGGATCGAGATATTATTGGCCCTTGAAATTTGAGTTTGTCTAAACTATTAATTGGTATGGCGAAAAGGAAAGGAATATAATTTTTTGGTACAGAAAGAGAAAAAGAAAAATTCAAGTTCGATTCACTGAAGTGATGCAGCAGCGAGTGTGGTACAAATATTTCACTACATCTACCGTTCTATCGAGTTGCCTTGACTGTGCATTCAAGTGTAGCCAGCAATTGGTGTTCAGAAGAAAATGAGAGAGAGAGAGAGAGAGAGAGAGAGAGAGAGAGAGAGATATATATATATAACAAGAAGAATTGAAGCCCTTGGGAGAATTACTATTTTCTGGGCAGCAATTATTCATGGGTTTCCAAAAGCTGGTGTCTCTTTTTATAATTGAGGGAGAAGAGGACAGACCTGATTTCTGGATAAACCTGTCTGCCTTGCCAACAGATGCTTATCTGCATCACTTGGGTACCTGAGAACAAAAGCAAAAGAGAGGAAAATGACATCAGGCCTGCCCAAAAATCCATAGTGGCCATCTGTATTCACCAATCATGCGCAAGCATAGATCTATGCCTACTTTTGTGAATTAAATGGCAAGCGAGATGAGTTATTAAATGCCGTTTCAAGAGCTCATCTCGTTGTGGCATCCATGTATGTATTAAAAGGAAAAGGAAGCTTTTGCCCAGCTTTTTTGGTGTAAAGACAATGCCTAAGGACAATGCATTGCTGAATCTTTCGATAAAAGTAAACCCAGATTACAGAAAGTCTAAATCATTTACTGCTTGCAGTAATTCTTTTTAAATCACAGCCAAGAAAGTAGACGGACAGGACCAAATGCTTCACACTGTTCACTTCTCGGAGCGCTGTGCGCACGAGAATAAAAGTTAGCGAGTGAATGAGAGAGGTAGAACAGTGTCGACTGCATTGCTTACTGTTGCAATTTAGAGGAAATGACCAAACGCATGCAGTATGCTAAATGGCAGAGGAGAGAACAAAAGGCCCCCAAACTTTTGACAGATCTCAACAGTATACTTGTTAAAGAAGTTGAAATGCAGAAATAAAAGGGAAGGATGTTCATTACTGACCATCGGTACCGACTCGTGAATCAAGAGGATCAGGAAATTAGATGTGCTATCGACTACTGTACGTACGTAATACATATGATGTGCAGATATAGAAGGGAGAGAGAGCACATACGGATGAAGAAAATGCTCAAAAAGCCAAGCTCTGAGAATATTCACTGAGCGTTCCGGAAGGCCACGCTGAGGCCTCCAAGCTTCCTGCTCCATCATACCCATCTGGTGGAAGGCTCTTTGCTGCCGCAGGCTTTGGTCTATGAACCGAAGCCTTGGGGTCTCCCCCTTGGTCAGGCCTGAGCTGCTTCCCGCTTCCTTCTCGCCAAGGAGCTCGCATGTCTGCCTCAGTTGTGCAGCGATTGCATCCTTGAGACACCGGAAGTGCCGCGACATGGCCTTCTGGGCAAGCGCGGTGTATGGTGTCGCAGCTCCAAATCCCATCACGGAGTCGAAGGAGTTCACCACCATCTGCATCTGGTCACAGTAATGGTTGTATCTTCTGTCCACCTGTGGAGCATTATGCAACAAACATTAATTGCCATCAAAACTGCTTTACAAATTAGTGAAACCATCACAGGTTGATCTAGCTATATCAAAGAAAAATTATGACAAGTCAAAAATCAGATCGATGAAGCCAAATCCAGTACAATAACTATCATTTTGTTTTATGCGCGGCTGCTTCAATAATGGAATTGTGGAGGGGGGGCGAGAGAGAGAGAGAGAGAGAGCGAGCAAAATAAGATCCACACTGAAGTCGTGAGCTCTTTTTATTTTGGAAGCTTAATTAAGGCGTAAGGTCGACGAAAACCACATAACTGGAAGGTCATCTTGCCTCTTCTGCATGAAGTGCTGTCTCACCATGGACACGTAACATTAACATCGCAGCTAAGTTTCCTCGAAGAAAGGAAAATACAATAATATATATGAGAAGATGGCGGAGAACTAGATGACCTCAACGCAGTGAAACCTGTTAGCTCCTAGGAGGTTGTTATATGGAAAGGTGGCATGATGGCAGCGCCAAAAAAAGGAACCAACGAATGCTGGAAGCGAAGGGTTTTCACAGTAGTGGAATATGGTTGTGTGGAAGAGCCTCATAGTGCCAATACATATATATAGGTGAATCTCTTTCCCTCGTGGGTGTGCCCATAAAAAATTATAACCACCTCGCTAGGTCAACTCGGACTGAAATGAATTGGCTCGATGAGCAGTGTTACTACGAAGGGTAATAAGATACTTTTGGAGTTAGGAGCTAACAACAAACCTTGCTGCATTATTGTATAGGACATGGAAGAAGAGGACCAGAGTGGGCCTTTGGGTGGCGATCTCTCCCCAGATCAAAGGCCAACGTTTCTCCTTGGAACTACCCCTAATAGTATTCTACCCCACCTATTGGTATACATATCATTACTCATAGATAAATCCAAAGTACAACAAACACTATCGAAGAAATCTCATTAAAAAAGACCTATAAGATCAACTCAACCACCTCGTTTGCACCTGCAGACTCCAGCCCCATTTGCCCGCCGGCCTTCTCTTTCCATTCAGGATGAAGAATCCGGCCAACTTGCCGGAATTCTTGAGGCTCTCCCGGTTGCACTTATAAAATGGAACAATAGGAGGTGAGGCTCCAGATGTGCGTATGCGTGTGTATGAGAGAGAGAGGACAGTGTAAAGTAGGGGGGGGGGGGGGGAGTTTAATACATGCCTCGTCAAGCATGGATATGAGCTTGGTCTTTTCCTCTGGGTTCAAACCTATCAGCAGGAGACAAAGGAGGGAGGTCCTTAGAAGACGAAGAGGACCCGGCAGCGGCAGCAGAGCTTGAAGCACCACCGGCGCCACCATGGATAGAGTTTAAGGTTAGGGTTTGAAGAGCTGCCGCTCTGCGCCCTATTCTACTCCCCTTCAATTGGCTCCTCCCAACACTGCAGAACTCTTCCAAGAGCTCCTGCCCGCCCTCGCATACTTGGATCCTGAGCACATTCACCACCCATCGGCCCTACTCAATATGCACTGCTGGCGTGACCGACCTTGTAAGTGCAGCGAAGGGTTGTGGTGCTGCTGCTGTGCTTTGGTTGTTGAAGTAGAGCACCCCATCTCGAAGCCTCAGCTCCTCGGCTTTGGGCATCTCGAATTGCTGCAGCGACGACGACAGCGATAACGATAGCCCCTGGCTCTCCCCCACTCCCCCGCTGAAGGATGCATCGCCGAAGGACTGGAAGGCTTGTTGCTGGTGGTGATGGTGGTGGTGGAGAGTGGGAGGAGGAGCTGGCGGAGGTGGAGATGGAGACCTTTGGTGGTGGTGGTGCTGCTGCGTGGTGGGGCTGCAGCGTGGGGTTCATGAGAAACAGCTGCATGGCAGCTGCGGAGTCAGCGTTCAGCCCCGAGATGGGATGCTGCTGCTGGCTGCCATCGTGGTGGTGCTTCACTGTGGAGTCACCAAGGGAGCTCAAGTTGTTGGTACCGCCCAGCACCAGCCCTTGTCGGTTGGCACCGTACCAGTCCCGGAGAAGCCCCATCGTCCTGGCCTCGTGTCTGCGGTAGATCTGGCTGGCAAGCAAGTCAAGTGGAAAATTGAACATCTCGACAGCTGTTACGCCCCAGCGGCGCGGCGTGGTCGTTAGATGCTGGACTCTCGCCTGCTCCTCTATGGGGACAAGCGGATGGTCCCGTCTCGAAGCCTTGCACTCTAGCTTGCCCGCCGGCTTGCTGGCGACGTGCTGCTGCTGCGCTCTTGGCTGTAGACCGATCGAAGCCATCGGAAAAGCCGAAGATGCGTGGTGGAAGCCTTGGGACATAGAAGTGGGGATTAGCCTGCCGGGGGTTCTCGAGACGGTCTTCGGTGGCTGAGGAGGGCAAGCGGGTGAGAAGGCGCCGTCGCTATTCCATCCGGTGTGCCGACAATCATCATCGTGTGGAAGTGGCAAATTCAGTCAATTAGCTGCACTGTAATCAATTCAGAAAAATTATTAAAAAAAAAAATCTGGGACTACATGTCCCAGAGAATTTAAATGAAATAAGTGTGTGTGTGTGTGGTGTGTGTGTGTGTGTATGCAGAAGAGCAACGAAGAAGGGATGAAAGGATGAAACTATTTGTTTTTCCCTTCTCTCTCTCTCTCTCTCATCCATCTTCTATTTGTAATCTCCCTTTTATTTTTTTTTTTCATTTTTCCCTCCCTCATGGTGGTGATTCCTACCTCGTTGTGCTGTTGGGTGGAGAGGGCTCTAGACTTTGAAGCCATCGTTGTCTTCCTGTGGGATTGAAAGCCTCTTCCGGACCTCCATCTTTGTCTCCCTCTCTCTCTCTCTCTCTCTCTCTCTCTCTCTCTCTCTCTCTCTCTCAGCTCTTTTCTTCTCCACTCTCCCTCGTCTACAATCGCCTTCGGAAAGGGAAGAGCAAGATGGAAAAAGAAATGGAATGGAGGCCGATAACAGACAGACCCCAAAAGAAAAAGGTCGCTGTTTCTCCCTTCCTCCCCCTAAGACGGTAGCTAGCCCTTATATTTCTATTATTCCCCACCTCATATAAAAATTAGCGACAGTAGAAATACCTGCAAGGAGAGGGAGAAGAAAAAGGGAAAAAACAAAAAGAGGAGACCCACCCTTTTCTTTTCCCCCAAATTGACTCCCACTCCAGAAGGTAAAATGACCTCGAGATCCCCCAATTCATGCTGCTCCAAAAGATAAGGGCCAGCCCTCCACTCCTTTATTAAAACTATGCGGTGGGTGGCTCCTCTTTTCTCTCCTCTTGTGAAACACACGCTTGTTTTTAATAAAACTACCAAAAACATGAAGGCCTGCTTCTGTCATACCAAGGGCAGAAAGCCTTCATTTCCTCATTTTTTATTGGCCTGCATGTTGACTTGGGCAGGTCATTAGTTAATGCCTAGGCCTCTCGGTGGCGGGTGAGGCAAGGGTGTTCTTGTCATTCCCCTACCTATCTTTGAGGCCCAGCTTAAAAGAGGAGATGATAAGGTTGTGAATCCTAAACGGCCACCATGAAATCAAGGTCTTCCGCATTTGTATCTCCATCTTCGATCATCTCGACCGCAGGGTCTGACCGTACAGGATGGTTTGGTTACACCGTTCGATCCTGTCGGCCCTTCATATCAGGCGGCGATCCGGTAGCGCCTTGTTCAATTATTGGACCATCGCACCGACCCAATCTCGGTCACATACTTCGATTATTCTATCCTCGTGGTGTCTAAAAACATCGAACGATCAACCTAATCATCGTCCCATATGTGCGAATATGATGTTTTTATCCGACTGATTGTTAGATATGTGAAAATTTGTTAGAAGAGTAACCTAATTAATCAACCCTTAATTATTAGTTTAGATAAAACTCTAGCGCAATTGTTATGGCATTGGAGGATCGAACGTTATTTTAGCTTAATGTCAAAGAAAGAGTTGATAGCAAACGATGATGGAGCTGGTTGCATGTTGCCCATTAATTGCAACCAGCTGTACATGATTACTAGAATGTTTAAGAGACACCATTCATTAATGATTCAAGCCAACGGGCTCAATGTTGCTACGTTAATCAGATGCAAATCTCATGCCAAATTAGAGGAGCTGGGGATCACCAGAACAGCTAGCATGGAACACAAGTAGCAAGCCGTAACATTTTCGCTTGGTGGTGGGGTGGGCCACGACACGTGAGAAACAAGACATGTTAGGCACGTGGGAGGGGGGATGGTTACTTATAACTGCCCAGATGTGGGAGGTGGCTCCGTCACTTGGAGGAATGGCCACAAACGCCGAGGGGGAGAGAGGGTTTAAAGGAAGCCCGGCCAGTATCTGCAGGAGATTGGCACCATAAGTTTTTCACCGATCCATCCATAATATCACCCTTTTGGTACTTCACGAGCTCGGGTGGGGCTTAGTTCTTGCTTATTAACTGCGCTAAAAAAGAGGTGGGAGTGATTACTGCGCGTATGAAGGATCTCAACTGCAAAACGGATTGATGGGTGACAGGCCAACCTCTCTTCCTCGCGTGTCAACTTTTGGGCTGATGTCACGTGAACCTCACCCTCCCCCTCGTAGGGCTCCCCTCCTACTGCTCCTCCTCTACCTTGATCTCAAGTCCCAACCCCACCATGAAGGAGGACCACCACGGCACCACCCAACCTCCCACCACCATCACCATCACCATCATTATCACCATCACATTTAATTGTTGCAAGAGCAAGGGTGGATGCCCACCATCAACCGTGTTTGGGATCCTGCCAATCACCACAACTATGCCTCACCCATCCATCACGTTGATTGGGCTTCTTAGGCTTAATTTACAACTCTTAAATGAGTGCTTACTGCTCATACGACAAAACATCAACTCCTTGTAATTAGGGGCAAGAAGGAAAAGTCACCGGATCAACATATATCTCACGATTAAACCAAGGGGGAAAAGAGGAATTAATGAAACACATGATGAAGTAAAACAAAATTTACGATATCTTATAATTTACATGCCAGGGACAAGTTCAAATGATACGTAGCATTTCTCAATATATATACACCAATAAGAGTATGCCTTCTTTCTCGTCGATCACCAAAAAGAAGCTGATTGCTTCCGCGCATTGCTTTGGTAACTCGATTATTTATTTATTTATTTACTTACTGATTTATTTGGCTTGTGCGTTGCAAAGCGCATTGTCATACTGGAAAGATGTTCATTAATGAATGCATGATGTAGCAAAAGGCTAATTTTATATTGTAGCATAAACAATCCCCTTGATGGGACCTTAAATCCCCCATCAGGGATGAATTGATTGATTGCTTAATCAAGGTACTCTTTCGTAATTAACTTTGATTAGGATTCATGTATATTATATGATCAATACGCCTGATTATATATATATATATATATATATATATTGATTATTATATACATGGAAATAAGATTTCAAGTTATTAATATATACACAAATTATATTCTAATATAAGTCCAACTTGTGCCTTATTTTTCTTCGGCGAATCCCTATACTTACCTATGGACGTTATCCATTCTTCAAAACGAGTTTTTTTTTTCCCCCTTTTCTCGAGAGTTTATTTAATGTCCAATCTAATTTTTAAAAGCTAATTGGCCCTGATTCGCTATTGATTAGTTCGGGGAAGGAGCAAAAATATTTGAATTAATATGACTTTGCCAAAGAGGCCCCATTATAAGAAGAGCATAGATCTTCCCGAGATGATCCAATTCCATCGTCGCCCACCGTTATTCATGCATAACACAACCTAAATCGATGAACCAACACTCACAACTCAATCTGTTGTGTGTCGAATCATGTTTCATCATCCGTCATTGATTAGTGCATCCAAATTCCAATAAGAAAATATATATATATATATATTTTTAAATAAAGAAAGAAAGGGGGGATCTACTGGGCACGTGATGGTCAGCTGCCGTTGGCATCCATGGGCTGTTCTTCCGTGACCGTGAACGGGAGCTTGGGAATCCAGGAAGGCGGAGGCAACTGGCCCAGCTCCACTGAACATTTCATGGTTGTTAATTGAGTTTTAAAACGAAACAAAAATGAAAAAAGGGAACCAAAATTAGGTGGTAACGGGGGGCGAGGGGAAGATGCCGTCGGAGTCCGGCCCGGTAAAGCAACCGAGAAGAAAGTGACGAGCGGGGGCAGCGGGCCCCACTGCGATGCCATTTGCCGCCTCGTTACGGAAACCGCGGGACCCGCCTTTTCCAACCCAATTGTCACCAACCGGGACCACCTATCTTCTTCCTTCTTTCCTTTTTTGTTTTTACCTTTCTTTTGTTTTCTTTAGAAAAATCCCTTCCAAAGCTATATATATATATATATATATATATATATATATATATATATATATAGAGAGAGAGAGAGAGAGAGAGAGAGAGAGATATGCAGATATAGATTTTCGTACTGGGATTTGCATAACCCTCAGGCCATAGCCGGATTAAGGTGAAAAAATGATGGGGTCAATTAGAGAACAAAACCTGAGATGAAGCCATCTGCTCGTCACCATCTACCTACAATATAAATATTCCAGAGATAAAAATCTTGCGAGCATGGCAACAACAACGATGCATTATTGCACCAGTCTTTTAGTATTGGTAGGTCCATCCCACGTAAAAAAGAGTTGGGACTTGGGCTTGCACTTAGACATTGGGATGGGCCATGTCCGGAAAATGACAGCCTGCGTGCTCTGACCTACAAAACTAATTCAGATTCATTCCTCCTTCCTTTGAATCGAATGGATCCATAGCCGTACAGTTAGCTAGCTCGGGTTATAAAAGCAACGACATGCTCGATTTTAGCCACACATCCATAGTCTTTGTTGTGGCTATCCACTTCACAATACTAAAATATCTACACACACAATACTAGTTTTATTTTTTCAACGAGAAAGGGAAATTAGGTGACTGGTTGCCTGGCAATTGGAGAAGAAGGCGACCCTTCAGGATTCGAGACAAGGACATTTCATCCTTCCCGTTAATTACAAACTTTTTTAGTTTAATATATATCTTTTCAAGCATAGAGCGATGCACCGATGTAAATGATGAAGTTTATAGGAGA
The DNA here is from genome assembly GCA_006176705.1 of Cocos nucifera. NCBI lineage: Eukaryota > Viridiplantae > Streptophyta > Magnoliopsida > Arecales > Arecaceae > Cocos > Cocos nucifera. The sequence goes on along the minus strand of QRFJ01000065.1, from coordinate 4,210,026 downwards.
AGAATCGTTGCTGTTGTTTGTTGGAGTATGTAATGAGATGGATGCGCAGTGCGAGTTTGACGCTTCAAAAAAGCCATGATGGCTAAAAAGAGTGTGGAGACAAAGGTTTTGGGCGCACCTTTCGTCGGTTGAAGCGTCAAAATCGCACCACACATCTCACCCTCTCGCATGTCACCACGACCACGCTTTCTAACAGTAACGCTACAACAACACCCTGACGCTAAATATATATATATATATATAGATATATATATGAAGCTGAGTCCATTTGGAAAATATAAAATGGAACTTGTTGCCAGAAGAGAATATAGAACGGAAAAATAAACACCAAAGGGAAAGATAGGGGTTATCGGAATTGGACCGGAAATGGTAATATATATGAGAAAAAAAAGTTCGTACAAGAAAGGGTCAACGCTCCCTCGGTCCATCACTTTCTCGGCAGTCTAGACTCTAGACCAGACCGTATGGCAAAGAATAATGGACAACTAGGACTCAAGCTATAATAATATTATATCAAGCTTTAAATGGAAAAAAAAAAAGAGAACAAAATCTAATGGTTAGCCGTACACGGAGGAGCTTGCCTAATGATAGGAGGGGAGACCCCCAAAGCTATGCGTCAGTCTTAATGATAAGAGAGAGCTTGATTCCGGCGCTACTTACTGAGACTGGTACAACTCATTCTATTACTCCACTGGTGGCACTAATTTTATCTCTGTTCATCCAGTTCCTGGTTTTTTAGACAGAGCGCATGTGACTTTGCGAGAGACCGATGCGCTGAAAGCTGTCGGATTGAGAGCACTATTGACCCTGTCTTGGCATCTTTAGACCTTGTCATGTTGCATGGGTTGCAGACCTTCATTGGTTTTGCTCGGGTACGTTGACACCCCCCCCCCCCCACCTTTTTTTTTTTTTCCCATTAGGAGCAAATATGTACGATACTTTCTATAAGAGCAGTATAACGTCAAGTTGTTCATGCAACTACAAGGACATAACCATGCAGCTGAGATCAATTACAAATTTAACATCAATAGGCCTGACCTGCCCTGCAAGAGGCATTATTATCAATCGACTGCATGTCGTACGCTTTATACTTTTTTTTTTTTTGGGTACAATAGAGGGGCAGAGCCTGCACCACGATCTAGGGTAACAAATACCACAAGCAGCATCAGCAGCCAATATACAACTCAGGGCCGGTGGAACGGCACCCTGGTTTTCCATGACTCGTATGTCTTTGAAAGTGGTCTGGTTATTTGATCCGGTAACTTTGCATGTGTTTCGAATTTTACGCGCCAACTAAAGGCTAGTAATTTGTGTCCATTTGGACACTTTTCAGGAGAGAGACATGCAGTTTTCAATTTTATGTCTGGCTTATGAGGTGGAAGACGAGTTTGCGGAGCATTCTATCCTATGTTATCTTAGGACAAGAATCATATGAAGACGAGCAAGTAATTATCTATGAGGGACGAGCTCTGATACTTAGTTGGTGTCCTTCGTTTGATCCATTAGAGTATGATAGATAAGACGACAATCATCGATGGACGAATGGCTTACATTGATAGATAGGACGACTATCATCGGTGGACGAATGGCTTACATTGCTTATCAGATTTGATTATCTAGAAACAACCTTGTCTTCGATGCTGAGGTTATTCCTGCTCGTCGGATGTTGGAGTGAGCGGTCGGTCTGGCTTAGGAGTACTACCAGTTTGACTCTATCACTTCATCCCTTGACACCCCCAATCTTTGGAACTCCTTGGTTACTCTGACAGCGATCCATAGGGTTCTTTCCATCTTCTGAGAGCCCATATCCTTAGGGTTTGTCAAGATTAACTTTGATGATAGTATCAAGGATGGCAAGAGTGGAACTAGTCTCGTCATCCACGGTCCGAATGAAAGACTTCTGACAACCAATGGTTTCCATCTCTTTGAGTCTTTGATCTCGGCTGCAGAGCTTCATGTTGCTTGGGTAAGCATCACTTTTGCAAGGTAGCAACTTTACGATGAGAGAATTTTCCTAGAGAATAATTCTATTACTGTCATTTTTTGGATTCAAGAGGACACTAGCTCGAGGATCATCCGCTTATCCGAGATGTTTAGACTTCTCTTCGCCATGATGTTGCAGTTACCATCCATTAAATCTACTGGAAGGCGAACATTGCAGTAGATTGGGTGTCAGCTTTTATTGCTGAGCGACTGAATATGGAGATAGGATGACATTAATTTGCCTACTGGTCTTACAAAATTTTGTGTATCTTGATTCTTTGCGCTGCTCTCACACTAGACTAGTGTGATCATCTGTTCGTATCAAAATAAATAAATAAATAAATAAGCTAGTTATTTGTAATCATTGCATCCTTATAAATTTTCAACAAGTGCTACTCATTAGAGACAATACAGGTGTCCCACATCTGCCCTGCTAAGATAACAAAATGAATCCATAAGAGATATCATTGTCCCATACAATGACCAAGGTCAAGGATCAAACTTCCACCAAAAGAGAAGGTACCAATCAATAAACTATTCCTTGGTCCTACTGGAATATAATTACCGACATTGCCTCGTCCAAATAAAACTATGGAGCATAAGCCATTAATTTGTTATCAATCATTAGATGTAAGGTTTTAAGTACAACTCTAGCCTTTGAATATAGTTGCAGATAACATGTATTGTTCTCAAAAGAACTGCCACAAGTATTGGAGGAACCATCAATGGAGGTTGAGAGACTTGAGAAACCATTTTCCAATAGAGGAGACCACCAGACCATAGCTTAATCAAGTTTATATACATTATGGAATTAATTTTAGTCCACATTCTATTCAACTTGTAAAATCATCATCTTTTTGAACATAACTTGAAACACCTTGGAACCAATCTTAGCTCACAAGACAAACCAATCAATAAGAGCTCGACATCTAATTGCAGGTTGACTACTCAAAACTTGTCATGTGGTTGATGCAGAAGATATATGAAGAGTCCTTTGCATTTCAAACTCTCCCCCCTTCAACTGGCAATAGCTTGGCCATGATCTCTAACTGTTTTCAAATAAATGCAGTATACAAGCAATCCACGTAATGAAGAGGTGCATATATGATTCACAAGCAAAACATGTGGACCGTTAACATGACAACGAATATACGTGCCTAGCTACTCAGTGACGGACTGTGGTTCTCGTCTATACATGATATTATATGATCTTAAAAGCTTTCCATGTAAACCTGCTTTTAACTCTCTTACATCACCTCTCTGCCACTTTTAGGTGTCTTCCTAAAAATCATATTTGATTTAAGCATTGAAGAATTTCCTATCAGAATGGATCAACTTTTTTGTCTTTATTATTTCAAATCAGATTTAACACCAAAACGCAAGTTCAGTAGCAGCATCTTCGCCATCCAATGCCAACTTGGAGACATATATCATTGAAATCATTGCCATCCAAACACAGCAGCCATTAGGTGAGACGTGCAGTGATCCTCATCTGATCTTTTGGATTTGAACGGTGGATGAGTTAAGCGCTCCATCAACCCCATCAGCTCGGTGCTTTGCTAGAATTGGTTCCCAGCAGTGGCCGAGACTTTAATCTATTTAGTGGCACAAAAAGCTTACATAAAGAGCCCACAAAAGCTTACACAAGGAGAATGCAAAGATTTACAGAAAGGGAGAATCTTTGACTATCGGGAGATTTAGGTAGGATTCATTGTTTGAGGGCGCGCTACAAGGTAGGGCCAAATACATGAGCCGCTTACACAGGAGGGAGAGGGTGGGGAACGCGAGAGAGAGAGAGAGAGAGAGGGGATGGGAACGAGAAGGTAAAGAAGGTACGTGGTGATGCGAAAGCTGTTACCCTGCGATCCTAGTACGGGATGACAATTGGGAAACTGTAGTGCATTGGAAAATGGAACAGCTAGGTCACATCGTGGTCACGCTACTAGCTAATCACTACCAACGCCGACCGTACCCATTTGATTTGGCTATTATACATTTTCTGCAATCCTCCAGGCTTTACCAGGTCCCCTCCTGCGTGTCTGCACCGTATCCCTGCCTTGGATCCCTGCATTTGACCCGTTAAGCCAGCTCCACTACATATATATATATATATATAAACATGCAGAAAGCTGCCATTCACTGGCCTTCGTTCCAGTAATTAACATCCAATGATGGAACCACATACCCTGCACGATTCAGAATCCCTTTGTTTGTGAGTAACCGCCACCTACCTGTTACTACAACTCTACCTCGCATAGATTAATTGCATTAGCTATATATATGGTTACCTGCATCGCAATTTGTTCGTGCGCCATCCCATGGTGCCTGTCCATTTAAAAAATACCTCTGTGATGTAACCCATGGGTCACTGTTGCAACCTTCAATTTTGCCACTGGTTTTATGATATTTATCTGAAAAAGAAGAAGAACAAGCAGCAGCGCAGCCGAAAGACAGCCATATATATCTTTCTAACTTTGTTAAATCAAATGCTATAATTGATCACTTATAATAACAACTGCTATCATGCCTTTTGTTTTACATTTTTATTAATATATTAATTTTTTTTTAGAGATGGTAATTTTAGTTATCCTATTGAATATTCGACTCGATCCGATTCGAATGAAATGGATTTTATCCATCCCATTTAAGTATAGGGATGGGATGAATTTTAGATTTAAAATTCGAAGTGGATTCAGATCAGATATGGATAACAATATATCCTACTCCGAATCTAACCCGATAAATTAAATAAAATCCTCTCTTCGATTCCCACAGCCCATCTCACCGGCCTTTTTTCTCCTCTCTCTGCCCTAGATACCCTCCATTCCTCCCAATCTCCTTTCGTCCGATGCCGACGACATGGCGATGCCTCTGTCCCTTCGGCTTTCTTGGCGATGCCTCCATCCCTTAGACGTTCTCGGCAATGCCTCCATTCTCAAGTGACATCTAGATCTTTTCGATGATGCCTCTATCTCTCTGACATTTTTGGCGATGCCTTCATTTTTGTTTGGCTGCTCTAAGCCTCCCACTCAATTGAGACTCTTGAGGATAGAAAAATAGAGGACAAATTAGGGAAAAACGTAAGAAAAATTAACGATAACAAAAGAAAGATGAAAAAACTTAAAAGGTAAGACCTTTTCCTTTTTTCCCCCTTTTTCGCTTCTTTTTCTCTTCATTTCATTCTTTTTTTGAGATCTGTAAGGAGAGCACTAAAAGGAGATTGGAGCGATTCTCTTGATCATTTTTTTCTCTTTTGGCTTCCTTTTCTTTTCATTTAATTATCCTTTTGAGAGATCTATGGGGAAGGAGAGCACTTGAGGGAGATCAGAGGGGTTTCTTTGGTTCTTGTTAGGGTTTTGTCTCAAGTAGATGAGTTTTGTGTGAGTTGTGGCGGTGTGAGCTCGTCCCTTGAGGTTTTGAGAGCTTAATCTTGGTGGAAGCATGACATTTTGTAGGATTTGGGGATGAGGTGGCAGGTGGTGGTGGGGCGGCGGCGGAGATGGGGAACGAAGAGGAAAATGAGAGATCGAGTGAAAAAGAGCTCTCGGGTATGCCCAATTCGATCTAACTCATCCTTGGAGCCTGACCCGACCCAACTCGAGACAAGTATGGGGCAGATACAGGTATGCATTTATTTCTAAAGGAATTGATACGGGTATTAGTCAACTCAATATACCCAACCTGTTGCCACCCTTATTTTTTTCTTTTTGAGGAAAAGGAGGGAGTTGTGCCAAACTTGTGAAACTCGTTTTCTTTGAGGAGACAACCTATGAAACTCAAAACTTAAAATATATGTCGTTAAAAGAATTAATCTATTTTAAAGCTTACGTTAAAGCTTGGATCTCTTTTTACAACTCATAACTAGAAACATGATACATAATAAAAAGAAAAAGGCCAATAGAACCAGTTCAATTGTTTTATGCTCAACCCTATTGATCAAAGTGGGATAATTTGATTAATTGCATTGAAAACATCATAAAAAAATACTTAACAAATATAAGAAAAGAGAGAAAATGATGTTCAATTATCTAGCAAAAATTGGTAAAGTATCATAATTTTTATGCGCAGTGCGTCTAAGATAATTTGGCCAACCAATCGACACACATCCTTCTCCGCTCGAAAGATGTCCTAGGGGCAACTGTATGGGTAGTGTTGCCACCACATTTCTCAAAGATACATGGGAAAAAATAGTTTTTTTACCGATCATACTTGCATAATTTCATAATGTTACTATAATAGTAATAAACCGATATACTAAATCTACTCAAAAAAAAAATGGGCATGCAATACAAGGGCATACAGTGGCTATTGTTTGATGAAAGTAACTTTGTACGTCTTGGATCACATACAAGATATTTTAGTTACTTTACCCAATATATTACAACTATAGATTCACATTTGCATCCAAATCAATGCCAATATAAATTAGAGAGAGAGAGAGAGAGAGAGTTGAAAAATTGGTAAATTTGTTGATCCATAATTTTTAATTGCAAATGCGCTATCTCTAATTTGCTGCTAGAGGAAGATTATTTTTTCAATTTTTTGGCTGGGGGCAAGTGAAATTCATGGGTTGAATCTATGTTAGCTGCCATGTAACCATTGCCACTCCATCTATTTAAGTAAAAGGCATGGAGTTAAGATCCTCTCTAATTCATACTTGAACTAGAGAGGACCGGTTCTTTAATCATGATTGTCCATGATCAGTACAGTAATGGTAATTAATTAGATGGGCTCCAACCAAAATATTGCTCCATATATAGCATGGAACTCATTCGATCATGACTATCAAGCCAATTATGGACAATTGTGATTGGAGAACTAGAACTCTCTAATTTACTTGCAAACCCAAATTGAAAGACATTATCTAATTAACCATTCATGGTTAATTAAATCTTTGATAAAAAGAATGACAATTTAACCAATACATTACATATATATGATGCAGGTAAGCCCTAATTATATTTTTAAGTGATGCTCATTTTGCATTTTCCCTAATTTTTTTCCGTTTGAAAAAAATATGGGTTGGTTGACTAATGACAAATTAGTGTATGATGAACGAGTTCATTGGCTGTCATAATGGCCATCCGTCCGGTCATGTGATAGCAATCCTTCCTTGAAATTCAAATCCAACATGGAGCACTTCCATAATTGCTTGAAACCACCAAACATATCCTGTTTGATATTGCATACGTTATCATGTTGGAATCCAACATGACCTAGATGTAATCAAATTCTGAATCTTAGAGATGACATCCAACCTTGGATCCATTCTAAGAACTTAATTTGAACCGTGTCGAGTAACTCTAAAGCACCATTCCCCATGTTTGAAGCTCAGTTAGTTGTGGGGTATGCATCTGCTATCCATAGAGTAGCCAAATCCATATATATATATATATATATAGTCCATCCGAACATGATATCTGGTGACTTCGGAATGGGACCATCCTATATATCTTTCCTGATAACTTAGAATCACAACAGGCTATCCTATCCGAATTGCTTGTTTGCGTGTGAATAAAATAATCTCCTTGCAACCTAATGCCTTTTGTCCGCACCAAGTGGTATCTCGTATCTGATGCCACGCATCAACATTAATATATGCCAACATACCCCATATTTTACTTGGTTCTCAAGGATTGTGACCTCGCCTCCTCACCAAACCCTTGGGCTGGATGATTCAGCCTCCTCTACCATTGATGGAGAAAGTTGAAACAAACCCTCGTGCCATTTATTTAATGCCCCATCGTGGAATAACTTATATATCACACACTTTCTCTTTTTCTCCTAATTCAAATGGTGCCAATCATGTCATGTCACACGAATGACTTGGGACTCCAGGACGGGCCGTTCACCATATTATAGAGAATTCTTCTAGGAATCCACCCATAACAAATTAAATACGAGATCCACCTCCACCTGGGTGGAGAAAGAGGAGGTAGCCTCCTCTACGATCTGAAAGCTGCAGGAGAGACATTCGGCAAATAGACCAAGGATATCAAACCAAGTTACGAGATCCCAATAAAAGTCTATTAAATATATAATATGCTTGTCTATAGCTTTCCGGGCATCACGACTCATCAAATCTTGAATTATATGGCCTCCTTTACTTCGTCCCCCTCCATCATATCTCTAGTACGTAATCGAGGCGCCTATAAATTAATCATTTCTGACTGAACGTCTCACTTTTGTTGCCCCTTTATTTTTTCTAAATTTATTTTTTAATTTTAAAAAATAAAATAGAATCCCACTCTTCTTACGTTTGAAATTATTTAAATCATGATATTTAATCACAATCAAAATATCCACCATATTCAGACCACTTGGTTGAAAATTTAAGCCCGTTCCATATGGCCTACCATCATGATAAATAGAACCCTATTTGACATTGAAAAATATATACCTTATTTTTAAGCAAAAATATATCCTAAATTATTGAAAAAAATATATTGAATTCTTTCATAATAAGCCTACAGCGACATCCAGAATGATGAATAGAATCCAACAAACTCAAAAACATTTCAATCGAAATTAAAATAGTGAAAGTACGTGCAAGAAAGCCAACAAAAGAAATCAACCATCGAGTGAAACCCACTGACTGATGGCTATGTAGGCCAGAACTGACCACACAGGCCATCAGGTGTTAGGCCGCTCAATGGGCGCCAGAAGGTGCTGGGCCACGTGCGGGCTTCAGCAGGTGTTGGGCCATGCAGCGGGTGCTAGTGAGTGTGCTGGGCCATGCTAGGCCCAGTGCAAGCATCAAACGCATGTGCAGGCGCATGCTTCACCGGCCCAGGCGTGGGCGGTCGCGCACGTGAGTGCGACCTAGGCCCAGGGGGCCTCGCGATAGGACAGAATGCACGATCGCATGTGATTGGGCATGGTCCACTGTGGACCAGCACCCACGGGGTTTATGGTGGACCCTTAAGGGGGTTCAGGCATTTCTACGCAATCTAGCGGCCACGGAGGACCACGATCATGATCAGATGGTAGATGATGGTTGCGGGCATATTTAAGTCCCGACAGAGATCTATTTTCGAGTGTGGCTCAGACTGTGGCCTTTAAAAGGCCCTATAGACGAACAGAACCTTGTGCACAGACAAAGGGGTAATAGTAGAGGATCTGTAGCTTGGCGGTGTTTGGTAGAGACTTGAGATAGTAGAAAGAAGATGCCAGCGGACAGCAGAAGCAGAGCTTGGGCAGATAGCTAGGCAATGGATTGCAGTCGTTTTAGGATTCTCCAAATGAGAGTTTTGTAAGGATAGCTTTTTATTGAGAGGATTGTATACGTGAGTTGAGAGTGGGTAATCTCCTTTTATATCTCTTTATTTTTCATAGTGAAGCTTTACATGCCCCATGGAGGCGAGCCTTTAGGCTGATTTACGTACTTAATTATATTCTTATTTTATTTTCTTCTTTCTTTTTGTCATAATATCCTGATACGAGACCCTTAATAAGTGATATCAGAGTAAGTTGATATCCTTAATAAATAATTAGTATCAAAGTCAGGTAGTACCAGAGCGCAGATTGTAGCAGTGATGATAAAGATTAAAGAATATAGAGAAGATAAGTGTAATTAAAGTGGAGATCAATAGATTTGATGAGAAGGATAATTTTTCATTATGACAAGGATAAAGGATGTCCTCATCCAACATAGGTTGATTGACGCACTCTTATACGATGAGATGCTAGTCACTAAGGAGATAAAGGATTGAAAGTAGATCTAGATGCAGATGGTGAGCATGATACGCTTGTACTTAGCAGATGATATCGTGATCCATGTACTTGACGAGACTTTTTTGATGGTACTGTGGTTGAAGCTCGAGGAGTTATACATGGCAAAGTCGTTTACCAATATGCTATTTTTCTGAATATAATTTTACCAACTATGGATGGTTGAATGTCAGAGCGTTCAAGAGCATCTATCCAACTTCTAAAAAATTGTCACTGTCCTCCTTAGCATTCGCAAAAAAGTTAGAAAAAAAACTAGGGCATTGGTCTGACTATCATCGCTTTCATTCTCTTTCGAGTCTTTGGTAATTGCTCTTCTTATAGGTAAGAGCACTATCAAGATAGAAGAGGTGACTTCTGCACTACTTTAGAATAAGCTTCTCAAGCAGAAGAATCAAGCCTCGAATTCATGAAGGAACCAGATCTAAGATTTTAGGGCTAGATTTTGAAATTTTTTCAAGATTAGATAGCGAAAGACAAAAATTAATTAATCAAAATTAGTTTTAAATATCAAAAAATATTCTATATCTAGCGATCTATTATATGATCATGGCATGTCATTAAATTAGAAATTAAAATATAATGAAGAAATTAAAATATGTTGATCACATCAACATGTATATACACTACATCTAATATAGATATGAAAACAATAGATCAGATCTACTACCTGTGCAAGTTAGATGTTCTAACTTGATGATCCAAATTTGAGGATGAAGTTATGAGCCGCACATACGTCAGGCCTCTAGGAGTCATCCATACGAGCCCACGAATTATGATCAAAAGTTCTGATGCAGAAAATCAGCACAGTATACTAGTACTATGCTGATCCTTCTTTGACGGTCGATCAGATATCTCATTCTTTTGAATTTGGACTCTTCCAAAGAGGAGGAGAGGAGGTTTTACATGTGAGACACTCTCAGAAAACTCAAAGAAAAAGGAAGGAAAGATGTGAACACAGCAACCCTAGAAAAAGAATCTCTTCTTCTTCTCTTTGCTCTCACCTAGACACCTAGTTTGGTATCTATGAAACCCCAATGCACAAGGACTCTCTCTCCCAAATTTTTATACACCCTAAAGCTCTATTTATGGTCTATAACATCACACAAAAGCAGTCCAAAATTTATTCTAAATATATAAGAAAAGAGGAGTCCTTATCTAGGTCAAAAACTAGACAAGGAATGTCTAATTTAGGCAAGTCAAGGGGCACCCAACTCTTGGACGCCCTCTCCAAAATTTTAGGCGTGGACCATCTGAGAAAATCGCCCAAAATCTTCTCCTTTTTATCATGAAAAATGGAGAAAAAATAAGGAGGGCGACACACATGGAAGGAAGAATTTTGGTTTTTCAAAATACTATCTCATAGGATTTAAAACCAAAACCAATTTATTTCTTTGACTTGGTCCACTACCTAATTTCGATATGAGAAAGAGAGAAAAGAAGGGCGTGCGTGAGAAGGCCTAGGAGAGAAGTTTTTGTCACACAAATTAAGAAAGAAAGAAGGCGTGGGGTGTGGGGTGTTAAGGTGGTATAAGGTAGAATTCTAATCTTACTAGGATTCCATCTATGACTTGATCAAAGTGATTTCTCAAATCAAATTAAATTAAAATTAAGTCAACCAAATTAAATTAGGTCCTAATCTAATTAATGACTTAATTAAATTAGATTTAATTTAATTTTTTAATTAAATTAAAAAATTGGATTGACCTAAGTTCTAGTTAAACTAGGACAAGTTTTTTCTTACACTTGGCTTATCCAATAAGCCAATTAGACTGAATCCAATCAAGTTCAAACTAAATATAATTAAATCATATTTAATTAGACTTAATCTTAGTCTTCTAACTTAATCAAATTAAGTCAATTAGCAATCTAATTACTAAGCGATCCTCCTGCAATACTTGCACAAGGTTAAACATCAATCGTATTGATCGTTTAATCTAAGAATGATTTTTAATCATTAATCAACCATTCGATCAGATCGTGAGCTTAATGTGTGTGACCTCACAGGTCTAAAGCTAAGTCGGTAGTACAGAAATATATTTTTGTATCAATCAATGTAACCATCTAGCAATGATATCCGATGGTCGGATAGGCCGAATGTATAGAACAACATCCTTAGAATCCATTTGGATATAGTTTTCATATAATTTATCTTCTTGACCAAAATATTCATAGGACATCTCAGAGTTCAACTGTCAACTCTGATCAGGTTGTCCATATTGTATTTCAAAATATCAAATCCATCTAATGGATTATCCTGGCCAAGATTTTGCTATATTGAAATATAGTGATACATTCTTCTCCAATTCTTAGAGTGATCAATCATATCTTGATCATACATCGATTTTGCAAATACTTGATTGTGCCCAAAAATCTTTCATTATTGAATTAGAAATTCAGTTAGTCCGGTACCAAAGCACAGTGAGTTGCTTGCAAATCACTGAGGTGATCTTAGGTGTAAGGGATACTTATACCTATATCCCATCAGAGACATTCTTTATAGTAGAATACTCTAGAGTTGATCACGGTCAATGATGATGTACCCATACATCTCACTTGTATGCTATACCAGTGTCTTCACACTTCTTGATTAAGAGGATAACCAACCTATATAACATACAGCAATCTTTGCTCGATAGAGGCTATCGTCCTAATTAACAGTCTATAATTTGGTCATGAACAGATTTAAGGACTAATCGATAAATTCTCTCTTTATCGAAACTAAATAGTCCTAAGGACTTCATCACAACAATAAAGTTCATTAGAAGATGAATACTTTATAATGAAAATATCAAAAATATATTTTATTTATTAATAAATTAATTATAATTATAATGTAGCACAACCGTCAACAGACTGATGATTGATTTTGGAACATATTTTTCAACAACTCCTACTTGTCCTAAAGCCACTCGACATAGTATTTAATACCTATCTTGGACTTGTGATTGTCGAACTTCTTTATCGTCAGGACTTTAGTGAAGGGATCGATCAGATTTTTCTTTTCGTCGATCTTCTGAAGATCGACATCACCTTGATCCACGATCTTTCAGATTAGGTGGAAACGGTGTAGGATGTGCTTTGTTTGTTGGTATGCTTTTGGTTCCTTCATCTGAGCTATGACTCCAGTGCTGTCACAGTAGAGCAGAATCAAACCATCTAGAAAGGATGCAACTTTGAACTCGATGATAAACTTCCTCAGCCACATAGCTTTCTTCACGGCATCTGATACTGTGATGTACTCTACTTCGCAAACAGAGTTTGCCACAGTATGTTGCTTGTAATTCTTTCAGCAGATAGCTCCATCATTTATAGTAAAGATATATTCCGACATATTTTTACTGTCATCATGGTCAGATTGAAAGCTAGAGTCTGTAAATTCTACAAGTTTCAGATCTGACTCACCATAAATCAACCATCGATCCTTAGTTTCTCAAATACTTAAGAATGGCTTTAACAACTTTTCAGTGATTTTCTTCAGGATTAGTTTAATATCTACTCACTACTCCTAGTGAATATATCACGTCTAGTCTCGTACATGTTATGGCGTACATGATAGATTTCACTATCAAAGCATATGGGATTCTACTTATACGATCTCTCTCTTCGGGAGTTATCGGACAATCCTTCTTAGGGAGAGAAATTTTATGGCCTATCGAAAGATAGCCCTTTTTGAAATTTTTCATATTGAATCTCTTCAGCATAGTATATATGTACGTGGATTGGGATAACCCAAGCATCTTGTTAGATCTATCCCTATAGATCTTCATCCCTAGGATGTAGGATGCTTCATCCAAGTTCTTTATAGAGAACTATGATGACAATCAGACTTTTATTTCCTACAGTACGGGGATGTCATTTCCGATTAAGAGAATATCATCCACGTATAAGATAAGAAATACTACTGCTGGACTATTTATCCATTTATAACTGCAGGGCTCTTCTCCATTCTTAATGAAGCCATATATTTTGATCACCTTATCAAAATCCATGATCCAACTTCGAGATGCCTGCTTCAATTCATAAATGGATCTCTGAAGCTTGTACATTTTAGATTTATATATGAATGTAAATCCCTCAGGTTGTATTATATACATCTTTTTGATTAATTTTTTATTTAGAAAAGCTATCTTCATATCCATCTGTCAGATCTCATAGTCCAGATGGGCAGCTATCGTAAGCATTATCTGAATAAATTTGAGTATTACCATAGAAGAGAACATCTTATCATAGTCAATACCATAACATTAATGATATCCCTTGGCAACCAGATGAACTTTAAAGGTCTTCACCTTTTCATCTGCACCTTTTTTTCTTTTGAAGACCTATTTACATCCAATGGATTTAACCCTTTCAGGTGGGTCAACCAATGTCCATACATCGTTGACCTTCATGAACTCCATTTTGGATTTTATGGTCTAAAGCCATTTCTCAGAATCGGATCTCTGCATAGCATCCATATAAGTAATTGGATCCTCATCATTCTTATCGAGTTTGATGGAATCACCATCCTGGACTAAGAAATCATAGTATCTATTCGGATAATGTCGTACTCTATCGGATCATCATAATAGTGTAGGTACATTAGACTCTGGATCTGATCTAATCAAATCCAACTCAGGTTCAGTTATAGGTGTCGATTTTTCTACCGTTGAACTTCTTCAAGTTCAATCTTGGAGGCAACAGTTCCTTTATCAAGAAACTCTTTTTTCAAAAAGGTTGACTTAAGACTGACGAATATCTTTTATTCATCAGCATGGCAAAAATAGTATCCTTTGGCCTCTTTTGGGTATCCTATAAATGTGTACTTGTTAGACCTAGATCCAAATTAATCTGTAACTAACCGTTTGACATAAGTCGGATACCCCCAAATCTTAAGATGTGAAAGTGCTAGCTTACGTCCTATCAATATCTCATATAAGGTCTTAACTATAGATTTACTTAAAATACTATTTAATAGATAGCAAGCCGATTCGAGTGTATATCCCTAGAAGGATATCGGCAAGCTGACAAAATCTATCATGGATCGGACCATGTCTAATAGAGTTCGATTTCTTCTTTCAGACACACCATTATGCTATGATATTCTTGAAGGAGTGCATTGAGAGAGAATCTCATTCTCTCTAAGATATGTAAGAAACTCATCAGAAAGATATTTTTCTCCTCGATCAGATCGAAGAATTTTAATACTCTTCTCAGTTTATTTTTCTACCTCACTTTAAAATCGTTTGAATATTTCAAATGAATCCGACTTATGTTTCATCAGATAGACATATCAATATCTGGATAGATCATTTATAAAAATAATGAAGTAGAAATATCCATCTCTAGCACTTATGCTCATTGGTCTACATACATCAATATGTACTAGACCTAAGAGCTCAGTGGCTCTCTCATCTTTTTCAGTAAAAAATGACTTGGTCATTTTACCAAGAAGATAGGACTCACAGGTTGGAAGTAATTCACAATCACTAACTTCGAAGATTTTCTCTTGAGTCAATCTGTTTATCCTGTTCTTGTTTATATAATCTACTCTATAGTGCCATAAATAGATATTTGATACACTATCTAATCTATGATGCTTGCCAATTGAATAGATTATGTTAACAAATTGTGATAACATATACACATCATTATTCAAATATCCATAGAAAACAGTAATACCATTCATAATGATATTACAAACTTATTTTTTTATTGAAATTTCATAATCATTTTTAGCCAGAAAGTCTATAGAAATAATATTTAAAAAGAAACTAGGATAGAAATGACAATCACTAAGAACAATGGTATAGAATTCAAATACAAGTTTCAGAATTTCTAAAGCTAGAACTAAAACTGATCTTCCATCTCCAACATTCAGGAACTTTTCGTTTTGCTCAAATCTTCTACCGACCTACAATCCCTGCAATGAATTGTAAATATGGTAAGGGCTATCGGTATCCAATACTCAGTTAGTAATATCATAGATAGAAAAATTGTAAGGAGTTATCATATAAATACCTTGTCCAGCAATAGCTTGCTTCTTTTTCTGCCTATTTGTGTCCAGAGAGGTAATGTACTAAGGATAATTCTTCTTTCAGTGCCCCCACTTCTTACAAAAGAAGCATTCAGCTTGACTCTTATCGGACTTGATCTTTCTGATCTGATCTTACATAGATGTTCCAACCTAAACTTATACCTTCTTAGCTTTCTTCTTCTTATTCTTCTTTCTTTTTCTAAAGGGTTGAGAATCAGAAGACAAGCCTCCCACTAAGTTCATTGACTCCTTATGGAGTTGGTGATCCTTCTCAAAGTTTTGAAACAATCCCAGTAACCCATAGTAGTCTACTTCAGGCTTTATCATTCTAAAATGAGTGAGAAATGAAAGAAATGACTTAGGCAATGAGTTCAATATTGTATCCTTTCTAAGCTATTTACGTAAGAAAAAATCGAGCTTGCTCAATCGCTCTATCAGCTCGATCATGTACAATATATGATCAATGATAAGAAATTATCCCGCATCCTGATGTTGAAGATAGCACAACTAATCTTGTGTCTTTCAACATCATTGGATGTGCCAAAAGAATCCTCCAATATTTGAAGTATATCTTTTGGCTGAGTCATCTAAAATCTATAACTGAACTCGTTGCTCATGGCAGTCAGCATAATGCAGCATACTGTGGTTCGATCACTGAGCTACTTTTGATAAGTATCTCTAACTGTTTCACGTGCATTGGCAACTAGCTCCTCATGTGCGAGATCCATTAACACATATAGGATCCATTCATGCTCTAAGACTATCTTCAACTTTTGGTACCAACTATCGAAGTTGGATTCCACCAACTTATCATTATCCAACAATGATCAGAGCGATACGAAAGTGGTCATATTTGCACAAAAAAAATCATAATCTAATTAATAATTAATTCATTAAATTTAAAGATTTAAACTTTAATTAAAAGATTCTCTCACTATTTTATTCGAATTGGTAGCCTCTACCTCTAATTCAAGAAATTATCTTAATACCTTAGTGGATACTAGAATCTATATAGACTGCACATGAGTCCAACTTTGGTTGGCCAATCTATGTACATCTAAGGATAGGTTCATAATTAATTATTTTTTAAAATAATTTTTAATAATTTAATTTTATCCTAGTCCCTAATCAGTAGGCTTTGGCCTCCACTGAAAAGATTCAGCTAAGTCCAACCATTAACATGACCATACTTGACCCATCAAATCAATGAATGATAAGGTCCAACTTTGGTTGGCTAACCTAACCACTATTTAGAAAGATGCAGCCAAGAAATCATGTAATAAATGATAATTCCATTAGCCGATAAACACTAGGCCTTTGGGCCTCAAATGATTATCCAACTAATAGATCTATTATCATCCACTTAATGAGAGTCTATGATCTAGTTAGCACAATAACTATCTCATTTTATGAATTTAATAATTTTAGAAAATTTAATTTGAAGATGAGAAAAGATCAGATGAACCATCTTGTCATGATCCTCCCATTGGCTTCATCAAGTCAGCTTAAGGGAGACCATTAATAGGTTGGTCTAGGAGCATCTAAATTAGTCATACTGATTTACCTAGCTAACATGGGTCAGCTCTAATAGTCAAATAATTCGATCAAAATATAATTTCACCAAGAGGCTAGGTAAGTTCGATTAGTAGGAGGGTCTGCCAAAGCTTACCTTAGACACCATCAGAAATGGCCAGATAAACGGGCTACCAATTAAAGACCATGGGTCTGATTTATCTTAGACACAAACTAGTTTAATTAGTCTTAATTAGATCAATCTAACAGTTCATGCTAGACCGCATAGCTAAGAATATTCAAGTCTATCTTGGATCTCGTTAAAGATATGGATTTCACCAACTACAACTATTGTAATTAATCTAGAGAATCCTTGACTTATTCTAAGATAATAATTGATTAGATTTAGTCAATTCTCTAATTAAGTTCATTCTTTAATCTAACCATAGGTCTAACCCAATTAATGGATCTAATCTTCACTAATCCATTTAATCCATTGTGTTATGATTTGTGTCTTAGGATCTTCAATTCACAATCCTAAATTCTAAACAAACAACTTCTTAATTTTTAATTAAGTTTTGGACTGAGGGTTGGAGTTCGACTTTTTAAAAATAATTTTTATATTTATAAAATATTTTTATAATATAGTTCTATCAATTAAGTTACATGTTTGATTCATAATCAATATGCAAGTAAAATAAGCATGAAATTACTTTAAATCTAATCTAAACAGATTTATATAATTGAAACTATAATCAATCATAGATTATCTTAGATTAAATCTAACATATTTATGATGATTAAAATTAGATTAAAATATTTTTAATCAGATCATAAAATTTCTTAAATCTAATCTAAAATTTTATGATTAATATTTTAGATCAGCACATACTAGGACAATCTCTCCACTGTAAGGGATAAATCTTACAGCAGGACAACCTTATAGCAGTTCGTGCAATCTAAAATTTTTATTTTTAGATCTAAAATTATTTTAAATCTAATAAATTATAAATAAAATTAGATCATATCTAATAAATTTATAATAAAAAGTAAATCAACATGATCTAGGACAATCTCTCCACCATAAGAGATCGATTAACTTACAATATGACAACCTTATAGCAGTTCATGTGATCAAAATTTTTAATTTTAGATTTAATAATAAGATTATAAATTAGATCTAATCTAAAAATAATCTAAACATGCACATATAATTATATAATAGTCAATCTAGGCTCTGATATCAATTGAAGAAATCAGATCTAGAGTTTTAGGGCTAGATCTTAAAATTTTTTCAAGATCAGACAGTGCAAAATTAAAATCAATCAAAATTAGTTTTAAATATCAAAAAAACCCCTAAATCTAGTGACTTATTATATGATCATGGCATATCATTAAATTAAAAATTAAAGTATAATGAAGAAACTAAAATATACTGATCACATCAATATGTATATACACTACATCTAATGTAGGTATGAAAATAATAGATTAGATCTATTACCCATGCAAGTTAGATGTTCTAACTTGCTAATCTGACTTGAGGATGAAGTTGTGAGCTGCACACACGTCCGACCTCTAGGAGTCGTCCACATGAGCCCACGAATCATGATCAAAAGTTCTGATGTAGGAAATCAGCACAGTATGCTAGTACTGTACTGATCCTTCTTTGACGATCGATCAGATGCCTCATTCTAGATTTGGATTCTTTCAAAGAAGACAAGGATGAGAGGAGGTTTTAGATGTGAAACATTCTTAGAAAACTCAAAGAAAAAGAAAGAAAAAAAGTGAATATAGCAATCCTAGAAGAAGACCCTCTTCTTCTTCTCTTTGCTCTCACCTAAAGACCTAGTTTGGTGTCTATAAAACTCCAACGCCCAAGGACTCTCTCTCCCAAGTTTTCACATACCCCAAAGCTCTCTCAATTGGTCTATAACCTCACACAAAACTAATCCAAAATTTATCCTAAATATATAGGAAAAGAGGAGTTCTTATTTAGGTCAAAAACTAGACAAGAAATGTCCAATTTAGGCAAGTCAAGGGGCGTCCAACTCTTGGATGCCCTCTCCAAAATTTTAGGCATGGACCATATGAGAAAATCGTCCAAAACCTTCTCCTCTTTACCATAAAAAATAGAGAGAAAATAGGGAGGAGGGTGACACACATGGGAGGAGGAATTTTGGTTTTTCAAAATACTATCTCATAGGATTTGAAACCAAAACCAATTCCTTTCTTTGACTTAGTCCACTACCTAATTTTCATATGAGAAAGAGAGGAAAGAAGGGAATACATGAGAAGGCCTGGGAGAGAAGTTTATGTCATATAAATTAAGAGAGAAAGAGGGCATGGGGCGTGGGGGGCTAAGATGGTACAAGGTGGAATCCTAGTCTCACTAGGATTCCATCTATGACTTGGTTAAAGTGATTTCTCTAACCAAATTAAATCAAAATCAAATCAATAAAATTAAATTAGGTGCTAACCCAATTAATGACTTAATTAAATCAAATTTAATTTTGATTTAATTTTTTAATCAAATTAAAATTGGGTTGACCTAAGTCCTAGTGGAACTAGGACTAGTTTTTTCTACACTTAGTTTATCCAACAAATCAATTAAACTTGATCCAATCAAGTCCAAACTAAATTTAATTAAATTATATTTAATTAAACTTAATCTCAACCCTCTGACTTAATCAAATTAAGTCAATTAATAATCTAATTGCTAATCGATCTTTCTACAATACTTTCACTTGGTTAAACATCAATCATATTGATCGTTTAACCCTAGAACGATTCTTAATTGATGATCAACCATCCGATCAGATCGTGAGCTCTAAAGTATGTGACCTCATAGATTCGAATCTAAGTTGGTAGTGCAGGAACAGATTTCTATACCAATCGATATAATCATCTAGTAATGATACTTGACGGTCGGATAACTCGAATGTATAGAATAATATCCTTAGAATCTATATGGATATAGTTTTCATATAATTCAACTCCTTGATCAAAATATTCATAGAACATCTCAGAATTCAACTATCAACTCTGATCAGGTTGTTCACATTGTATTTCAAAATATTAAATTCATTTGATGTATTATCCTGACCAAGGTTTTGCTATATTGAAATATAGTGATACATTCTTCTCTAACTCTTAGAATAGTCAATCCCATCTTGATCACATACCGACTTCGCAAGCACTTGACTGTACCCAAAAGCTTTCTATAACTGAATTAGAAATTCAGTTAGTTTGGTACCAAAGCATAGTGAGTTGCTTGCAAGTCACTGAAGTGATCTCAGGTCTAAGGGATACTTATACCTATATCCCATCAGAGACATTCTCGATAGTAGAATACTCTAAAGTTGATTATATTTAATAATGATATACCCATACATCTCACCTGTATGTCCTACCAGTGTCTCCACACTTCTTGGTTAAGAGGATAACTAACCTATATAGCATACAGCGATCTATGCTCGATAGACACTGTCATCTTAATTAACAGCCTATCATTTGATCGTGAATAGATTTAAGAACTAATCGATAAGTTCTCTCTTTATCAAAGTTAAATAGTCCTAAGAACTTTATCACAATAATGAAGTTCGTTAGAAGTTGAATACTTTATGATGAAAATACTAAATATATTTTATTAATTAATAAATTAATTATAATTATAATATAGCACAACCATCAATAGGTTGATGATTGATTTTGGGATATATTTTTCAATAATTTAGATGACAGATTGGCATTGATGGTGATTGAAGATGATGGCGGCAGAAAATGAAATGGCAGAAGATCGTGAGGTAGGCAATTCAAGTCCAAGATGAGGGATCAAAGTAAGATCGGATGCTACCAGTGTGACGAGTTGGAGCATCGAATCAAAAATTGTCCATAACTCAAAGATCGGATATACGCTACTATGGTGGTGGCCAGTAGCGATACAGAAGATAGTGATAATATTTTTCTGGTTACTGATGAATTATCTACTTCTTCCTTCCAATGGATTATGGGTTCTACTTGTTCCTATAATATATATTGCAGAGTAGCTATTTGACTTCCTAAAGATCAGTGAGGGCACTGTGTTCCTGTCAGATGGATCGAGCTATGAGATCAAGGGCAGCAGGATGGTCAGCACGAAGCTCCATGATGGAACAGTGAAGAAGTTGGGTGAGGTTCGATACATATCTAGTTTTAAGAAGAATGTAATCTCACTGAGCAAACTAGATTCGACTGGCTTCACTCGCATGTCAAGAGGAAGAAAGTATGGAGTACATTACCTTATAACAGGAAGCCCAATGCAAGATGGAGCTTCTGGTGGAGATGGATCAGGCACAGGATAGAAGACTCAGGATGATGACATGCGATGTCACAGAGTGAAGTTTGTATTACCATAGGAGGCTCTCCGAGTAGGTTTCAGGTCAAGAGGATCGCAGCAATCGATGGAGGTGGGATCGAGCATCTTAGATTAACTCTCACGTTTGTCTATCCATGATTAGTAAGTGATTGCCTCAAGGTATAGGGGCACTAGACGTGCTCTTAGATAAGTGAAGACCGAATATCGAGTCGAGATGAAGATTACTGAAAAAAATACCTCGAATTCTTTCATAATAAGCCCACAGCGAGGTTCAGGATAATGAATGAAGTCCAAAGAGAATAAGAATACCCCAATTCGAGTTTAGATGGTGAAAATATGCGCGAGGAGCCAATAAAAGAAACTGACCATCGAGTGGGGTCCACTGGCCCATGGCTATGTAGGCCAGGCCCAACCACATAGGCCAATAGGTGCTGGGCCGCATAATGGGCGCCAGTAGGCGCACAACCTCCAGCAGACGCCAGTGAGCGCGCTTGACCACGCCAAGCCTAGCATGTGCAGGCACGCGCTTCACCAGCCCAAGCCCAAGCGATCATGTGTGTGAGCACGACCTGGGCCTCGAGGATCGTGCGGAACGTATGGTCATGCGTGATTGGGCATGGTCCACTATAAACCAGCACCCATGGGGTTTATGGTGGACCCTTAAGAGGGCTTTGGGTGTTTCTGCACGATCCAGCGGCCACGGAGGGCAGCAAACATAATCGAATGGCAGATGATGGTTACAGGCGTGTTTGAGTCCTGGCAGAGATCTATTTTCGAGTATGGCTCGGACTGTGGCCTTTAAAAGGCTCTGTAGATAAATAGAACCTGGTGCGCATACAAAGGGGTAGCAGCAGAAGGTGTTAGCGGATAGCAAGAGCAGGGCTTCGGATAGATAGCTAGGTAGCAGACTACGGTTGATTCAGGGGGTCTCCAAGAAAGCTTTTTAGGGATAGCTTCTTATTAAGAGAATTGTATACGTGAGTTGAGTGGGTAATCTTCTCTTGTATCTTTTTCTTTTTCATAGTGAAGCTTTGTATGCCCATGGAGATGAGCCTTTAGGCTGATCCACGTATTTGATTGTATTCTTATTTTATTTTTTTCTTTCTTTCTGCCGTAATATTCTAATACGAGATCCTCAATAAGTGGTATCAGAGTGAGTAGGTATCTCAATATAAATCAATAGGAAATCTCCTTCACCTTGTCAAACACTAAAAAATCAATGGATTCTATAACTAAGGAGGGAAGCATATTATCTTAGATATATACAGCATATTTGTTGGAACAAGTATATATGGATTTTTCATATTATCAATTGCGGTATGATGCAGCACACTGTATGGTGAGGATTCAGGAGATGACTGCTCCAAAAATAATCAAAGAAGTTCAGCACCTGACTGAAAAAGTGGCATGCCTAAATTGCTTCATCTCGAGATCGATCGAGCGATGCATGTCCTTCTTCTGAGTTCTCAGACAACCAAGGAACTTTTGCTGGATAGCGGAGTACCAACGAATATTTGAGGAGCTTAAAAACTACCTCGACCCATCCTTACTACTGGCAAAGCCCGAATCCAGAGAAGAATTATTTCTGTACCTAGCAGTCTCTCCGACGACCTTGGCAGCAGTCCTGATCAAGAAAGAAGTGAAGATGCAGCGATCGGTCTACTACATAAGTCAGATCCTAAGGGATGCAGAGATCAGGTACTCTAGACTAGAAAAATTGACTTACTCTCTTCTAATTATTGTTAAGAGACTTCGACCTTACTTTCAGGTGCACACCATAATGGTTCTCATAAACCAACCAATAAAAGCAGTCCTTCATCGAATGGACGCTTTCAAAAAAATCACAAAATGGACAATCGAGCTCACGAAATTTGACATCAACAATCGATCCTGACCATCGATTAAAGTTCAAATATTGATAGATTTTATAGTAGAATGTACCATTTCAGCTGAAGCTGAGCTTGAACAGAACGAGACCAGTGCTCTGCTATTGCGATCGAGCCTCTCTGAGGAGAGTGCCAACCTTTTCGAAGGCTTTTGGGCTCTGTACGTGGATGGTTTGTCTAACTCCACTTGAGCAGGTGCGCGGTTAGTCTTAGTCAGTCCCGAGGGAGTCGTCGTTGAGTACGCATTACGCTTCGAGTTTTTCATGACTAATAATAGGGCCAAGTATGAAGTGCTGATCGTCGAGTTAAAAATAGCAAGAAAATTAAAAGTAGATCGATTTCAAGTCTATAATGATTTTCAATTGGTGGTCGGTCAAGCTAGTGGCAATTACGAAGTATGGGAGGAGAGTATGATAAAATACCTAAAGAAAGTGAAGGATTTGACTCTAGCCTTTGGCAGTTTTGGCATTTGATAGATTTCGATGGCAGAAAATATAAGAGCCGACCTTCTCTCTAAATTGGCCACGTCAGCCCCAGTCGAACTGTTCAAAGAAATATTTTTTAAGATTCTAAAATGCCCAAGCTTAGAAAAATCATAAGTCGTTATGCAAATAGAATCCGAGCCGAGCTAGATTGACTCGTTGGTTGCCTACCTCAAGGAGAGAGTTCAACCTCGTGATCCGAAAGAAGCTCAAAACTCAGGAATCAAGCCTCTCGGTATGTTTTGTATGAAGGCAGATTGTATAAGAGGTTGTATTCACTACCGCTGCTGAGATGTCTTCGACCTTCAAAGGTCGACTTCGCATTATGGAAAGTGCACGAGAAAATTTATGAAAGTCACGTAGGAGCCAGGTTCCTGTCATAAAAACTACTTCGACAAAGGTACTATTGGCGATCTTGTACTATGATTCTATGGAGTATATCAAAAAATATGACCGCTGTCAAAAGAATGTAAATATACAAAGACAGCTGGCTTCCGAGCTTACTCCACTAAGCGCATCTTGGTCATTTGCGCAGTGGGGATTGGATATACTTGGCACTTTTTCGATGGCATCCGGACAGCAAAAATTTCTCTTAGTCGCGATCGACTACTTCACCAAATGGATCGAAGCTGAACTACTAGCAAAAATTATCAAGATCAAGATACAGGACTTCGTCTGAAAGTCAATAGTCTGTCGGTTCGATCTGTTCTAAACTCTCATAACGGATAATGGATGATAGTTTTCTAGGATGAGGTTCGCTGAGTTCTGGATGACCTAAACATCTTCCACCACTTCACATCGATAGCTCACCTATAGGCAAATGGGGAAGCTGAAGTAACCAACTGGACTCTGCTGCAAGACATCAAGACGAGGCTCGATAAAGCAAAAGGAGCCTGGGTGGATGAACTCTACCACATCCTCTGGGCGTACCGAACTACTCAAAGACTGCCGACTGAAAAAATACCATTTGTCTTGGCCTTTGTAACGGAGGCAGTCATACCAATCGAGCTTAAAATCCCATCAGCATGGGTCGTGGCCTTCAATGAGCAGCATACCCCACAAGACCTCAGAGCCAATCTTGATCTGCTGGAAGAAAAAAGAGAGGAAGCTCAGGTT
This sequence comes from Cocos nucifera, assembly GCA_006176705.1. Lineage (NCBI taxonomy): Eukaryota > Viridiplantae > Streptophyta > Magnoliopsida > Arecales > Arecaceae > Cocos > Cocos nucifera. The sequence continues at coordinate 4,184,943 of QRFJ01000065.1, read as the reverse complement.
ATGATGGCAGCCTATAGAAAAAGGATAGCTCGATATTATAACTCCAGAGTCAGAAGTAAAACGTTCAAAATGGGAGACTTAGTGCTTCGACTAGCCGCCATCTCCTAGCCTCAAAGTCAGAAAAAGCTTGTCCTAAATTAGGAAGGTCCATATGAAGTGGTGGAGGTCGTCCGATCCGAAACTTATCGTCTGAAAGAGCTCGAAGGAACAATGCTCCCACGACCTTAGAACTCAAAAAATCTGAGGATGTACTACCAGTAGTTTTTCTGCAATAAAACTCCTTCATTTCAAAATTATTATTTTTTGATACAAAAATTATGTGATGATAGAAAAAAAGTAATTAAAAATGGCCATGTTAGGAACAGGAGGAGAGCCTCATCCTAACGCGAGCAAAATCGAAGGTCTCGTTCATTTTAGACGAGATGGAGAGAGAGGCCCTGACAACGATCCTTATGTTCCCCCATAATCCGTTAGAAACATGAGAAGAACTTCGTCTTAACGTGAGCAAAATCGAAGGCCTCGTTCATTTTAGATGCGATGGAAGGAGAGATCCTGATAATGGTCCTTATGTGCCCCCACAGTCCATTAGGAACAGGAGAAGAATCTCATCCTAATGTGAGCAAAGTCGAAGACCTCGTTCATTTTAGACGAGATGGAGGGAGAGGCCCTGACAACGGCCCTTATGTGCCCCCACAACCTGTTAGAAATAGGAGGAGAATCTCGTCCTAACGTGAGCAAAGTCGAAAGTCTCATTCATTTTAGATGAGATGGAAGGAGAGGCCCTTACAACGGCCCTTATGTGCCCCCATAGTCCATTAGAAATAGGAGGAGAATCTCGTTCTAACATGAGCAAAATCGAAGGCCTCATTCATTTTAGATGATGTGAGAAGAGAGGCCTCGACAACGGTCCTATTGTGCCCAACTTCAATAAGAGATAAGATCTCCTTCAACCTCGGTTGGAGATAAAATCTCGTTCAATCTCGACTTCAATAGGAGACAAAATCTTCTTCAACCTCGACTGGAGATAAGATCTCCTCCAAGCTCTAATGTCAACTTCAATAGGAGATAAGATCTCCTTCAATCTCGGCTGGAGATAAGTTTTTCTCCGAGCCTCAACTTCAACTTCAACCTCGGCTGGAGATAAGATCTTCCACGAGCTTCAACCGCAACGTCAACAAGAGACAAGATCTCCTTGGACCTTGGCTGGAAGCAAGATCTCTCTCAAGCTTCAACTACAACTTCAACCTCAATTGGAGATAAGATCTCCTCTGAGTTTCAAGTCTACATCAATAGGAGAGAAGATCTCCTTCAATCTCGACTGGAGATAAGATCTTCCATAAGTTTCAACTACAACGTTAACAAAAGACAAGATCTCTCTGAACCTCGGTTGAAGACGAGATCCCCTCGAGCCTCAACTTCAATGTCAATCTTGGCTGGAGACAAGATCTTCCATAAGCTTCAACTTCAATATCAACCTTGGCTAGAGATAAGATCTCCCCTAAGCTTCAATCTGAACTGGTGTAGAGCCCTGAAGAAGACTTCGGCAGTCATCCTTTTTGTACTCCCTTCCTTCGAGTTTTGAACTCGAGAGTAGGGAAACTATTGTTGGGGATAAATCCCGCTCTTGTCGAAGTCTGGCCTGATGCTTAGCCTAATATAGCTGGTAATCATGGAAGAGCTTCGATTCAAAATTCTACCTCCTACGGTTGAACCACAGTCGATCTCCTCCAACGGTTGAACTCGTTCAGTAGCCAAACTCCTTCAGCAGCTGAACTCCTCTAATGGTCGAGCTCCATCCAGATTTCTTCCTCAATCAAATTTCTACAGGTGCCGAACTTCTCCAGGAGCCGAACTCCCTCCGAACTCTTCCTTCAGATGGATGTCTACAGGAGCTGAACTCCTTCTGAATTTTTTCTTCAGTCGGACTCGTCCAGAAGTCGAACTCCTTCCTGACTCCTCCTTCAATTAAATTTCTACAGGAGTCGAACTTCTCTTGGACTTCTCCTTCAGTCGGATTTCTATAGAAGCCAAACTTCTTTCGGACTACTTCTTCGGTCGAACTCCTTTCGAACTTCTTCTTCAGTCAAGCTCCTCCAGGAGCTGCACTCCTTCCGAATTTCTCCTTCAAACGAATTTCTTTAAGAGCCGAATGACTTTCGGACCTCTCTTTCAATTGAATTTCTATAGGAACCAAACTTCTTCCGGACTTCTTCTTCAATCAAGCTCCTATAGGAGCCAAACTTCTTCCAAACTTCTCCTTCAGTCAAGCTCCTCTAGGAGCCGAACTCCTTCCGAATTTTTCCTTCAATCGGACTCCTATAGAAGTCGAAGTCCTTCTAGATTCCTCCTTCAGTCAAATTTCTACAGGAGCCGAACCCCTTCTGTACTTCTTCTTCAGTCAAGGCCCTCTAGGAGCCAAACTTCTTTCATATTTCTTCTTTAGTCGAACTCTTCCAAGAGTCAAACTCCTTCCAAATTTTTTCTTCTATTGAATTTCTACAGGAGCCGAACTCCTTCCGAACTTCTTCAGGAGTTGAACTCCTTTCAAATTTTTCTTCTGTCAGATTTCTAAAGGAACCGAACTCCTTTCGGACTTCTCCTTCAGTCAAGTTCTTTCAGGAGCCAAACTTCTTTCGGACATCCCCCTCGGTCAAATTTCTTCAGAAGCCAAACTTCTTCCAGATTCCTCCTTCGGTCAAATTTTTTCAGAAGTCGAACTCCTTCCATATTTCTTCTTCAAACGAATTTCTATATGAGCCAAACTCCTTTCGAACTTCTCCTTCAGTCAAGCTCCTTCAGGAGCTAAACTTCTTTCGAATTTCTCCTTCAGTCGGACTCCTTCAGGAGCCAAACTTCTTTCAAATTTTTTCTTCAAACAAATTCTTTCAGAAGCCGAACTTCTTTCAGACCTCTTCTTCCATCGAATTTCTACAGGAGCCAAACTTCTTCTAGACTTCTCCTTCAGTCAAGTTCCTCCAGGAGCCGAACTCCTTCTGAACATCTCCCTCGGTCGAATTCCTTCAGAAGTCAAACTCCTTCCAGATTTCTCCTTCGATCAAGTTCTTCCAGGAGCCGAACTCCTTTCAGATTTTTTCTTCAGTCGTATTCCTCCAAAAGTCGAACTTCTTTCGGACATCTCTCTCGGTCGGATTCTTTTAGGAGCCAAACTCCTTTCAGATTTCTCCTTCGGTCAAGTTTCTCCAGGAGCTAAACTTCTTTCAGATTCCTTCTTTAGTCGTATTCCTCCAGCAGTCAAACTCCATCCGGACATCTTCTCCAGTCAGATTTCTTCAGAAGCTAAACTCCTTTCGGACACCTCCTTTAGTCAAGTTTCTTGAGGAGACGAACTTCTTTCGGATTACTCTTGCAGTCGGACTCCTCCATCCCAGTCAAATTTCGAACACATGCTTCCATCAGACGATATGGCTGCCATTATCGATCTGGCAACACCTCTCTCTCTTTGTAATAAATCCCATACGGCCCACGATCAGATGGTATGGCTGCCATTATCAGTCTGACAATACCTCTCTCTCTTCATAACAAACTTCATGTGGTCCACGATCAGATGGTATGGCTGCCATTATCAGTCGATGACACATCTCTCTTCGTAGCAAACTTCATGCGGTCCACTATCGAAGGGTATGACTGTCACCATCAATCTACTACCGACTTCGTCTATAAAAAGAAACCCTTCAGATACGTTTTCTCTAAGCTCTCTTCTCTTCTCCCAAACTCCGTCAAACTCTTTTTTGAGCACTCCATTTCTGTTGGTTAGAAGAGCTGACTTGATTGTCGGAGAATCCTACTGGAGCCACCACCATCGACTCCGAACAAAATTTTATTTTGCAGATCACCGACGACGATCTCGTCTTCCTCGACTCTAGCTCGATTCGGCGTTAAGCAGATTCTGCACCAACATATCTCATAATCGGACATCATTTAACCCTTCAATCACTTATTTCTAATTTAACGATCAAAATTATTTCGTACTAAATTAACCATGATAATGATATCCGATTGAAGTAAAACTTTGATAGTATGCTACAAATATCATCTAGATCATCATTACAAATTTTTGAATGCATCGGAGGTCTCCATCTATCAGATCATTGCATCATCGTTCATGATCATCGAAATCAAATTTTTCTAATCGATGAAGCTAGGGCCATCGGATCGAGACGATCTTTTGTGATGACACTCTAATGATATTTATTTAGATAATGAACGATAAAGATAGTTATTAAATTTTAAAATTATATAATATTTAAAAAAAATAAAAGAAAAATTATTTTTAACCTATGATAGTGGTTATCAAAAATCGCTGCTATAGATCTACGGCAGCGGTTATAGAACCACTATCGTAGATCTATGGCAGTGATTTTGGGTAACCACAACCATAGATCTATGACAGCGGTTTGATAACCGCTGTCATAGGTTAGATTAAAAATCTCCAATTTTTTTCTGCTTTTCTTCCATGCGTGCTTGATGTATCTCTCTATCTCTCCCCCTCCTCTCCGTTATCGATGAGGCTTCTTTTCCTTCGATCGGTGCTGCATCTCCTTCCTCCTAGATCGGTGCCGTCCCTCCTTCTCCCTCCCCCTTCGGCCCTGCCATCCCCGGCCGTCCCTCCCCGCCATCCGCCACCCGCCACCCGACACCCCCACCCCCAACCTCCCCCTGGCCACCCCTCCTTCCTCCATCCCGGCCACTCTCTCCCGTCAACCCCCACCCGCCCCCACCCCCCACCCTCCCCCGGTCGGCCCTCCTTTCCTCCATCCCTGGCCCCCTCCCCGCCACCCTGCCACCCCCCAGCCCCTGCATCTCCAGCTGCCCCTCCCCACCACCCTCCACCCGGCCCCCCGACCCCCCACCCTCCCCCCGATCGTCCCTCCCTCTACCTCCCAGCCCCCATCTCTGGCCGCCCCTCCCCCACCCCACCCAACCCCCATCCCCACCCCCATGGGCCGCCCCTCCTTCCCCGCATCCTCGGCCACCCTCCCCGCCATCTTGCCACCCTCCAGCCCCCAGCCCCCCATCCTCGATCGTCCCTCTCTGCCACCCCCCACCTCCCACACTTTCCCTGTCGGTACCAACCTTCCATCACTATGCCCCCTCCCCCTGGCCCACCATCCTTGACCACCTCTGCTCTTTCTCTCTTCCTCTTTCTCTCTCTTCTCTATCTCACTATCTTGCTTTTATTTCGTAGGTTATCTCTAGTACCGTCGTCCTCTTCTAGCATCGTCGTCGATGATCCTCGGAGCTTTCGATGCGATCCGCTCTCTATAGTCATAGGTATAATTTTTTTTTAATTTATAGTATTATTTATTAATCATATATATTTATAATAATTTATAGAATATTTATAATAAATATTATAAATATTTATTTTAAATATTATAATTATCTGTATGTCATAGTTTTTAGATCGAAATCTGGATATTCAGATCTGGACTCAATTTTAATTACTGGTACCAGATTCAAATCCAAATACTCGATGGGTCAGTACTTAAAGTACCAGACCCAGATCCTAATAAATTCTAAAATGTCGGATCCGATTCTAGGACCCAAAACTAAGAAATGAAAAGACCGAGAGAAAGACCGATAGATTGAGAGAGGAAGGGTCGGTCGCTCGTCGGCCATCGGTAAGGGAGATCGAGAGTGGGAGGGAGGAAGGAGGGAGGGGGTCCGACCTCGCCATCATCGTTGGTGAGGAGATCGAGAGAGGGAGAGAGGAAGGAAGAGATCCAACCTCGCCACCATCATTGGGAGGAGGGGGTCAGCCTCACCGACGAGGGAAAGATCAAGAGAGAGAGAGTGGGAGATCGAGAGAGCGAGAGAGCGAGGAAGGGGGTCCGGCCTTATCGGCATCACTAGGAAGGATGGGATCCGACCTTATCGGTGAGGGAGATCAAGGAAGATCGAGAGAGTGAGAGAGGGAGGGATGGGGTCCGGCCTCGTCGATGAGGAGGATCGAGAGAGGGAGAGAGGAAGATCGAGAGATGAAAAAGCTGGAAGGGAGGGGTTCGGCCTCGCCGTCGTCGTCTGTAAGAGAGATCGAGAGAGGGAGTGATCGAGGGGATGACACATAATCGAGTTGGCTCGGCCATGATCCGAGCCGAATGTCTCAAGCACGAAGTTGGCTGTCTCAAGCACAGAGCCGGCTCAGCTATTGAGCGAATAGAATTTGATATGTCTCTCCAAGGTTCCAACTTTAAGCCCTAAGGTGCCACCATCATCTACTTTGTTCTTCTTTCAGATTTCTGTATTAACACCAAAGTTCGTGCAAGAGATCGGATCTATGACTGTTGCTCATCCTTAATTATTTATGAATGTAATTCATATTGTAGAATTTATTGCATAATATTTTCTGGATGTTTATATCTTATTGCTTTTATTTTTTGTATTGCATAACGATAGACTCGTTAATTGATTAGTATACATATTAGATACTATTCATTGATGCTATACTAATATTATTGTTCAACATGTTATATTGATTAATGATCATTAACGTTGTAGATCACGATGGCATCGAAATGCCATCTAGCTTTCATCCCTGCTCCTCGATGGATTACGCATAGTTCACCATCCGAGGAGCAGTCGGAACATACTCCGTTCACCTCGACATCGACTGCTTAGGAACCTCCACCATCGACATCTACTCCACCGACGACATCTACTCCACCGATGGTATCTACTGCATCGACAGCTGAGCCTCTACCGTCGTCCATATCTAAGACACGTGCTACTACGCAGACATTTGAGTGTACGTTTTTATTATATTAGCATAACTTTATTTTTTATATAGTATTTGTATACTTATATATTTGCATAACGTATTTACATTGCAGGTGCATCATCTAGCCAGACATTTCACAATCCCACATGTTTGGCACACGTGTGGATCTGCCAGCATCAAGTGATGGTCTATTACGATGCGGAGGGGAGGTTGGTAGGAGAGATCGCGTGGGAGATGCATTCCTTTTTTGGAGTGCTTGTGAGGCGGTTGGACATCATTTCTGTAGAGCCTAGAGACTAGCATTTGATGGATGCTACCATTAGTGATCAGATATGAAAGGAGATATGGGTGGGTACGTGCATCTTAGTTATATTTATGCATTTTATATGTTTACACTATATATATTTGATTAGAATAATTTTGTAACTGATTTTTGATAATATTGTATAGAGGAGGTATGATTTTTTCGATCATGAGAGGGTTCGAGATGTCCGACTGAGAAAGATCGGAGAGTTGTATCGAAATTACAAGATCAAGCTCCACAGAGGATAACTCGAGCATCGATGAGACACTCCGGAGGAGTTTGTTTCCTGGATATAGGACTGTCCTTCGAGTTAGTGGAAGAGGATGGTTAGACACTGGAAGAGCCAAAAGTTCGAGATAAAATTTCTAACTTTTGAATTTTTCAATACGCTTAAAATTTTATTTAAATATTTTTTAAATATTTATTATTTATTTGAATACTTGTTAGGCTACCTTCCAGCAGAATCGGAAGAATCGTACAGTCCAGGAGTATACGCACACTTTAGGCTGCGATTCTATGGCCAGTCGTGTGCGTAGAGAGATAATTAATTCTAAATCTTACTTGATAAATTAAATTTATATTTTTTATCATCTTTTTGATAAATTTATTCTTTGTTATAGCTGATGAGAGATAAAGTGATGCTCAACCATAGCGAGATCTTTCGATCCAACCGCACGGATAAGATGGGCAGGCCGATAAATGCTACGATCGAACATATTTTTGTAAGTATTAAATATATTAGTATATATGATTAGTATTATAGTATTTCTTATAAAATTTTATTTTAATTTATAATTACAGGATCAATTAGATGCGCTCGTGAGCGAGGGCCCGGATACCTCTGGGCCCCATGACTATCTATCTCAGATCTTGGAGTCTAAGCACTCTGGGAGGATCCGATGCAGGCCTGGACACATGCCGACGAGCTATTAGTCTGAGACGAGCATCTTCTCATAGACTTTCGATGTCGTCAGTCGGAAGGAGCTTGAAGAGGTGTTGGCACTGGTAGATCATACTGCGACGTGGGTAGATCGGGCTGAGGAGTGTGCATCTAATCTGAAGGGCATCATGAGAGATATGATGTTGATGCTTAGCGCACATTTTGGAGTCACGAACTTCGAAAATATGTTGGCTCGCATTCCAGCTCCAGCTCCGACTCCGACTCCAGCTCCAGCTCCGACTCTCGATGACGACGACGATGATGTAGATTTAAGAGATTTTTGATTTATTTTATTTTTTTAAAAAAATATTATAATAAATTTTATTCGATAATAAAATTTTAGTATTTTAGAATATTTTTATATTTATTATATTTTATTATGTTATATATCTATAATTTATCAGGTAAAATATATAAAAAAATAAAAATTTTAATTTTTTTAATTATTCAAGATCTACGACAGCGATTTTATAACCGCTGCCATATTCGTGCCAATCGCTATCATAGATTTCTAATGCAAATGGTACCAACCGCTGCATTAAATCTATGACAGCGATTAAGAAATCATTATTATAGATTATCTATGGCAGCGATTATGTAACCACTGCTATAGATAACCTATGGCAGCGGTTACATAACCGCTGTCATAGATTGATCTATTGCAGCGGTTTATAAAGTGCTGCAATAGGCTATCTATGGCAGCGATTCAAACAATCCCTGCCATAAAGCTACGGCAATGGCTGCAGTAGCAGCGGTTAAATAACCGCTGTCATAACCTATGACAATAATTTTTTAGGCTACAGTAGCGATTACGAGCCGCTGCCATAGCCCTTTTTTGTTGTAGTGACCTTATGAGATGACATTAAAAATTATTTGCGATGAATCACAAACATATATGATGATTTCATCCTAGAACCTACCATTACTGTGAAACGGTGTCAACACTCTGGATATGGCCCTAGTTGCAACCCTTGAGATTAGGGGTGAAAGTGGTATATATAATATCTACCCGAATCCATTTTCGTATCTGAATCGATCTGAATATTGATAGAAATTTGAAGGTCCAATTAATACCGTATCCATATTCATATTCGTCAAAGAAAAATGAAAATAGATATGGATAGATAACTATTCGATTTGTATCCAAATATTCGAATCTATCTATAATCCTATATAATTTTATATAATATTTATTAATTTTTTTAAAAAATATAAAATCATATAAATATACTATTGACTAGATTTATTATCTATTCAGCAATATCTTTGATTCTATAGTCATAAAATTTAATTATCTAACTTTTATCTATAATTATATTCATATTTTTAGTATTTAAATTATTTTTATATCTATTTAAAATAAATATTGATATGAATTTTTGTATCTAAATAATATCTATATTCATATTTGTATTATTAAATAAAATAAATATAAATATGGATGTTATAGTGACAAGGTAAATGCCTCAGATCGTCGGATCAGTATCCGAAATGTCTTGGCTCGATCCACATATATCAACATCTTGAGGATAAGAAAGTTACCATAACATCCTCCAAGCTAGAGATTGGGCTTCAATAGGAGATCCAAGCCGTCCTGTTTGGTAATAGTTTGGATAACGTTCGTGACTTTTAAATTGCCTTGGATAAGCAGTTTTTCCGCATTCTTGGCAACCTGTCTCGCAAACTAACGACAATCCAGCTATGATCCAGTCATGAATAAGCTGTTCTCTACTCCGTCTAAAGTTACGGGAGCGGATAAGACATTCCAACCCTACTAACGATGATCTTTTCGTTCTGAAAAATAATCCTAATCTCACTATAATGTTATTAGCGGCTCGAAATAGATGAAAAGCATAACATTCGCAAAAAAAAATTTCTATAAATATCATAAATCTCAAGAATCCAGATAAGCAAGAAATTTCTCTCAAAAAATTTATTGTTGCTTATCTGTTCTCTGCTGATTTGAACATTGGAGGATCCTCGCAGGAATCAAATTCTTCAATTCAGACTTTATTTTGTAGGTCACTCCAGCACCGCTATGAGCAGCCAATTACTCCACTTTCAAAGCGCATAGTTTTCAAAAATAATAAATATCTAATTTAACTTTTACTCTACTTGGAATATTTCATAATGGCACACATTTTTACTTACCGTGGCCAAGATATGAGAAATAAAAAGCTTAAAGGTAGAGAGAGAGAGAGAGAGAGAGCGCCTTACCGACTCTAATTCTAACCAGGCTAACGGGCTAGCAACTTAACCGAATAAAAGTTGATTTTATTTTGTCACCTGAAAAGAATGTAAATTTTATTTATTAGGGAGACTGTGGTCAGAACATAATTTTTTTCTCAATAAATTAAAGAACACCGTCTTAAATGGACAAGTGAAGATAATTAAATTGCATCTAGTTAATTGATAATATCGGCCATGTTTCGCACATCTATCGTATATGCATGTTGCGGCTTCGAGTCTTAAACAAAAAATAATAATATTAATAATAATAATAATAAAATTTTGGTAAAATCTTTCATCAGATATGGTTGGTTGATTGGGCATGGATTAAACGTGCGTTTCCACTACTAGTACGGCATAAAGCGGTAGGTTGATATCTAGCAATGCACCTCTAAATCAAGTGAGAATGATTGGTAGCAAACTGTAGCACTTTATCTAAAGTGATGTTTTCCCCGCCGTTGGTTGGACCCTCTCACCGTGGGTCTGCTGCACTCGATGGAGAAACTCTTTATAAAGAAAAGGGCAGGTCCAATATGCATGGTGCGCCACTACCTAATCATTGGATGACTTTGAAAGGCTGTCATGCACACTTTGAACTTAGACCGGGAAAGTCCACATGCAGTGACGTGCACAAAAGCAAAGCGGGTTCGACACATCGGGATAATTTTTTTTCTTACTAGTATAATTAAAATATATAATAAATATTATAAAATTATCTATTAATTAGTATGAAGTTTAAAATAATAATAAATAATTATGTATAGAGAAATAGGATATAATGATTTATGTAATTCAATTTTTGGCATACGTCATGGATGAAGATAGAAAGTGATTTCATTATATCAGAAAAAATAAAGTACAAAAAATATGCGACGACTCAAATAATAAAAAATAATTTTTAAATAATAAAAAAATATAATTAATATATATATAGCCATTAAATCCTAAAATAAAGAGAATGGGCTAATTGAAGTGCAAAATGGGTTGAATTCATACCACAGGTCACATCAAATTCAAGCATCTTGAGTTGAATCCTATCAAGCTATAACATAAAATAGTATACTCTTCTCCATCTTCTCCAACAATACCCCAACGGGCTTAGCTGAGCATCTTAAAATACGAATTAAGTCCAGACAATGCTTGAACTAGAAAGTGGTAAATGGCTTGATCATCATATCTGTTGGATTATCTATCATATGTAAGAATCTTCTACAGTACAATAGCCCTATATATGATACAACATCATAAATGAAGTGATATCTAATATCAATATACTTGATCCTTTCATGATACATCTGATTTTTAGTCAGATGTATAATACTCTGGCTATCACACTAAACAATAGTCATATCTTGTTGTAAGCCAAAATCACCAACCAAAATGCACAACTAAATTGCCTCCTTCACTGCTTTTGCCACTGTCATGTACTCTATTTGTATAGTAGACAAAGCAATAGTGGACTATAAAGTTATTTTTCAACTAATAAAACATCTGAAAGGATGAAGACATAGCCTATTAGAGATCTTCCTATGTTCAAATTACTTTCATAATTAGAGTCCACATAACCAACAATACTACTGCAAGTGTCTGAATCCTAATCATATGCCAAGCCAACATTCATAATACCTCTCAAATAACATAAGATCCATTTCACAGCATGCTAAAGGACCTTTCCTGGATGCCGATATACCTACTAAAGATACTGATGGCATGTGAGATATCTGGACATATGTAAATCATGGTATACATGATACTCCCAACTGCACTAACATATGAAACACGTGATATATATTCCTCCTTTTTATCTAACTATAAAGCCAAACCTATAGAAAGTCTAAAGTGTACTGCAAGTAGAGTAGTTATTGGTTTGCAATCTTGTAAACCAAAATGCTCAAGCATCTTTTGAATATAATTTTTTTGTGGCAAGAATAATCTACCTATGTATCGATCCCTATGAATCTCCATATCCAAAATTTTCTTTGTTGCACCCAAATCCCTCATCTCAAATTCACCGTTAAGCTAAGCCTTTAATTTCTTAATCTCATATATATTTTTTGCTGCAATGAGCATGGAATCAATATAGAGCAATAAATAAATAAAAAAACTATTCGAAAGCTTTCTATAATAAAGACAACTATCATAGTCACTTCAAAAGTAACTATGCCTTAACATAAATGCATCAGACCACTTATACCACTATCTTAAAGAATACTTCAAATTGTATAATAATTTTCTCAACAAGCAAATATGGTCCTTCTTTCCCTACATAATAAATTCCTTTGGTTGCTTAATGCAAATATGTTTCTCAAGCTCATCATATAAAAAAGCTATCTTGATACCAAGTTGCTCAAGCTCTAAGTCAAATAAAGCAAAAATAGCAATCAATATATGAACAGATCTATGTTTAACAATAGGAGGGAAAACTTCATTAAAATCCATGTATTCCCTCTGATTCCAGCCCTTTGCAACCAAGCATGTTTTGAATCTTGCTAGTTCAACCTTTGTGATTTCTTCTTTCTTCTTGAAGATCTATTTGCACCCAATAATCTTCTAGTCCTATACTGGTGTCATAAGCTCTCATATCTAATTCTTATGAAGAGACTCAATCTCTCCACTCATAGCAATAGATCACTGTGTAGAATCAATGTTAGTGATGGCCTCGAACTGATAGGATCCTGAACCTCAATAGACTTTACTACAGATAATACAAAAAAGACCAAAACTATATATCCATATCTCTAAGGAGATCTAATATACCTTCTTGAACTACCAGAGGCTATGGTATACTGCTGCTCCTGTTGAGCATCTCTCTCATCAGCAATGTTAGACTCATCATCTTGAACTGCCTGAACTGAAGTATTACGCTGCGATGGATGAAATGAAGGTCTAATCTCAAGCTTTACCTGCTCATCAACATCATGATGATCTTTGTTTGTAGTAACTGACTTCTTTTTCAAATGAATCATAGCCCTTTCATCAATGATAACATCTCTACTAACTATGAATTTCTTAGAATCAAGCTCAACACACCATAATCTGTAGCCTTGCATCCTAGATTGATAACCAAGGATGATACATTTTTGTGCCCTATCCTAAATTTATTATCACTGACATATGCATAAGCAGGATAGCCAAATATCTTCAAAATAGAATAACCAACAAGTGTATTGGACCATACCTCAATAGGGGTCTTTAACTCAATAGTAGTGAATGGAGACGTATTTATCAAAAAGCAGGCCATATTAACAGCTTCAACCCAAAAATTTGAATATAAATTTGATTGAGAAATTATACACCATGCTCTCTCTAAAAGAGTCCTACTTATACGTTCTACAACACTATTTTGATGTGGTATCTTCCTAACTATATGATGTATCATAATGCCTTCAACCATGCAGAACTTATTAAATTGACCTTCACAAAATTTTATGCAATTATCAATTTTCAATCTCTTGATCTTCTTGCCGAATCATTTCTCAACAAGTGCTTTCTACTTCTTAAAAGTAGAAAATACTTCATTCTTATACTTCAAAAAGTATACCAAAACTCTCCTTAAAAAAATCATCAATGAAAATTAACAAATATTGAGAAGCACCATTAGACTAAATATATGTAGGATCCCATAGATCAGAATGAATATAATTCAATGTACCCTTTATTTTATAGATGATTGTGCTGAACTTAAGTCTAGACTGCTTTACATTGACATAATGTTCACAAAAGTCAAGTTTTTCAATTTTCTGACCACATAATAAATTTCATTTACTCAAAGTAGACATGCCAACTTCTAATCATATGATCCAAACGAATGTGCCATAAATGAGTCTATCCGAATCTAGATCTAATAAAAAAACTGATGCAGCACCAATAATTGTGATACCCTGAAGCAAGTAGAGGCCACGAGATAATCTGCATTTAAGTTTAATAAAACCATCTTTTAAAATCTTTAAAACTCCATCTTTACCAAAGTACTTAAAATCATATAAATCAAAAGTACTCAAAGAAATCAGATTTTTTCTCAAATCTAAAATGTCCCATACATCAAATAAGGTCCTAACAATATCATTATGTATCTTGATCCAAATTGTTTCTATACCAACAACCTTATAGTATATATTATTCCTTATGAGTGCAACACCACCATCAATCGGATGATAAGTAAAAAATCAATCATGATGAGGACATATATGATAAGAACTTACTGAATCAAGAATTTAAGAATCTGTAGATAAATTCATAGATATTAAGAGGGCATCGACACTATCAGAACTATCTTCTACTACATTGGTCGAATTACCTGCATTAGAGACATTTTCAAACTTTTCATTCTTTTTTTTGAGTTTGGAACTATTAGATTTTTAGTGCACTTTCTTTTACAGTAATTGTATTTATCTTTTTTTCTTTAAATTTTGATCTGTCTCTATTATTTTCTAAACTTAAACTAAATTTATTTTTTCTTGATCCACCTCTAATAACTAGACCATCTATCTGATTTTCATCCCAAGTTTTAGACATTTTTTTGTTTAACTCACTCGAATTCAATGAAGCCCTCACATCTCCTATAAAAAGAGTATCCCGACCATTAGCATAATACCAACAAAATGCTCAAACAAATTAAGAAGATAATAAATATAATAGAATAAAGACTTGATTCTCGTCATCAATTTTTATATCAATATTTTTTAAATTCAGAATAATTTTATTGCATTCATCAAAGTAATTTTAAGAGGCATACCTTCATTCATCCGAAGATTATAGAGCCACTGTTTCAAATAAAATCAATTTATTAGAGATTTGGTTATATAGATACTCTACAACCTAAGCCACAATACTATAGTATTTGACTTGTATGCAACCTCTCGTAAAGCTTCATCTGCTAGAGATAATCAAATTGTACTATATACGCATACTGGGGGATCATCCTTATCCTCCTTTAACAATGTCATTAGCAAAGTATTTCTATCCTTTAGCACCTTTAGCAACCTCTGCTGAACCATTAATAGGGCTCGTATCTTTACACGCCGAAAACTAAAATTATTCTTTTCATTGAATTTTTCAATCTCGAATTTCATAGCCATCATGAAAAAATCATGAAGAATAAAAAATAGGATCAATAAATAATCACAATCCAAAATAGATTTGATGAACAAACCTGAACAAATGTGAACCCCAAGCTCTGATACAAATTTGTTGCAAGACTATCTATTAATTAATGTAAAATCCAAAATAATAACAAACAATCATATATAAAAAAATAGGACGAAATGATTTACATGTGTTCAATCTTTGGTATACATCCTTGGGCGAAAATGAGAAAAGTTTCACTATATCAAAAAAAAGAAGTATAAAAAGTATGCGACTACTCAAATAATAAAAAATGATTCTTAAATAACAAAAGGTGTAATTATAATACACACACCAAATCTTAAAATAAAAGAAAAAGACTAAACTATCCAAATGGGCTAATTGCAGTCTAAAATGGGATAGATTTGTACCATGGGTCACACTAAATTCAAGCCACACTCAACAGTTTATAATAATTCTGTCCAAGGATAGGGAAAATCATGAATATGATATCTAATCTGTTTATGTGCATGACATACAACAATGGTGTTCTCATGGTTATGTAGGCACTCCACTTTTTCCCCCTTTTTATATTTATCTATCCAATTTACATACATAATTTACTTGATATCTTTCAAAGATGATAACATTTCCTTTGGTTCTCTTCAGACCATGCCAAACTCGTGATCAACAATATCTCTTCATTGTGCATGCTTTAATCCAATCAAAAGATCTCCTTCAATCCACTTACCTCGAATCTCATAAAGAAAAAAATAGAAGAAGAGATTTTTTGAAAGTAGAGCTCAAGTCTTTTTTCTTTTTTCTTATGTTCTCATTGATTAAAAATAAAGTACATATCCTTTATTTATAATAACGAAGTCCATCCTTACACAAACTGGATTGGATTCCTATTCTAGTTCGAATGTGAGTCTTTTACCTAATACATAAATGTGCCTATTAGAAATAATTTAGAAAATGTTAAAATCTTCAGGATATAGATCTCGACTCCTATATCAACTATAGCTCTGTCACTTTATCAAATTTTTCTTAGATTGGCCCTATGCCCAGTCAGAATTTTATTTAAGAAAAATTTTTGAATTGATTGGCCTAGCTATTTCGGGATCCAAACGAAAAAATTTTAGCATGATCAATAGAGATAATGTTTTATCATAGATCTCGAAAATCTATCTAATTTTAAAAAAAATTATCAAAATCAAACGTCAAATAACAAAAATATAGCCTCCAGAAATTTAGATTGCAACTTAGCTTGGTAATGTGGCGGATATTACTTCTAGATCCTGCTTGGTCCTATCCATGATAGTTAAAGTGGTTCATATTGAATCCACTAATCCTCATGAATCATACTTCATACTTCATGAATTGCATGCATTAAATAAAAAATTGTTCAGAGAAAATGGAGATGATGGTCAATGCATAGTTGACTCATCCTATAAGGAGGTTATCCTTTTGAGTAATTAATAAAATTTATTTATTTTCTTTTTCCATATTTATACTTCCCAAGTTTATTTTCTTGCAATGTTTTTCGTTTATTATTATTGATGCTTGTTTATAGCAATTCTAGGTCGGTCAATTTTATTATACAAGCGATCGTGTTGTTCTACGTACTCGGATGGTGTATTGATCTGCTATAGCATGATTGAATTTTCTATGTGATATCATGAGTGCGGCAATGGTTTAGTGTATTTCTTATAATTTTCATCTCCAAATTTATCCATTTCAATTTTATTTTTCATATAATATTTTTCTATATTATTATTGGTACTTGTTTCAAGTGACTCTATGCCGGCAGATCTTATTAAGGAAGTGATCATGTTGTCCTACCATCTAGATTTCTACGGGATATCAGAGTTAGGTAGAGTTTTCTTCAAAGGGCTAAAATGCTACGATAGTTATCTTTTCGTAGATGGGTGTCCTTGTGCTGACTTGGATTATCATTACGTATTTCCTAATGTTTAGAAAAGAGAAAAGGTATCGCATGCATGCACCCTCGCTCCTATTAGACTTTGATCTGACCTCGTGTCTGAAATTTAGCCGCCACTAATGGGATATGAAGCCTCAAATAGCAGTTGGATTTTGACCGAGTCAAACATTAATATCGCCAAATTAGATCTAACCCCAGCCAGATCGGGTTAAACAAACCTAATTGGAGCCTACAAAATGATAGTTTCGAGAACAACATTATGGTTGAGCAGTCGAGATCTGACGGTTCTCAGGTTGACCCCTTTTGGGGCGAATATGGGACTACTTACCAGCTTCGGATTAAACATCCATGGTACCCGTGATTAAGTCGGTGCGCGCAGGCCCATGTCCCGCACCTGCCCAACCACACTCGCACCAGGACGTCGTAATGTCCAAAGCCCAGGAAGAGAAAGAAAGTGGGAGGTCAATATCGGGGGGTGGTAGGGTATCCCAATTCCCAAACAAGCAATCAGCCAAGCGACACAAAAGTTAGCAAGACTAGCATATAAATAATTGCATGCAACTTGAAGGTCGCCACAGTCCTCGATCCCTTTTATCATTACTGCTTGACTACTTGTTAATATATTATTCCTCCTCATCTCGCGTGAACCGTTCTGAGTTTTTTTTTTTTTTTTTTTTTGATGTTTTTTACTTGGCCTGGTTAATTGTTCCAATATCACAAATGACAGGTGCCAACATCCTCTCCTAGTTAGTCACTTTCTACTCAGAGTACCTAGCTAGCTCTGAGGACCGAGCAACATTCCTCTGATGCGAGGGCCCCGGGCATTTGGGTAACTCGGGGTTTCATCCCTCCCCCACACCTCCTCTCTTTTTCATACTGCCATGGGATAAAGGGAAACAAAAGGAATTTTTAAAGATGAGGGGAAGGAGGTGCGAGGGGGAGTGTCGTCGGACACATGTTGGTGCGGGACGACCCCATGGCCTGATGGCCGGGCCTTTTTAGCCTGTGGCCAGGTTGATAAAGACATGGATGAATTATTAAAGCTGATAGCACTTTGGAAATCAATGCAAGGCCGACGTGGACCGATCGCGAGCCACCACCGACAGGGATGGCCACGGCCACGTGGGTGAGGTGGTCCCGACGTGGTCCACGCCCGCAGCTGTGGACGACCGTCGCCACACTTGGCGCCAGCCTGGTGGAGATTTTAAGCAGGTTGGGTAGGGCTTTTGCAGCTCCGGTACGTGGGATTTATGAGCGCATTGGACCCCTCCTCCTCGTCCATACGGCACCCTGGCCAACTTCGCTTATTTTCTTGTGCTGTCCACCTCCTGTGAGTTAAGTCCAAGATCCCCATTCCTTAACTCAGGCTGGGGCTCTGGCCTCACTCGGTTTGGCAGGGGGCTTACCGAATTACTGACGCTCACGTGTTAGAGCGCGCGCGCGCGCGCATAAACACACACGCATGTATATATACACAACTTTGTATATATATATATATATACACACGCGCGCGCGCACACAACTTTGGTACCTTACAAAAGTTGTATGGCTGAAGATGCCCCTGTCAATTTCTGCCACGTCTCCTTGTCATCGAGATTTTTCCTCAGCATACAAACATATATATATATATATACACTCAACTGTACTTCTTAACATACATACATAAATATCAGTGTATCGAGGTGAGCTAGATAAACCACGTACATGAGCTGCTGATACCCTAGGATGAATAAATTAGTGATCTGCAGGTACATATATATGTATATCAACGTTACTTTCAATCTGTACAATTTAATTCGGAGAAAGGTGATACCTGGCTACCAACTTGCACGTCGATATGTGTTTCACATTGGAATTTCATTCGATATACAAGGCATAAATTCGCCTGATCAGGTGGTTCTGGCATCAGATTATCCGATTCAGCTTCTCATTAGTTTGCTTGGGACACCTGTCCAACCTGATAGAGATAAGACCTAGTGAATGAGCACGCAGGCGAAATCGTTTCCACTTGCAAGGATCAGACACCTACCGACCATTGTCTTGAACCATGTATTAATTGCATGTGCTACGCAAATTGCCTAGTGCACCGCATGCATAACCAATGTGGTAGAAATGATACTGTAGCAATGGGTAGCTTGGTCGAGTTGAAGAAACAAACGATCGATCCTTGCTTGCAGTATCAGACGAGCAAGATGCATCCCCCGATATTTGCTATGTTACGATCGACATTAATTATTAAACCATCCATGACCACATAGTTTAAGCTACGGTTCTAAGTAAAATATGACCATTCCACAAGCCAAGCTCAACTGCTCCAAAGGCGACACGGATGACAATTACGGTTAACCTATAAGCATAAGAGAGAGAAACACCACCCAAAGCCTCGAGTAGTTTGACATATATATATATATAATAATAATAATAATTAAATAGTTGAGCAAAGACTGAGAAATTGATGGGCTAGCAATTGTCGGTGTTCGACAGTCATAGGAGATGAAGTAAAAGACACCGGACCAAAATAATCCTCAGCTGAGGTACATCTTCCAAGAGAGAGAAGCACATCAGTTGGTTGGTTGGCCCTCAATTATGAAGAGAAGCCATGCAGTTGAAAAAGATGGAACGGTGGCAGAATTGATGGCTTGGCTCGGCGTCAACAAGCTCGGTAGAAGTCGTCCGTCCGGCGTTGCCATGGCCATGGGGCCTAGTGGACAAAGACGGGCATTGATGTGATCATTAATTGAATCCCACGGTTGAGTGGGCTATCATTTCCGAGATTTAACAGAGTTCCATGATCATGTAGCATGGAGCATTTCGTCCACACATCCTTCACTCTACACCCTTCATCCTATATTGCACCTTTTTCTATATATGTTGCTTTCAACGAAATGGCCTCAAATTTTAGCTTTGTGACTTTAACGGTTGCGGTAGGAATGGAGACTGGATGCAGCATTTTATTACTTATCAAAAAACGAAGATGGGAGCATTTATTTTTGGTAGGTGAGGTTGGTTATGGGGCACGACTGCAGCCCCTGAAGCAAGGATTATGAGACAATGGTGCTCTCCTCTTGCTAAGAGATCAGGGAATGGGCACTGGGCCAGGCATGATCTCTTGAGTCCATCTCCCATTATACGATATTTTTGGGTGAGGCTTGCCGAGGAGTCATGGGTGTCGAGCTACTCTAACCATACATATTTCTCTGATGATTTGTGAAACCATATATTTAATACTTTTGACAATTAAAATATTCATGCATGCCCCAATTTGGATGACAGCATTTTTTTTTTTTTTTCAGTCAGCGATTATACATCTATGCTGGACTTTGAAGAGCATCTTCTGGGCCTGCACATATGCCATGTGGTAGGCTCATTGTCTCATTGGGCTACATTATATCTGTAAGCCCCAGACGGCTCGGCGGTCTGACAAGAACAAGATTGTGGGCCCAGTCAACATTTATGTGCATGACTCTCGACCTCTATGGCTGGCACTTGGAAACAGGCTGCATATGGTTGATGTTTTGCAAAAGAAAGGACGGAACATCAATATTGCTGGTTGTTCATTGTGTGGTAGCTCTGAATCTATCAGCCACCCGTTAACAAGATGCTGTTTTGCTAAAAGCATCAGGTCAACCATTAGAACACAACTAAAACTGAAGGGCCTACCATTCAATCTACAGGATTTATGGTCAACATGGATGAAGAAGAATCGTAATTTGATGGGGGAAGCAGGGGATCTGCTGCTTGCTTCTATCTGCTCTAAAATATGGAGAGAATGGAATTCGCAAATTATTCTGAGGAAGAACCACTCGATCAATGCAACTCTTCAATTGGTTTTGAGTTAAGTTCCATAGCTGGAGTGCCCGGGCAACGAAATCACTAACGGAGTCATGAAAATCTGTGGAAGACTGAAAAAATAGACCGTTGTAACTCTTCAGACTTCCAACATATCTTGTCCTACTTCTAACCTTCTTCTTCACTCTCGTGTCTGTCTTGCATCATTTTCTGCCGTCGATAAACCCTGAGGCTTGCCCCCGGGATCTCTCGATTCCATTAAAAAAACACCGGAGCTGCAAAAGAACCCCACCGTTCTTTTTAATTTTCAATATTTTGACATCGTACGAAAAGATTTGGAAGAGCATTTTTGTCGTGACCCAACCCGAAGGTTGAGTTTAATCCTTAAGATACGTAAAATCTACTTTCACATTCAAAAATATCATATTCAACCATATTCAAACAGTAATAATAAAAATAAATTTTTAATTTTATAATATAAATAAAAAATAATTTATTCAAAAATATCAAAAATAGATGGCCGCACGCCTCTAGAGTTTAATCCTTAAGATATGTAAAATCTACTTCCACATTCAAAAATATCATATTGAACCATATTCAAACAGTAATAATAAAAATAAATTTTTAATTTTATAATATAAATAAAAAATAGTTTATTCATATTTTATTATAAATCAAGATCAATATTTATTTAAAAATAAATTAAAAAAATATCTTCTAAAATTTTATGCTCCTTATTGCTCAATTTCAGTCTCCACATACTCTTCTGAATTTGAAAAAAAAAAAGAAGAAATAATCCTTGCAGGCTCAGTAAGTTACCAATATTTTTGAGGGATCAAGCATGATTAAATTATTTTTCAAATATAGCAATTGACAATAATAGATATATAAATCAAAATAATTTTAATTTTTAAGATATGTCATGCATAATAATAAAACTTGAACTTCTCTCTTAATCTTCAGTAACTACGGTCATGATCAATTCCATGATAAGGCCTGTAAGAGACTAGCCCCTGAATACAGAATATACGATCCATCAATATGTATCAGTGATCAGCTCCACTGACCATGCACAGAAGAGCACTAGCTCTGATTCACACGACCACGATTAGCCCCATAACAAAGCAAAAAGATTAGTCCTAAAAATAAATACGTGACGTATCAGCACATATCAGTGATCATCCCCGACTACCTAGGCTTAGAAGGACTAACTCTGCCGACGATCAGCTCTAACCGACTAGATGTAGGAGAAACTAGTTTCTAATTGTATAGTCAACGATCAATCTCGTGGGCTAGATCCAAATTATAGTCTAACTATAGAATTTTTTTATAATTTTATCATAATTAAATAATCATACTTATTTTCATAATAATATCAAATCAAGTTTTTCACATCTTATTTTTAGAAGCAAGAAAATAATTTTTATTCAAAATTCATGCAAGGATGAATATATATAATTTTATTTTTAAACATAATTCAATATTAAAATAAAAAGATCATTTTATTTTAATTTTTTTACTCATACTAAGGTGACACCATGCTTGATTCATAATTTTGAATTATTTTTCATACATAAAATACATACTTTCAACAACCCCTCTCTTTCAGGTTTATATGAATAAATTAATTCCATAATTTCCCTCTTGTGAAGCCTCCCATAGTATAGTAGGAGGTGCATGAGCGTGATAAGAAAGATATAGTGGACTGTGATGCTGGAGGCATGGCAGGAGGGATATGCATTTGGTGAGGTGCATTATGAAGATTGACGTCACAAAACTATCTTGTCAAAGATGGATCGGTCAAAGATGAGGGCATCTAGGAAGAAGGGATAAAGAGACCAATGTTATAGAGCAATCTTGTCAAAAAAGATGGAAGATGGCTAAGGGAGGGTGAGGAGATAAGATGGGATGCCTATATCCCATCAATATTTGAAATTCAAATCTCCCCATGCAAACAAAATAATGTATCTTTCAAATTGGATACTTGAATTTCAATATCCAGAAACCTCCATCTTGCCACCACCAAGGTTAGAGCATCATCGACCGTCAGAGAACTCAACCACTTCTCTTGGCAAATACGCTTGCCCTTGGAAAGAGAGTGGAAAGAAGAGAGAAAAAGATGGGAGAAAGAGGGGGAGGAAGTAACCTTGCACAAAGTCTACTACCTAGAGAAAAAGGATCCGACAGTTGCTCAACAATCAAATCTAGTTGACGATGACATCAACGACACTAAGAAGAGAGAGAAAGAGAGAGAGGAGAGAGGGGGTAAAGGAGGCACCCGATAGATGATAGGCCACTGCTTGCCCATGATAGGATCACCTAGCAACAACCTTGCCTGGGTATTAATGGCACTAGAAAGAAAGGAGGAGAAGAGGCCCGGTAGTCATCCAACATCAGAAAAGGGAAGAGAGAGGAGGAAGAAAGAGGGCCTCAAGAATGGAGGAGGAAGAGAGGTCTGGTGGCCATCAAATATCGAAAAAAGGGAAGCCAAAGGAGGAAGAAAGAGGGCCTTCTCTCTACCTTGGTATTGGAGGGGAAGGAAGGAAGAAGAGGAATGAGAGAGAGAGAGAGGGGGGTTAAGAGGGGCTGATCGGCCATCTTCAAAGGGGGAAGAGGTGAATGATGATGATAACCCAATCGTAGTGCTTGGGAAGAAGAGAAGAGAGAAAGAGTTCAGCTGCCAGGGAATGGAACCAGCCGTAGATCAAGTCGATGACAATTAGATCGAGAGTCTATTGCTAAAAAATAATGTTGAGGATAGAAAATAGGAAAAAATCAACTGAAGGTAGAGAGAAGTGAGAAAGAGGAGCTTAGAAAGCGAGAGAGAGAAAAAGTGGATGAGAGAGAGAGAGGGATGGGGGTGGTGAAACTCGGCTCTCAACCAAAATCAATTGGACAGTGATTAGAAAAGAGAGGTAGAAAAGATAGAGAGAGGGGATATGGGAAAAGAGGGGGAGGGAGGGGGAGAGAAGGGAGGGAGGGGAGGGAGGGAGAGAAAGGGAGGAGAGAGAGAGATAGAGAGAGAGAGTGTGTGGCTCAAGGGCCATCGGCATCGGCCAACCATCGAAGGAAGAGCTTCTCAGAGGGGTTAGTGCTCGAGGAGCTTGAGTTGGTGGGAGAGGGAAGTTTCTCAAAGCTTTTCTCTTAATTTAGAGAAGCTTAGAGAATCAAGTTGATAGTATTGACTTTTAGTACGTGAGATATCAAGTTGCATATATTTAGCTGTAGATATGAAGGTATTCAAAATAGTGAAGAGATATAAAAATATTCAAGTTCAGTTTTAAAGAAGTTGGATGTCTAAGTCTATTGTGAGTGTCAACGACTCAGAGTAGAGGAGCATATTGTAGGGCAATGTGCTCAGTACTGAATGATTAAGATTGCATACCAACAGGATGAGTGGACGAAAGCCTGCAAATATAAAAGTCTACTAGTTTGTGGTTGAAGAAAGGATTTTAAGGTGAAGAGTGCTTGCAAATACTGAAGCACTGGGGCTATATGCAAAGTTGTAAGACAGAGCATCTCGAGGTACTAGAATCTCCAAAGAGGTGGAGCTGGGCAAATAAACTGAGGTATTAGGGTATATTTATAGTGCAGAAAAAGATGTAGCATCTAAATTTTAAAGTGCAAGCTGAGTTAAAAACTTAAAAAGTCGAGAGACTCAGTTGCAAAGAGATATAGAAACATTAAAAAAAAGCCATCTCTTGTATGGATAATTATGGAGCTAAAGTACTTGAATGGTAGAAATAAAACCAAACTTAATAAAATTGCTCTCAAGGTGGAGGCGTTAGAAAGTCGGATACTAGAGGTAGATATTTGGCCAAGGGTGCTTACTCACTACACAAATATGTGATACCAGGTTGCATGAAGTAAAAGGCACAAGTACAATATTGGCTAAGGTGGCCATGGGCAAAATGGATCTATCAAGTGAGTTACTTATTGTGAAGTCATGCAATGAGGTACCATACAACTTAGATGTCAAATGCAAAAGGGTGTCAAGGCACTGGAGTCATAGGAGTGTGGCAAGTTAGCGGAGTTTCCTTATATTGGTACTATAGATTCGGGATAAAGATATAGAATCAGTCAGTATAGGCTGAGAATTACATGAAACGACATGAACAAATAGTTCTACATAAGTAGATAATTGGAGCTCGGGATGAAGACTGGGATGTCGAGGCACTCGAGTAAAATGGAAAATGGCCTTGATTGGATATCAGGATCCCGCTAGCTAGTATTTATGGATCAGCATTAGTATAGGACAATACAGAAATATGGAGGCGACTTTTTAGTACATGATATCGATGCAGTGTAGTAGGACCCAAAGGCATGATGCGGAGCAAAAAAGGTCGAAATTATCACAAGATCGTAATGTGGATGCATAGCAAGGCCAACATTTGGAGAGACTCACCAGAGGAGACTCATGTAGAGGGCCACTCCTCGATCCAGATGGGCAAGAGTTGAGCCTTGGATGCACCAAGGCTTGAATTCTATTGAGCTTCAACCCACTACTAGGATGATGTGGAGACTGCATGGATATACCTAGAGAGAGATGGGCCCACTACTGAATGACATCACTTAACTATAAAGTATGTTGACATGGGTTCATCTGGCCCATGTACATTACACCTAATCCTCTTCTTTGATGTAATAAGAGGCTGAGAAAGCAACCACCTAACTCTTATTAGAATAGAGTGCTCCAACAATGTACAGAATAACTATGAAACTGAGTGATATTATAGAGCCTAATTTTAAAAGAAGAAATAGAAACTAAATAACATAATGCAACAAGTGAGAAAGGTGCTCTCTTGCTGAAAACATCAAATAGAGTGCCAACTAAAAACCAAAAGAAAGTGCCAACAACTAAATTAAATGTGGCAAACACTCCAAGGAATAGCTAAAACTACCAACTTGGTCTTTTACCTGAAGCATTGGCTAGTTGGTGGAGCATCACTCAATCAGTCTGTAAGTCATCATTCAGTATGATAGGGGACAACAAACTATCAGATGTATAATATTTCAACTCTTTATAGGTCGAAACGTTGCTGATCATGTTGGTGTGTTCTATCGGAAAGCATGCATGTTGATATTAATAGACAAACTTTTTTGATTAGGTCACGTCTAGTGACCCAGCCTTATATAATATAAGAATAAGATTTTTTTTTTGCTTACCGCATCCAACTTTTATCAATATTATATACAACACCTCCTCGATCTCTATGATAAATCAACTCATATAAAATCTATGTATGTCACGCCAATAACCTTGGATTATAATTCCTTTAATTGACCCTAACGAGGTTTTTACTATATACATTGGAGATGATTTTTATATATTTGATGACTAATCTAGAGTCAACTATTATCTTTCTCTCCTCGACAGGAGTATAACACCTCTATCCTAACGCTGGTATTGATGCCGGCAGTAGGCACCAACAACCAAACTGCTAAAGACCAATCATCAAGGCAATCACTACAAGGAGGAAGAGGTGGGGGTTATCATCAAGAGAGGGATAATGTGCTCTTGCTTCGTACTAAGAATGTTGCCCATCTTAAGGATGTGACAACGTATATATATGGTGGCAATATGGTGGAGATGCCAAAGGTCTTTAAGCCCACTAACTGATCAAATGCCAGATGAATTAAATGGCATCGAGCACTCGACCATATTGGTGAGCTCCTTATTGATGGCATGCTCTACAAAGTTGGGATCCCCTCTCCAAGAAGACCTAAGCCCATGATAGCATCGTCAACATTTTGCTCTCTAACCCCTATCTTTTGTTTCCTCTCGAACCTCTTTACGGTGAGCCCAACTTTGATATCTAGCTCCAAGGGAATTCCATGGCTAGAGCTAGAGGAGAGTCAGGCTAGAAAACCCTGACTAAATTGGAGCAAAGAGGCTATGATTGCGTAACTTTTTTTTCAATGTTCATGATGGACCCTACCATAGGATAACGAGGAATACAATCATCTTTTAGCATCCCTAGTTAACTTCATCAAGATCCATGGTGAATTGATGAGGCAACATGCTTTTGCAAATTAAGTTTACCTAGGTCTATTTGCAAATAGGAATAAGGGAAGGAGTTATGCTTAATATCCATAAAATATTAGCGTAACATACTAAAAAAATCGTATAAGCACTACAAGAAAAAGGTGATTTACCAAGAAATTTTATTGAGGAAAAAAATTCTCTCGTAATCTCAATGGATTTTCTAACAAAAAAATTTAACTATGAAAAATTTTTGAGAAAAAAGTTTTTCCCAGGAAATCCCTCGCAAAAGTAACTTTCGAGGGATTTTTTGAGAAATTTTTTTCTCATAAATGAGTTCTTTATAAAAATTTTTTGATGAGAAATATTTTCTTAGAAAATTCTTCGAAAATTACTTTTGAAGGAACCAAATTTAGGATTTCAGGATTAGATCTTGAAACTTTTTCAGATCTATGCAGCAAAAAATAGAAATTAATCAAATTAATTCATAAAAATACCAAAGAACCCCTAGATCTAAGATTCGATTACATGATTATAGTATGTGATTAAATCAAAAATTAAAAATCATTAGAAGAGAAAGTGTTGATCTCATCAACATAGATCTACACTAGATCTAATATAGGTATGTAACAAGGGATCATATCTGTATTATCTTTACAAGTTAGACGTTCTAACTCGCTGATTCAGGCTTGAGGATGTAGCTCCACGCCGCACATATATCCGGCCTCTAAAGGTTGTCCACATGAGCCCACGAATGCTGATCAGAAGTTTGGTGCTCGAAAATCAGCATAGTATGCTAGTACTATGCTGATCCTTCTTCAACGATCGATCCGAATCTTCTCTCTTCAAGGTTTGGACACTCCAATATTTCAGAAGGAAGAAAAGAGATTTTTAACCTGAGACAACTCTCAAAAAAATCTCTAAGAAGGAAGAAAAGGGAAGAATAAAATAACCCTATAAGAAGACCCTCTTCTTCCTCTTTGTTCTCTTTCCTAGACATAGATTGGTGTCTTTAAAATTCCCATGCCCAAGATGTTTCTCTCCCAAGTCTTACACGCCCAAAAAACCCTCTCTCTAATGTCTAGAATGTCTAAAAAAATTAGCCCATTTCTTTTTTAAATAATGAGATATGGAGGAGTCCTTATCTAGGTCAAATACCTAGACAAGGCAGATCCAATTTAGACAACTTATGCGCCCAACACTTGGGCACCCCCTCCTTTCTTTTTGGCGTGAACCAGTAATAAGGGGCACACAATAATTCCTTTCCACTGTAGAAAATAAGAAAAAAAGTAGGGAGAGGGGGCGGCAAGCATGGGAGGAGTTTTAGTTTCCTAAAACTCTATTCAAAGAATTTGATATCAAAATAAATTCTCATATTTTGACTTGGTCCAAACCTAACTACCATATAGAAAAGAGAGGGAAAGAGGGACGTGCGTGAGAAAGGCTAGCAGAGGAGTTTTCTACATACAAAATAAAGAAATAGGGGCATGGGATGGGCGTGGGATATAGGTGGCGCAAGGAGATGAATCCTAGTCTTACTAGGATTCTATATTTGACTTGGTCAAATATGATTTTTTAAACTAAATTAAATCAAAAATAAATAAATTTAATTAAAATAAATCTTAATTCAATTAAAAATCTAATTAAATTAGATTTAATTTTGATTTAATTTCTAATCAAATTAGCAATTGGATTGACCAAAGTCCTAATTGAACTAGAACTAGTTCTTCCTTGCACTTAGCTTATCCAATAAATCAATTGAACTTAATCCAATCAAACCCAAATCAATTATAATTAAATTATATTTAATTAAACTTACTCTCAATCCACTAGTTTAATCAAATTAAGTCAATTAGCAATCTAATTGCTAATCGATCCTCCTACAATATTTGCACTAGATTAAACATCAATCATATTGAATGTTTAACCTTAGAACAATTCTTAATCGTTGATCAACCATCCGATCAGATCATGAACTCTTATGTATGTGATCCCATAGGTTCGAACCTAAGTCGATAGCAAAAAAATAAATTTTTATATCAATTAAAATAATCATCTAATAATGGTATCTGATGGTCGGATAGGTTGAATGTGTAGAACAACATCCTTAAAATCCATGTGGATATAGTTTTTACATAATTCATCTTTTTGAACAAAATGCTCATAGGACACCTTAGAGTTTAACTTTCAACCCTGATTAGGTCATCAACATTATATTTCAAAATACCAAATCTATCTCATGGATTATCCTAGCCAAGATTTTATTATATTGAAATACAACGATACATTCTTCTCCAACTCTTGAAGTGGTCAATCCTATCTTGATCATATACCGACTTCACAAGTACTTGACTATGCCTAGAAGCATTCTATTACTGAACTAGAAATTCAATTAGTCCAGTACTAAAGCACGATGAGTTGCTTACAAGCCACTGAGATAATCTTAGATCTAAGGAATACTTATACCTATATTTTATTAAAATAATTATTGATAGCAGAATACTCTGAAGTTGATCACATTCAGTGACGATGTATTCTTACATCTCACATGTATGCCATACTAGTATCTCCATATTTTTTGATTAAGAGAATAACCAACCTATGCTCGATAGATACTATCGTTCTTATTAACAGTCTATTATTTGATCGTGAATAATTTTAAAAATTAATCGATAAATTCTTTTCTTATTAAAACTAAATAGTCCTAAGAACTTCATCATAACATGAAGTTCATTAGAAGATGTAGACTTTATGATAAAAATATCAAAATATTATTTTATTTATTAATAAATTAATTATAATTATAGGATAACTCAATTGTTAACAGACTGATGATTTATTTTAGAATATATTTTTTAATAATTTTTATGAGAAATTTTTTTAAAAAATTTTTCTTTATAAATGAATTCTTTGTGAATAATTTTTTATGAAAAATATTTTCTTAAAAAATCCCTCAAAAATTATTTTTGCAAGGGATTTTTCAAGGGATTTTTTTCTCATAAATGAGTTGTTAGTAAAAACTTTTTAATGAAAAATATTTCCTCAATAAATCCATGAGAAATTACTTTTATGAGAGATTTTTTGAGAAATTTTTTTCATCATATATAATTCTTAGTGAAAAAATTTTGATGAAAAACTTTCTTGAAAAATCCTTTGAAAATTAGTTGTGCAAGGGATTTTTCCGAGGATTTTTTCTTCATAAATGAGTTGTTAGTAAAAACATTTTAATAAAAAATATTCTCTCGATAAATCTCTTAAAAATTATTTTTGCAAGAGATTTTTTAAGAGATTTTTTCATCATACATGATTTCTTAGTGAAAAAAATTTGATAAAAAAAATTTCTCAAAAAATCCCTCGAAATTAGTTATGTGAGGGATTTTTCGAGAAATTTTTCCATCATAAATGAGTTCTTAGAGAAAAAATTTTGATGAAAAATATTCTCTTGGAAAATCCATCACAAAAATAATTTTAAGGGATGAAAAACATTTCCTTGAAAAATTCCTTGCAAAAGTAATTTTTGAGGGATTTTGGAGGGAGTTTTTTCATCAAATTTTTTTTACTAAGAAATCATTTATGAGAAAAAAACCCTAAAAAAACCCTTGAAAATTACTTTTGTAAGGAATTTGCAATGGCATGTTTTTTCTAGATATTCTAAATAAATTATTTTTTATATTATTTTTCAAGTGATTTTCTGATGGATATCAAAAAATTATTTATTTAAATAATTTTTCAAGAGATTTTCCAAGGGAATGCCAATAAATTATTTATTTAAATGATTTTTCTAGGGATTTTTGAAGGGATTTCAAAAAATTATTTATTTTAATGATTTTTTTAGGAATTTTGTTGAGGGATTGCCAATAAATTAATTATCTACTATATTGTTAACTCTTAACTATCTAGTATATTCTTAATATTAATTAACCCATACATATCTTGATTATATCTACATAATTAATAGCTAGAAAGTAATGTATATTAATTTTTGAATATCTCCGACACATCTTAATTAATTATTAGTGAATATATATAAACACACATACATACACACATATATATATAGAATAAATTCAAGGATCTATATATGGGGAATGCCACAAAGCCACCGCACAGGATTTCGAGCTAATTTTACGATTACTATTCAGGAAGTTCAAAGTGGAATGAATAGGATTGCAATTGAGTCAAGGCACTCGATCGTGAGCTACTTGAGCTTGACACAGATCCAGGCTTAACTTGACTCGACTGATATCAAGCTCTAGTAGCTCGATTAGATTTTAGAGTCAAGCTAAGTTCAATTCGACTAATTTCTATCATTACAAGAAAAATGAATATTAACAATGATAAAATATTCCATCACAAAAAATAATTTTTTTCAACCATAACACCAACTAAAAAAATTTACCATCAGTAATAGTATTAGCGATGGCAATATTAATATTAGCAACGACAAACACCATCTCTAAAAGTCTAAAAATTTAATAAATATATTTAAAAATAATAAAAATATTAATGATGGTATATTTTGATTATTAGCAATAAAAAATTTTTCATTGCTAATAATGCGCTATTAGCGATGGCTAAGTTAACTATTAGCAATGGCGTAAGCTA
Source organism: Cocos nucifera (assembly GCA_006176705.1). NCBI lineage: Eukaryota > Viridiplantae > Streptophyta > Magnoliopsida > Arecales > Arecaceae > Cocos > Cocos nucifera. The sequence goes on along the minus strand of QRFJ01000065.1, from coordinate 4,153,348 downwards.
CCGCTAAAATATTTAAAATTTTTAAATAATTTTATAACATAAAATAGGTTTTACCGACTGTTGGAGATAAACTCCACTCCCTTCGAAGTTCAGTCTGTTGCTTAGTCTAATGCAACTGATATTCATAGAAGAGCTTCGATCAAAAATTCTTCCTCCAGCGGTCGAATTTCAATCGAACTCCTCCAACGGCCAAACCCCTTTTGGACTTCCTCCAGCGGTCGAACCCCAGTCGAACTCCTTCAAACAGCCAAACTCCTCCAGCAATCAAATCTTTTTTGAATTTCTATAATGGTCGAACTCCATCTGGACTTCTCTATCAGTCGGACTTCTTTTGAATTTCTCCATCAGTCGAACTCTTTTCAGACTTCTCCTTCGATCGAACTTCTCCATCAGTCGGATTTCTTTCGAAGTTCTCCTTCCATCAGATACCTTCAGGAGTCGAACTTCTTTCGGACCTCTTCTTCAGTTGGATTCCTATAGGAGCCGAACTCCTTCCGAACTTCTTCTTCAGTCGGATACCTTAAGGAGCCAAACTCCTTCTGGATCTCTTCTTCAGTCAGATTCCTCCAGGAGCCGAACTCCTTCCAGACTTCTCCTTCAGTCGAATTTCTATAGGAGCCAAACTCCTTTCAGACTTCTCCTTGAGTCAGATACCTTCAAGAGCCGAACTCCTTTCGGACCTCTTCTTCAGTCGGATTTCTATAGGAGCTGAACTTCTTTTGAACCTCTCCTTCAATCAGATTCCTCTAGGAGTTGAACTTCTTTCGAACCTCTTCTTCAATCAAATTTCTACAGGAGCCAAACTCCTTTCGGACTTCTTCTTTAGCCAAACTTCATTTGGATTCTTTCAGCAAATTACTTTCAGATTTTAAATAGTATTTCTCCCAGATTATCCCCTCTAGCCATATTTCCTTTAGAAGTCCAAACTCCTCTCAAATTGATATATGTCAAAGTTTTTCACCAACCAACGCCTGCTTCCTCCGAACTATGGCTATTAAATCTCGACGAAGGATCATTATCAGTCTGACGATACCTCTCTCTCCGTAGCAAATCCCATACGACTCCGAGCGGCCCACTACTGGATGATTATGACTATCACTATCAATTTAGTGACACCTCTCTCTTCGTACCAAATCTCATACGATCTCGAGTGATCCACTATCGGATGGTTATGACTGTCACTATCAGTCTACTACAGGCTCCATCTATAAAAAGAGATTCTTAGATATATTTTCTCAAAGTTTTCTTTTTCTTTCTGAAATTCTATTGAGTCCTTTCTTGAGCACTCCATTCCTGTTGATCAGAAGAGCTGACTTGATCATCGAAGGATCCTACTGGAGCCACCATCATCGACTTCAGATGGGACTTTATTTTGCAGGTCACCGACGGTGATCTCTTCTTTCTCAACTCCAGCTTGGTCCGACGTCGATCAGATTCTGCACCAACATGATTGGTGCTAGAGGAAGGATCCTCTATTTCTGAGGTTTTCTTATTCTTAAAGGAGTGCTCGACAGTGATCTCTCTTCTTTCTCTCTAGAGTTCTTCTCCAAAAAAGATGCCTCTCAAGAAAGCTTCGATCCGATGATCAACAGCCTCTGCAGTCAGATTCCGTCCAGATCTATCTGCTTTCGCTTCAGCTTCGATAACTCAAGCTCCACCTGCAGTCATGGTAGATGTGGAGCAATTCAACCTGCTGATCCAGTAGGTTCGCAATCTCACGGAGGCAGTGTGGGCCATACATCGACAAGCCTCGATGTTGATTCGATCAGAGCAGACTTCTCTGAAGCCCCATAATCTAGTCTAGGGATGGCCGACTTGGGATAGCCGATCGGTGACATTCGAAAAGAGAAAGCAGAGGATGGAGAACCCTTGCTCAGCCATGACTCAATCCAGGGAGAGCCTTGCACCCATTCCACTAAAAAACCCTGAAGACCAATGGTCGTGAAGATCTCCTAGATCAAAGGCTTCTGAAAATGAGCCGATGATTCGAAGAACTCCACCATACTTTCTTCTCACACGATAATGATATTTGCACTGACCATCATTTTTCTTAGAGGATTATGTAGGAATCAATCTCGCCGAACTTCAAGCTCCCATAGTTTGAGAGTTATGACGGGACCATCGATCCGATCAACCATCTGGAGGCCTTCTAAACAATGATACTGCTCTATGATGCCAAATGTCATTTTATGTCGGATATTCTCGTCTGTCCTCAAGGAAGCCATCAGAAATTGGTACTCAATACTTAAGTCAGGTACCATCTTTTTCTTTGATCAGATGAGCCATCAGTTTGTAGCTCACTTCATCAGCAGCCGACATCCGCACTGAAGTTTGGATTTTTTGATGAATATCAAGCAGAAGAAGGAAAAATCTATCCGAGCTTATGTCATCTGATTTAATGCTACTGCATTGGAGCTCTGGAATCTGAACTAGTCTGTTGCAATGTCCGTACTCAAGGATCGCCTTCAGAAGAATGATTTATTGTTCTTTCTAAAAAAAAAATACCCCAAAAATTTTGCCGACCTGCTAGCTCGAGCTGAAGGATATGCCCGAGCGAAAGAGGCCTTCAAGTTGAAGGATGAAGAAGTCGTAGGAGAGTGGCAGGCAGGCGAGTCTAGTAAATCCACTGCTGATGGAGGGCCGAATGAAGTTCGATCGTGCTCACGGACTTCCTCCAAGCGCAAGCGAGCCTGAACTACTTCTCAAGCTCGTCGTCAAAGAAGCTCCGATGGAAGGGTGTGAAAAAGTTCTTTCAAAAGATTTCATAACTACGCCCCCCTCAATGCTCCAAAAATATAAGTATTGATGGAGATCAAGGAACAACTGCCAAGGCCTAGAAGGATGCGCACTCATCATGGCAAGCACAATTCCAGCAAATACTGTCTCTACCATCATGACCATGACCATGATACTGAAGAATACATTCAGCTCCAAGACGAGATCGAGAAGCTCATCAGGAGAGATCGGTTGGATTGATTCCTCAGACATTAATCTGATGCAAGAAAAGTTCGATCGAGGGCACTACCACAGTCAGAACCATCAAGAAGAAAGGAACAACAAGAAGATCGATCGTCTCTCAGCATCATCAATACTATCTCTGAAGAACTTTGGTGAGAAGAGGCCAGTAGATCTGAGGGGTTAGTGAAAAGATGAAGGATTGAAGAATCCATAACCTTCACTGAGGCAGGCATACGGAAAGTATAGTTTTCGCACAATGATGTGATTGTAATCTCTTTAAATAAAGCGGACTATGATGTACGTCGCATCCTAGTTGATAATGAAAGTCTGACCGACGTCTTATTTTATGATGCTTTCTCCAAAATATCGATATCCAATAGTTAGCTAGGATCAATAAACTCTCCACTAGTAGGCTTTGCTGGTGCTGTAGTACTAGTTGAAGGTGTAATGACTCTAGCTATGGCCGTAGGGCAATATCCAAAATAATTTAGAGTGCAAGTGGATTTTCTGATAGTAAAAGCTTCCTCCGCTTACAATGCAATTCTCGACTGACCTGGTCTAAATGTATTACGAGCAGTGGTGTCAACTTATTATTTGAAGATAAAGTTTCTGATAAGTTATGAGATCGAAGAGGTCAGAAAAGATCAAGTTCTATCAAGGTACTGCTATTTAATTATCCTGCAAAAGAAAGAATGGTCTGATCCTTATCCCATTGATGGGCTAGATATCCACGATGACCTTATCGAAGAACGGGATGAGCCCATAGAAGATCTGATGACCGTCCCCCTGAATGATGGAAACATGGAGCATATGATGCAAATTGGCTCCAATCTAAAAGATGAAGTTTGAAAATAGCTCATCGCCTTCTTACAGAGGAATGCCGACATCTTCACCTGAGTTTCGGTGGATATGCTTAGGATTGACGTCGAGGTTATGGAACATCAGCTGTCCGTTGACCCCAAGCATCGACCAGTGAAAAAAAAAGTGCAAGGCCATGTACCAGAAAGGCAGAAGATAATAGCAGAAGAAGTCGACAAGCTTCTTAATGCCAGATTTATCCGAGAAGTCAGCTATTCGACTTGGATCTCTAACGTGATCCTGATCAAGAAAGCCAATGGCAAGTGGAGGATGTGCATCAACTTTAAGAAGCTTAACAAGGCCTGCCCAAAAGATAGCTATCCTTTGCCCAGAATCGACCAACTGGTAGATACAACTTTAGGCTATAAGCTCCTCACCTTCATGGATGCCTTCTCTAGCTACAACCAAATTCGGATGACACTGGAGGATGAGGAGAAGACTACTTTTATTACTAACCATGATCTTTACTGTTATAGGATCATGTCCTTCGGACTTAAAAATGCAGGCATGACTTATCAGCACTTGGTCAATAAAATCTTTAAAAAGCAGATTGATCGCAACATAAAGGTTTACATCGATGACATGTTGATCAAAAGTCAAAAAATTATCAATCATGTCACCAACCTTGAAGAGGCTTTTGATGCGCTCAAGAAATACAAAATGAAGCTGAACCCAACCAAGTGCGCCTTTAGAGTAGCCTCAAAAAAAATTTTGAAATTCATGATCTTGAGATGAGAGATCGAGGCCAATCCAAAAAAAATTCAAGCTATCCAGGACGTGACCGCTTCAAAGTTCATCAAGGAAGTTCGGCGCCTGATTGGGAAGGTAGCATCTTTGAGTCATTTTGTCTCAAGTTCGACCGAATGCTGCATGCCCTTCTTTCAAATTCTCAGAAAACCAAAAAATTTTCACTAGACTCAGGAATGCCAAAAGGCGTTCGACAAGCTCAAGAACTACCTCGGCTCGCCCCTCCTACTAGCCAAATCCAAATCCAGAGAGGAGTTATTTCTCTACCTCACGGTCTCTCCTGCGATGCTAGCGGTAGTCCTAGTCAAGAAAGCGACGAAAGTACAGCGATCAGTCTACTATATAACCTGAATCCTAAGGGATGCCGAAATCAGGTATACAAAGTTGAAAAAATTATCTTATGCTCTTTTGATTGCTGCAAGAAGACTTTGATCTTACTTCCAGGGATATTCTATAACGCTCCTCACCGACCAGCTGATCAAAGCAATCCTTCATCAAATGGATGCTTCCAGGAGAATTGCAAAATAGGCCATTGAATTAATAGAGTTCGACATCAACTACCGACCTCGACCAACAATCAAAGCTCAGGCATTACCGACTTCATAGTTGAATGCACCATTCTAGATGAAGTTGAGCTTGAATAGAGCAAGACTGATATCCCATGGTTGCAACCGAGCCTCCCTGAAGAAAGTACCAACCTTTCAGAAGATTTTTGGGCACTGTATGTGGATGGTTCATCCAACTCCGCTAGAGTAGATGTGGGGTTAGTTTTAGTCAATTCTGAGGGAGTCATTATCGAGTATGCGCTATGCTTCAAATTTTCTGCAACTAATAATGGGATCGAATATGAAGTACTAATCGTCGGAATAAAAATAGCAAGAGAGCTAAAAGTAGATCGACTTTAAGTCTACAGTAATTTTCAATTGATGGTCGACCAAGTTAGTGGCAGGTATAAAGCACAAAAGAAAAGTATGATGAAATACATCGAGAAAGTGAAGGATTTGACTTCGATTTTCGACAGTTTTGGTATTCGACAGATTCTGAGGGTAGAAAATACAAGAGTCGACCTTCTCTCTAAATTGGCCACTTCAGTCTTAATCGAACTGTCCAAAGAAGTATTTTTTAAAACTCTAAAATATCCAAGCTCAGAGAAATCATAGTTCGTTATGCAGATGAAGCTCGAGCCAAGCTGGATTGATCCATTAGTTGCCTATCTCAAAGAGAAAGTTCTTCTTCGTGATCCGAAAGAAGCTTGGAAACTCAGGAATCAAGTCTTCCGATACATTTTATATGAGGGCAAGTTGTATAAGAGGTCGTATTCGCTACAACTACTGAGATATCTCCGACCTTCAGAGGCTGACTTTGCATTATGAAAAGTACACAAAGTACTTTGATAAAGGTACTATTGACCAATCTTATACCACGATTTTATGGAGTATGTCAAGAAATGTGATCACTGTCAGAAAAATGCAAACATACAAAGACACCCAGCCTCCGAGCTTACTACTAAGTGCACCTTGGCCATTTGCGTAGTGGAGAATGGATATACTTAGTCCTTTTCCAATGACATTCGGACAATGGAAGTTCTTCCTGATCGCGATCGACTACTTCACCAAATGGGTCGAAGCCGAACCACTAACAAAAATTATTGAGGCTAAGGTACAAAACTTCGTTTAGAAGCCAATCGTCTATCAGTTCGGTCTATCCCAAACTTTCATAATAGATAATGGGCGACAGTTCGCTGGATCGAGGTTTGCTGAGTTCTATGAAGATCTAAACATCTTCCATCACTTCACGTTGATAACTCACCCACAGATAAATGAAGAAGTTGAAGTGACCAACCGAATCCTACTGCAAAGCATCAAGACAAGACTCGACAGAGTAAGGAGGGCCTGGATGGACGAACAGTACCATATTCTTTGGGCATACCAAACTACTCAAAAGCTACCAATTGGAGAAACACCATTCATCTTGGCTTTCAAAACTAAGGCAGTCATCCCAATCGAGCTTAAGCTCCCATCAGCATGGGTCGTGGCCTTCAATGAGCAGCGTGACTCACAGGACCTTAGAGTCAATCTCGATATATTGGAAGAAAAAAGTGAGAAAGCTCAGATTCAGATGGCGGCCTACAGGCAAAGGATGATCCAATACTATAACTCCAGAGTCAGAGGTAAAATATTCAGAATGGAGGACTTAGTGCTTCAGCAAGCTGCCATCTCTCAGCCTCAGAGCCAGAAAAAGCTTGTCCCAAATTAGAAAAGGCCGTATGAAATAGAGAAGATCGTTCGGCCTAGAACTTATCATTTGAAGAACTCGGAGGAACAACACTCTCACAATCTTGGAATTCAAAAAATCTGAGGATGTACTACCAGTAATTTTTCTTCAATAAAACTTCTTTATTTCAATATTATGATTTCTTGGTGAAAAACTATTGATGATAGAAAAGAAGCAATCAATAGTGGTCATATTAGGAATAGAAGAAAAACCTCATCCTAACATGAGCAAGTCGAAGGCCTCATTCATTTTAGACGAGATGAGAAAAGAGATCCTGATAATGGCCCTTATGTGCCCCTATAGTCTGTTAGGAATAGGAGGAGAACCTCATCCTAATATGAGCAAATTCGAAGGTCTCATTCATTTTAGATGAGATGAGGAGAGAGGCCCTGATAACGATCCTTATGTGATCCTACAGTCCATTAGAAATAGGAGGAGAACCTCGTCCTAACGTGAGCAAAGTCGAAGGCCTCGTTATTTTAGACGAGATGAGGGGAGAGGCCCTGACAACGGCCCTTATGTGCCCATACAGCCCATTAGGAACAGAAAGAGAACCTCATCCTAACGTGAGCAATTCGAAGACCTCATTCATTTTAGACAAGATGAGAAAAGATGCCCTAACAATAGCCCTTATGTGCCTCTACAGCCCATTAGAAATAGGAGGAGAACCTCGTTCTAACATGAGCAAAGTAGAATGCCTCATTCATTTTAGACGAGATGAGGATAGAGATCCTGACAATGGCTCTTATGTGCCCCTATAGTCCATTAGAAATAGGAGGAGAACCTCATCCTAACATGAGCAAAGTCGAAGGCCTCATTCATTTTAGACGAAATGAGCGAAAAGGCTCTGACAATAGCCCTTATATGCCTCTACAGTCCGTTAGGAATAGGAGGAGAACCTCATTCTAACGTGAGCAAAATCGAAGGCCTCATTCATTTTAAACGAGGTGAGAGGAGAGGCCCCAATAATGACCTTAATATGCCCCTACAATCTATTAGGAATAAGAGGAGAACCTCATTCTAACATGAGCAAAAGTCGGAATCTCATAGACCAAAGACATGAAGAAAGAAGAAGCTCGATAGAGAATTCTTACACGTATTTTTCCACAACAACCTAACTATGTCAAATGCGAGAGGCAGAACCTTATCTTGGTTTGCAAAAGATATCCTAATTCGACATCCACAATAAGCCTGGCATTCGCAACGAGCTCGACGTCAGCAATAAGTAATAAGCACGAAAACTCGAGACAAGAGATAAGATCTCCTTCAATCTCGACTGGAGATAAGATCTCCTTCGAACTTCAACTTCAACATCAACAGAAAATAAGATCTCCTTCAACCTCGGTTAGAGATAAGATCTCCTCCGAGCTTCAACGCCAATCTCAACAAGAGATAAAATCTCCTTCAACCTCGGCTAGAGATAAGATCTCCTTAGAGCTTTCAGGAGCTTCGACTTCAACAGAAGATAAGATCTCTTTCAACCTCGATAGGAGATAAAATCTCTTTCGAGCTTCAATCTGAACAGGTGCAGAGCCCAAAAAAGAACTTCGACTGTCGTCTTTTTTGTACCCCCTTCCTTCGAATTTCAAACTCAGGAGTGGAAAGACTATTATTGGGGATAAACTCCGCTCCTATCGAAGTCCAGTCTGATGCTTAGCTTAATGCAACTGGTATTCACGAAAGAGCTTCGATCAAAAAAAAAATTTTCAGTGGTCAAACCCCAATCGAACTCCTTCAAACAGCCAAACTCCTCCAACGGTCGAACCTCTTTCGAACTCCTACAGCGGTCGAACTATGAAAAATTTTTCCTATCATTATAAGAAAAATAAATATTTAAATATTTTAGAGTCAAGCTAAGTCCAATTCGACTAATTTCTATCATTACAAGAAAAATAAATATTAGCAATGATAAAATATTCCATCATAAAAAATAAATTTTTTCAACCATAATACCAACTAAAAAAATTTACCATCAGTAATAGTATTAGCGATGGCAATATTAATATTAGCAACGACGAACACCATCTCTAAAAGTCTAAATATTTAATAAATATATTTAAAAATAATAAAAATATTAATGATGGTATATTTTGATTATTAGCAATAAAAAAAATTTCATTGCTAATAACATGCTATTAGCGATGGCTAAGTTAACTATTAGCAATGGCGTAAGCCACCGCTAAAATATTTAAAATTTTTAAATAATTTTATAACATAAAATAGGTATTACCGACTGTTCGGGATAAACTCCACTTCCATCGAAGTTCAGTCTGTTGCTTAGTCTAATGCAACTGATATTCATAGAAGAGCTTCGATCAAAAATTCTTCCTCCAGCGGTCGAATCCCAGTCGAACTCTTTCAAACAGCCAAACTCCTCCAACAGTCGAACCATTTTCGAACTCCTACAATGGTCGAACTCCATTTGGACTTCTCCATCAATCGGACTTCTTCTAAACTTCTCCATCAGTCGAACTCTTTCCAGACTTTTTCTTCGATCAGACTTCTCCATCAGTCGGACTCCTCCTAGAGTTCTCCTTCCATCGGATACCTTCAGATGTCAAACTCCTTTCGGACCTCTCCTTCAGTTGGATTCTTATAGGTGCCGAACTCCTTCCGAACTTCTTCTTCAATCGGATACCTTCAGAAGCCGAACTTCTTCCGGACCTCTTCTTCAGTTAGATTCCTTTAGGAGCCGAACTCCTTCCAGATCTCTCCTTCAGTCGAATTCGTACATGAGCCAAACTCCTTCCGAACTTCTTCTTCCATCGAATTCCTCCAGGAGCCGAACTCCTTTCGAACTTCTCCTTCAATCGGATACCTTCAAGAGCCGAACTCCTTCCAGACCTCTCTTTCGGTCGGATTCCTATAGGAGCTGAACTTCTTTTGAACCTCTCTTTCAATCAGATTCCTCTAGGAGTTGAACTTCTTTCAGACCTCTCCTTCAATCAGATTCCTATAGGAACCGAACTTCTTCCGAACTTCTTCTTTAGCCAAACTTCATCTGGATTCCTCCAGCGAATTACTTCTAGATTTTAAGTAGTATTTCTCCTAGATTATTCCCTCTAGCCGTATTTTCTTTAGGAGTTCAAACTCCTCTAAAATTGATATATGTCAAAGTTTTTCACTAACTAATGCCTACTTCCTCTGAACTATGGCTATTAAATCTCGATGAAGGATCACTATCAATCTGGCGATACCTCTCTCTCCATAGCAAACCCCATACGACTCCAAGCGGCCCACTACTGGATGATTATGACTATCACTATCAGTTTAGTGACACCTCTCTCTTCATACCAAATCTCATACGACCTCGAGCGATCCACTATCGGATGGTTATGACTATCACTATCAGTCTGCTATAGACTCCATTTATAAAAAGGGATCCTCAGATACGTTTTCTCTAAGTTCTTTTTTTTCTTTCTGAAACTCTGCTGAGTCCTTTCCTGAGCACTCCATTTCTATTGGTCAGAAGAGCTGACTTGATCGTCAAAGGATCCTGCCGGAGCCATCATCACCAATTTCAGATGAAACTTTATTTTGCAGATCACTGACGGCGATCTCTTCTTTCTCAACTCCAGCTCGGTCCGACGTCGATCAGATTCTACACCAACATAATTGATGATAGAGGAAGGATCCTCTATTTTTGAGGTTTTCTTATTCTTAAAGGAGTTTTCGACAGCGATCTCTCTTCTTCCTCTCTAGAGTTCTTCTTCGAAAAAAAATATCTCTCAGAAAAGCTTCAATCCGGTGATCAACAGCCTCTGCAGTTAGATCCCATCCAGACCTATCTGCTCTTGCTTCAGCTTCGATAACTCAAGCTCCATTTGTAGTCATGGTGGATGTGGAGCAGTTCAACCTACTAATCCAGCAGGTTCACGATCTCACAGAGACAGTGCAGGTCATACATCAACAGGCCCCGACGTTGATCGATTGGAGCAGACTTCTCTGGAGCCCCATAATCTAGTCTAGGGATGGCCGACTTGGGCTAGCCGAACGGTGACCTTCAAAAAGAAAAAGCAGAGGATGGAGAACCCTTACTCAGACCATGACTCAACCCAGGGGGAGCCTTGCACCCGTTCCACTTGAAAACCCTAAAGACCAATGATCGTGAAGATCTCCTAGATCAAAGGCTTCTAAAAATGAGCCGATGATCCGAAGAACTCCACCATACTTTCTTCTCACATGATAATGATATTTGCACTAACCACCATTTTTCTCAGAGGATTATGTAGGAATCAATCCCGTCGAACTTCAAGCTTCCATAGTTTGAGAGTTACGATGGGACCATCGATCCGATCGACCATCTGAAGGTCTTTCGAATAATGATGCTGCTCTATGGCGCTAGATGTCATTTTATACCGGACATTCTCGTCTGTCCTCAAGGAAGCCGCCAAAAATTGGTACTCAATACTTAAGCCAAGTACCATCTTTTTCTTTGATCAGATGAGCCATTAGTTTGTGGCTCACTTCGTCAGCAGCCGACGTCCGCATCGAAGTTTGGATTTTCTGGATGAATATCAAGCAGAAGGAGAAAAAATCTATCCAGACTTATGTTATCTGATTTAATGCTACTATATTAGAGGTCTGAAATCTAAACTAGTCCGTTGCAATGTCCGTACTTAAGGATGGCCTTTAGAAGAATGATTTGTTGTTCTTTTTGAAAAAAAAGTATCCTAAGAACTTTGTCGATCTGGTAGCTCGAGCTGAAGGATATGTCCGAGCGGAAGAGGCCTTCAAGTTGAAGGATGAAGAAGTCATAGGAGAGTGGCAGGAAGGTGAGTCTAGTAAATCCACTGTTGATGGAGGGCCGAATAAAATTCAACCGTGCTCATGAACTCCCTCCGAGCGCAAGCGAGCCCGAACTACTTCTCGAGCTCATCGTCAAAGAAGCTCCGATGGAAGGGCACGAAGAAGTTCTCCCTCCAAAAAGGTTTCACAACTACGCCCCCCTCAATGCTCCAAAAATGTAAGTATTGATGGAGATCAAGGAGCAACTACCGAGGCCTAGAAGGATGCACACTCATCATGGCAAGCACAATCCTAGAAAATACTGTCTCTACCATCATGACCATGATCATGATACTGAAGAATACATTGAGCTCCAAGACGAGATCGAGAAGCTCATCAGGAGAGGTTGGTTGGGTTGATTCCTCAGACATCAGCCTGATGCAAGGAAAGATCGATCGAGAGCACTACCGCAGCTAGAACCATCAAGAAGGAAGGAACAACAAGAAGATCGGTCACCTCTCAGCATCATCAATACTATCTCTGAAGGACTTCGGTGAGAAGAGGCCAGTAGATCTGAGGGTTAGTGAAAAGATGGAGGATTGAAGAATCCATAATCTTCACTGAGGCAGATGCACGAAAAGTATAGTTTTCGCATAATGATGTGATTGTAATCTCTTTAAATAAAGCGGACTATGATATACGTCACATCCTAGTTGATAATGGAAGTCTGACTGATAGCTTATTTTATGATGCTTTCTCCAAAATATCGATATCCAATAGTCAGCTGGGACCAATAAACTCTCCACTAGTAGGCTTTGCTGGTGCTGTAGTACTAGTTGAAGGTGTAATGACTCTAGCTGTGGCCATAGGACAATATCCAAAATAATCCAGAGCGCAAGTGGATTTTCTGATAGTAAAAGTTTCCTCCACTTATAATGCAATTCTCGGCTGACCTGGTCTAAATGTATTACGGGTGTTGGTGTCAACTTATTATTTGAAAATAAAGTTTCTGATAAGTTATGAGATCGAAGAGGTTAGGAAAGATCAAGCTCTATCAAGGTACTACTACTTAATTGCCCTGTAAAAGAAAGAACGATCCGATCCTTATCCCATTGATGGGCTAAATATCCATGATGATCTTGTCGAAGAACGGAATGAGCCCATAGAAGATCTGATGACCATCCTCCTAAATGACGAAAATATAGATTATATGGTGCAAATTGGCTCCAATCTGAAAGATGAAGTTTAGGAACAGCTCATCGCCTTCTTACGGAGGAATGCTGACATCTTCACCTGGGTTCCGATGGATATGCTTGGGATTGACATCGAGGTTATGGAACATCAGCTGTCCGTTGACCCCAAGCATCGACCAGTAAAAGAAAAAGTTTAAGGCCATGCACCAGAAAGACAGAAGGTAATAGCAAAAGAAGTCGACAAGCTTCTCAATGCTAAATTTATCCAAAAAGTCAGCTATCCGACTTGGATCTCTAACATGGTCCTGATCAAGAAAGCCAATGATAAGTGGAGGATGTGCATCAACTTTAAGAAGCTTAACAAGGTCCGCCCAAAAGATAGCTATCCTTTGCCCAGAATCGACCAATTGATAGATGCAACTTTAGGCTATGAGCTTCTCACCTTCATGGATGCCTTCTCCAGCTACAACCAAATTTGGATGACACTGGAGGACGAGGAGAAGACTGCTTTTATTACTAACCATGATCTTTACTGTTATAGAGTCATGTTCTTCGGACTTAAAAATGCAGGCGTAACTTATCAGTGCTTGATCAATAAAATCTTTAAGAAGCAGATCGGCCGCAACATAAAGGTTTACGTCAACGACATGTTGATCAAAAGTCGAGAAATTATCAATCATGTCACCGACCTTGAAGAGATTTTCGATGCATTTAAGAAAGACAAGATGAAGCTGAATCCAACTAAGTGCACCTGTAGAGTATCCTTAACAAAAATTTTAGAATTCATGATCTCGAGATGAGAGATCGAGGCCAATCTGAAGAAAATTCGAACTTTCCAGAAGATGACCGCTCCGAAGTTCATCAAGAAAGTTCAACGCCAGATTGGGAAGGTAGCATCTTTAAGTCATTTTGTCTCGAGTTCGATCGAATGCTGCATGTCTTTCTTCCAAATCCTCAGAAAATCGAAAGATTTTCACTAGACTCAGGAATGCCAAAAGACATTGGACAAGCTCAAGAACTACCTCGACTCGCCCCTCCTACTAGCCAAACCCAAATCCAAAGAGGAGCTATTTCTCTACCTCGCGGTCTCCCCTACGATGCTAGCGGCAGTCTTGATCAAGGAAGAGGTGAAAGTACAGCAATCAGTCTACTACATAACCAGAATCCTAAGGAATGCCGAAACTAGGTATATAAAGTTGAAAAAATTATCTTATGCTCTTCTGATTGCTGCAAGAAGACTTTGATCTTACTTCTAGAGATATTCTATAATGCTCCTCATGGACCAACTGATCAAAGCAATCTTTCATCAAACGGATGCTTCCAGAAGAATTGCAAAATGGGCCATTAAATTAATAGAGTTCGACATCAATTACCGACCTCGACCAGCAATCAAAGCTCAGGCATTGGCCAACTTTATAGTTGAATGCACCATTCCAAATGAAGTTGAGCTTGAATAGAGCAAGATTGATATCCCGTGGTTGCAACCAAGCCTCCCTGAAGAAAGTACCGATCTTTCAGAAGATTTTTGGGCCCTATATGTGGATGGTTCGTCCAACTCCGCTAGAGCATATGTGGGGTTAGTTTTAGTCAACCCCAAGGGAGTCATTGTCGAGTATGCGCTATGCTTCAAATTTTCTACAACTAATAATGAGGTCAAATATGAAGTACTGATCGTCGGATTAAAAATAGCAAGAGAGCTAAAAGTAGATCGATTTCAAGTCTACAGTGATTTTCAATTGATGGTCGACCAAGTTAGTGATAGGTATAAAGCACAAAAGGAAAGTATGATGAAATACGTCAAGAAAGTGAAGGATTTGACTTCGATCTTCGATAGTTTTGGTATTCGACAGATTCTGAGGGCAGAAAATATAAAGAGCCGATCTTCTCTCTAACTTGGTACTTTTAGTTTCAATCGAACTATCCAAAGAA